>CM024753.1:73280756-73737115 GCA_014218235.1 Colocasia esculenta | reverse complement strand
TGTCGACACCACTGAACATGTGTCAACACAACTAGCTTGCATTCATGTTTATTTGCTCTGGGATTGAGTTGTGTGTCGACACACTATCTCAATTGTGTCGACACCAATGTCATCATATGAGCATTTCTGAGAACTACACATGGAAATAGTGTTAGATATAATTGAAGCATGATTTCCACATTATATGGATCATAGTTTAAACATCATCAAAACAAAAAGATCCAACATCTCCCCCTTTTTGATGATGGCAACTATGATTCATTAAACAAATTTTTGTTTATTCAAACATGATGTTTAAGGCAATCATTTACATCATTCCATAGCATACAAAAATGACAATTACATTCAACTCACACACATCAAGAGCAAAATATCATTCAATTTTCAATTCCAAAAATGAACAAACATGACATCAATGTTTAAACCAAACAACAGGGAATAAGCAAAATTAAAGTAGCAATCATTCACCATCTCCCCTTTGACATCATCAAACTAAAAGGAAACATCATGTAGATGGAGGAGGAGGAGGAGGAAGTTTGTCCTCAATGTCTTCATTTGTGCTTCCAAAGCAACAAATGATTCTTTGTTGGAATTGACATTGTAGTCAATTGGTATGCAAATCTATTCCTTTCTGAAGATTATCTGAAAACATGGGCTTGGAGTTAAGTGAAGCCCTGTGGGGACATGGGAGGAAGCAGTCATTTGATGAACTAGGACAGTGCCCTTTGCCATATGTTTCCAAAATCGGTTAAGATCTGCTATCTCTAATCAATATGGTTGTTGTGCCTTCTAGTTCCATGTCTTCACAAAATGTGCAAAGGACAATCGACATTTTGATCCTTTATTCACATCATCCGTTTTCCAGTTGAAATGTTGGTTGGGTATGTGCAAGAATATTGGAAGTACAGCTTGAAATCAATTGAAGACACTGTAATTGAGTGGAAGAATCACCCAGATTTATTTGATCAGTTGCAATCAACAAAGGTGTTTTCTAAGATTGATTTGAGGTCCGGGTACCATAGTTGTGAATCAAAGAGGAGGATATAGATAAGACAGCATTCAGAACCAGATATGATCACTATGAGTTTGTGGTAATGCCTTTTGGGTTGACTAATGCTCCTGCAGGTTTTATGGATCTGATGAATAGAATTTTTCATCCATATTTAAATCAATTTATTGTGGTCTTTATTGATGATATTCTAATTTATTCAGCATCTGAAGAGGAGCATGCAGCTCATTTGAGGTTTACCTTGCAGTTGTTAAGGGATAACCAGTTGTTTGCTAAATTTAGTAAGTGTGAATTCTGGTTGAAGGAAATTCAGTTTTTGGGTCATGTTATCTCAACTAAGGGAATAGCAGTGGACCCGAGTAAAGTGGAAGCTGTGTCTAAGTGGGGAGTGCCTAAGACAATAACCGAGATTAGAAGTTTTCTGGGATTAGCAGGTTATTATAGGCGCTTTATTCAAGATTTTTCTAAGATTGCAGCACCTATGACTAGACTGACCAGGAAAGGAGTGCCTTTTGTTGGTCCGGTGAATGTCAGAGAAGTTTCATGGAATTGAAGAAAAGACTCACATCAGCACCTATATTGACATTACCGGCAGGGAGTGGTGGTTTTGTGCTGTATACTGATGCTTCAAGAAGAGGACTTGGCGCAGTACTTATGCAGCATGGTAAAGTGATAGCTTATGCATCCAGGCAATTGAAGCCAGCAGAAGAAAATTACCCCACTCATGATTTGGAATAGCTGCAGTTGTATTTGCTTTAAAAATGTGGAGACATTACTTGTATGGTGAGAGATTTGAGATTTTTACAGATCATAAAAGCTTGAAGTATATCTTCTCGCAGAAGGATTTGAATCTTCGCCAGCGCAGATGGGTGAATATTTGAAGGATTATGATTTCAGTTTGGCTTACCATCCGGTAAGGCCAATGTTGTAGCAGATGCCTTGAGCAGAAAGGCATATATGAATTTGATGATGATTAAAGAATGGAAATTGTATGAAGAGGTAGCAGAGAATTCTTGTATGTGCCCAGCAGTCAGCGATGGGCAATTCTAGCTGCTAGTGCTGTAGAGCCGTCTTTGTATTGGCAGATCATTGAAGCTCAGAGAGCAGATGCAGGTTTACCTGAAATCGTAAAAATGGAAGGAGTTTCTATTGATGATAATTGTGTGGTCAGGCTTCGAGGCAGGTTGTTTGTTCCTGCAGAGAGAGAGGTGAAGCAGCGAGTTCTGGAAGAGGCTCATAAATCTAGGTACACTATTCATCCGGGTAGTACTAAAATGTACCATGATTTAAGAAAGCATTTTTGGTGGCCTCATATGAAGAAAGAAATAGCAGAATTTGTAGCAAGGTGTGCTATCTGTCAGCAGATTAAAGCAGAGCATCAGAAGCCTGGAGGTCTATTGCAACCGTTGCCTATTCCACAATGGAAATGGGATGATATTGCAATGGACTTTGTGGCAGGTCTACCAAGGTCGAGTTCCGGGCATAATGGAATATGGGTGTTTGTTGACAGATTGACTAAGGTATGCAGATTAGTGGCAGTGAGTATGTCTTGGACAGTGGACAGATTAACAAATATTTATGTTGAAAGAATTGTTCCACTGCATGGTATTCCGAAGACTATTGTATTTGATAGAGATCCAAGATTTACTTCTGGTTTTTGGAGAAGTATGCAGAAAGTAATTGGTTCTGATTGAGATATAGCTCCGCTTATCATCCCCAGACAGATGGTCAGACAGAGAGGACTATTCAGACAATTGAAGATATGTTGCGAGCTTGTTGTTTAGTTTGGGGAGGTAGTTGGGAGCATCATTTGGGAATGGTTGAGTTGCCTACAATAATAGTTATCATACCAGTCTTGGGATGGCACCGTATGAAGCTTTATATGGAAGGTTATGTAGAACCCCATTGAACTGGCATGAAGTGGGAGAAAGGCAGTTAGTGGGTCCTGAATTGATTCAGCAAACCACGGAAGTGGTGAAACATATTAAAGAGAAATTGCAGGCAGCTCAAAGTAGGCAGAAAAGTTATGCAGATGTACGGAGGAGACCACTTCAGGTTGAGGTGGGAGATTTTGTTTTTCTGAGAGTTTCCCCGAGTAAAGGTATTATGAGATTTGGTAAGTCTGGGAAGTTGAGTCCAAGGTATGTGGGACCTTTCCAGGTGATTGAAAGAATTGGGGAAGCAGCTTATAGGCTGGATTTGCCAGCTGATTTTGCAGATGTGCATGATATTTTCCATGTCTCCTTGTTAAGAAAGTGTATTGAAGATCTAGCTCAAATAATCAGATACCAAGGTGTTGACCTGAGGCCGGACATGACTATGCCAAAGTATCCGGTGCAGATCACAGATCGAAAGATGAAGAAGCTGAGAAATAAAGAAATTGAGCTAGTTAAAGTGAGATGGGAAAATAGATTAGGTGGTGAGGATACCTGGGAGTTAGCCGCGAAATGGCTAAAGGGTATCCCTATCTGTTTGAGTAAGCTTGTGTATTTCCTTTTTAGATGATAGTACTAATAAAGGTGTGTATGTATAAGTTGTTTAACTTTGAAATGTGTTATGAATTTCGAGGTCGAAATTTTTATTTTAGATGATAGTAATGTAACGTCGCGTGCCTTTCGGATCCATCTGGATCATGTGTGTGTTGGTTGTGTAGGCCATTGTGAGTCCAATGTGAGTTAGTTGTGTGGAATGTGTGATGTGGATGCGTGGCTTGAGCAGGTGAAGAGTAGGTTGGTCCTGAAATGAAACAGGACCTGCTGCTGTTTAGTCGGAGTTGGCGTCCAGGGTGGCCGTTGACTGGTTGGCGTCCAGGTTAGTGGACGTTGACTTCTTGAACTTGGCGGCAGTTGTTGTGGACGCTAAGGGTGGCGGTTGTTATTGGCGGCATAGGGGTTAACGCCAACCTGAGAATGGTGCAGGTTATAGGCTCACCCAAGGGCAGCTCTCTCAGCTCACTCTCTTCCTCTCTTGCCCCAGCTTCGCACCTCGGTGTTTCTGAAGCTTCTAATAGGTGCCGAGGAGTAGTTGGATGACCGTAGAACGCGTGGCGTCGCCGAATTGCGTGAGGAAACGCCGTATCGTGGTGCAATTCCCGTAGGAGCTCGCGGAGGGCTCGGCGTGAACCGGGAGATTGCGGGAGATTCTAACGCGTTCTGAGGTAGGGGACGAACCCCCGTTTCGCTCCGTAGAAACATTAAAACACATCATAACCACTTGAACCAGCATGATAATGCATGTTTGGATAGAGTTGCACCATATGGGGATATTGGGTGGTTTGAGTAGTTTCATGTACGAAGCATGTTGGAATGGGTTATGTTGGGTTCCTGCATGTTAGAAGAATCGTTTCTATATGTTTTTCTGTAGTTAGAATGGTTAGAAAGCCCGCAGAGCCGGATTAGGGTTTCTGTAGGGTTTATGGCCGAAGAACTTGGCGTCAACATCGCTTGTCACCAAGCTCCTCAGCCAGGATGTTAACAGCCATGTCCCTTGCCGTTGACTTGGTGTAAGCAGTAGTCGATGTTGCCGCCTACTGGCTATGAACAGCAAAGACTGAATTATGATATTTATCGATAATGCATGTGTGTTGACGCATGAGGTGCACTGAGTGCACTTGGTTCTTGTGTTTAGCATACAAGGTATGCAGTTAGTTGCTTACTTCAGTGACTGCGTGTTGTTTACGCGTGTCAGTTGGGTTCACGTGTGGTGGACCATGGTTACTTGTGGTTTACGTGAGGTTTCACGTGGTTTGTGTGTGACGTGCACGTGATTTTGTGTACGTGGCGAGTAGTACGATGCCTACCGTGGTTACCTCTCCAGTTGGGTGCCCCAGGTTCTTTGTGAGCCAGGCTGTTAGCTCGGGGCTTTGTCCCGGTACTTGTGTTGTACCGTCGAGGTCTGTGTCGTCTGACCTGGACCCCCTCACTCTTGTGTTTGAGTTGTACGTCCGGCTGAGGGAAAGATGACAGTGGGATAGTGACACTTGTGTTTGTTTTTAGTCACTTGTAGCGCACTCGTAGTTGGGGGTACGGACACCAGTAGTCGACACTGGTCCCCAGCTAGTCCTTTTCCAGTGCCTCACTCTAGAGAGCCCGGGCCAGGGTCTCCTGAGGTGCCAGGCATGGGCCTGTGACCGTGTGGTCTGCAGGTGGTGGTGTTTAGTTGGTCTCCACAGTTGCTTGACCTTTTTACGTGGAGCGGCAGCTGGACCTTTCGTCTGTGGCTGCGAGACAGAGAGGTAGACCTGTGTTAGCTGTCCGAGTCAGTTTCTGGTGTCGCGAACCAATTCATGTGGCTCGTGTTGGCTGTCTCTACTTTAGCTTGTACACCTGTACTGGTTTGCCGTTTAATTATTACTGTTGTTTCTCGTAGTCGGCAGACGGTGAGTACTTTTACAGCTTTACTTACCTGCTTAGCTGTTCTATAAATTGTTGGTATTGTTTACTATTCGTACTCGTGGTGTTTGTTTCGCTCAGTTTTGGGGGAGTTCCCTACTGAGCCAGTGACTAGAGAGGCTCACCCCTACCCCCACAGGTGAGAGCGAGGAGGACGTCTCTCGTCCGACGTCCAGTTCTGGGCCGCGTCGTAGCGGTGCAGGGTCAGCACCTCCAGCAGAGTAGCTCCAGCAGTGTAGTTTTGTAGTTGTTTACTTTTTCAGTTGTACCTTGGGGTTTGCCCCAGGCTCTTGTACCTCTTTATAGTTTTTGTGGAAATTTGGCTATGTAAAACTATGAGATATATATGAAATGTGGTGTGTTCCTTTATGTTTACACGGACTGTGGTTTGGTATCCCTTGCGAGACTTCGGCCCGTTCGCGGGAGGCGGACTCGGATCAAGTACGTTATCGGTTTAACGGGCTTGGCCGAGGCGTTTCGTCACAGTTGTTAACCTCCTAACACCCAAAATCTAAAAACTGTGAATGACATCATAGTATGTCTGTAACCAATGGTTAAGGACACACCAGACTACCTCCAAGAACACTGAGCCTCTCGAAGAAGTGGTGGCCCTTCACCCCAGTAGTGCTTGGTCGTCTGTACCCTCTCCCTCACCTCCAATTCCATCTTCAGGGTAATCCTTCCATCACTCGCCGGTGTGGGAGCTATCGAGTTGTTGGAAGTCTCCTGCAACACTCTGAAGGGTGCAGTGTGCCCCACCTTAGCCACCGGGCACATCAATCTTCGGAACCTCGACCTCAACTAGAATTGGATCTCTAGGGGACTACCCCTAGTGCTCCTGAAAAACTTGGTCTCCCTAGTGCTGAGTGGCCACACCCTATCGGGCCCATTCCCAGCATCGCTTTTGCCGGCCTCTTACACTTGGAGGTGGTGCAACTAGCCGTAAACCACATCATCGGGTGGCTAGAGGGCTGGTTTCTTCTTTAATGTTGGCATTGTAGCACGTTGAGCAAGGAGCCGACTTCAAATGAAAGAATGGAGAAGAGGCGTGTTTAGGAGAGGGAATGTAGGTGGCTCTGATAAGGGAGGGGAAAAGGCAAGAGGAAGAGGAGGATCAGAAGAGCTCAGTTTACTAGTGAAATGGGTAGCTTTTATGGTGAAAGGTGCGGAACACAAATAGAGAGGATGAAATGAGATGAAAGTACAAATGAGATGAAATTAGTTCTCACCTTAGATGCCCAAATTTGAGATTTTTCACAATAATATTTTCATGAATTAGTTTTTTAAGGATACCAAATAACCTATCTTATAATGTTTTCCTATAAAATATTTTCTTATATGGGGTTTTATAGGTAACCAAATGAACCCTAAGGCATCACTAGCCTACTGGGCTAGAGCTGACAACCTAAAAGAAGTATGACTTGAACGAAGATGTATAATCTTCTGATTCTAAATAAGAATGGCCCAAAGGATGAGCATGAACTCCATAAAAATGTTTCCTCTGAAGGAGGTACCTCAACATGGAAACAAGCTACAAGTCTAGCTATAACCCTACCTTAGAAGCCTAGCATCCCAAGGAAGGTCACTAGCTTGATAAGAGCACGACTTTCTAGCTGACCCATGGATCTTTGCTTATAAAAGTGCCATATGCCACATGTAAAGGCCAAGTTCTAGATCCCTTGTAGAGATCTTGGTCCAACCATCATCTCTCTCTCTCTCTCTATACTAGAACTCCTTTTTTCCCTTATTGAGTCATTTTCTGACTTGAGCATCAGATGGTCAACCCCAGAAATCCCTTCCTAGGCTTGACTTCTAGTAGGTCAGACTACATCAGCACCAATTTCCCTACCATTTGAAGCTTTCTTCTCCCTCCATAAAAAAATCCTAGAAAGCCTTCTCGCCATGAAGTAGATCTGAAAAGGCTCTTGCGAACGAAATGAAAACCATGGCCCTAACAAGGAGTAAGGTGAACCATCACTCTTAAGACATTGACATCTATTATAACATGTGGCATTTGATGATTACAAAACATGACCTTGTGTTGGAAATCATTTTTCATATGCATGGTTGTGTGATTGATTTTGAAGGTCTAATGAGTTTGGTTGAGTATGACTAAGTCTGAAACACAAGCCTTGAATCATGCGCATCGATGCCATATCAATGGATTATAGACTCCAAATAAGATTGGTTAGTCTTAGAACAAAAATTCTTAAACTGTAGTGAATTGGTCAATTGAGCCCAAAGGACTTGTCAACCGATCCTACCAAGTGGCCATGTTGTGGAGTAGAACACGCTACTAGTTGACTGAGCCAGATAGTGGTCAACTGGTTTTCATAGAAAAAATAACCTTTCAGAAGACCAAATTTTGGACGATCGATAGACCATTGCAATGGTCGACTAATTTCCATTATGGATAGGCCTTGAAAATAAGGCCAGACCAGTCAGCTGACCCCCATTGGGCCAGCCGATTGATTTTCACAAGAAGTCCAGGTTGATCTAGGTGGCTATTTCAATCAAACAACCAGATCACATACTTTCCATTTTTAGATCAAACTCTCATGGAATCTTTCCAAGGCTTCAGGGATTGTCATGTGGCTATAAATACTTGTTGGGTACATCATGTAGACCAACTCCCAAGCTTGAAAAATGTCAAGCTTTTCATGCCCTAGCCATCAAGTTCACAACTTTCGGCCCTAAGAATCTTTGTGTTAACCATAGAGAAAGGAGAGTATTTTAATCATGGTTGGCTCATGTTTGGAGAAGAATCCTCATCCTCAAAGGTTGTTGATTGCAAGAAGGATGTGAGAATCCAAGTTCTAGAACATGGGAATCATCTGAATGGCACTACATTGGCTTTGTCTTCACTGGGTGCTCATTGTGCAAAACTTGGAGAGAAGTTGATCCAAACAAAGGGGGATTCAATCCTAAACATTTCATAATTGTTCTTTCATAGTTTTATCGTTCAATTCTTGAAGAAAACATGTTTGTTTGGTGTGTTAGCTTGTTGGAACACATGTCTGGGGATTGCTGCATGTTGTGGACTATATGACATTTTGTCCATGTGTGTGTGTGTGGATTAGTGCGTGCTATGCACCGTGTGGTCATCTTATATGTGTGCCTAGTGTAGGATTGCTTCCTTGGTGAGCCTCACAGTTGTGGGGGGTGGATGTAGGTAGACACATCATGTTGCCAAACCAGCTAAAATATGGTGTGTTCATTAGGTAGTTTGATCCTTTTCTTCTACCTCTGTTCTTTTCGTGCTTAAGGTAGGTGTCTCTCTGTGTCTTAGAATTTTTATTCTTCTTTATAACAGAAATAAAAAATATTGTGTGCGTGTGTTTTTTCAAGTGTTAGGAATCGATTCACCCCCCTCTCGATTTGCACTTCAATTGGTGTTAGAGAGGGCCTCTAACATACAAGAGTGATCATAGGTTAGATGGCTAATATTTCTCTTATCCTCGAGGGACACTCCATTAATAGGCCCCTTCTTTGATGGGTGAAAATATTCCTACCGGAAACATTGGATGATTTTTTTTATTCGTACACAAGAATATGAGATTTGGAAGGCCATCAATACACTGGTCTACATAAATTGCATAAAGATGAGGAGAAATGGACTGAAGACAATATTAAGAAGTCTAAGTTAAATTTCATTGCTATGAACATCATGCAATGGGTGTTACATCCAACTAAATATTCTCATTTTTCCATGTGTATCTCTGCCAAGGATATGTGGGACCAACTCAAGCTTATCGATGAAGGCATCTTCGAGGTCAAAGACACAAAGGCAAATTTTTAGTTCACAACTATGAGCTTTTCAAGATGAAGGTAGAGGAGTTTATATCTGAGATATTTGAGAGGTTCACAAAGCTTACCAATAGACTAAAGGGGCTTGGGAAGGAGTATAGGAACTTTGAATTGGCCCATAAGGTGTTGAGATCCTTGCCTCCTACTTGGCATATGAAGGCAACATCGATAGAAGCCTCCAAGAACATGGCAACACTGACCATGGAGGAGCTGATCGGTTCTCTCATGACATATAAGTTGAATATGAAGAGAAATGAGTCTGATACAAAGAAAGTCAAGAGAATCGCACTGAAGACTACACCATCTCATCATGGAACCTTGGAAGAGGACAATGATGCTGAAGTAGATGAGCGGGAGTTGGCCATGCTCACTCGCAAGATGAGGAACTTTGTCAGGAAAAAGGAGAGGGTTTCAACATAACACACGACATGGACAGAGGAAGCAAAATCAAAACAAGGCTGACTCAAGCTCGAAAAACAAGATGATTTTCTATGAATGCAAAAAACATGGGCACATGAGAGGAGAGTGTTTGGAGCTCCTGAAGAAATTAAAGAAAGGAAAATTAAGAGAGGCCAAGGCTATGGTGTAGCAACCCGCTATTTTCAATAATTTATAAAATGAAAAAAAATTCAAGTTGTACGCATAAATAAATTGGTAAACTAATAAATGATGGAACCACTAGTCCAATAGGTGGACAAACAAAGGTAATTAATACTAAAAGCTCGTGTTAGCCCCGTACCCAATAGTAAAAGGGGTCATTTAAGCCTAAACATGGGAAATTGGGCCAAAAAAAATGTCTAAACCTAAGCCCAATATGGGAGCATAAATTTTCTCTCTAATACTTACCAAATAGGAGTGGGATTGATGGACAAATAGCACTCATAGAAGTTTTGGTCATGGTAGGACTCTGACTATGAGATTAGGAAACTCCAAAGTCTGAATTGAACAACCCTACCATTATAAAACCATCATAAGTCTATGCCCAACTTTAACAATATCTCTGCATTGCTAGAGATGGAAGGAACTTCCATGAGCAAGGGGGACGAACTAAGAGCAAGGATTTGAGGAGTCTTCATCACCTTTGCACCTATATCGGCCTGCAGATACCTTTGAGTTTGTAGCAATCAAAGGTAGGTGATCTCGGGCTCAACCTTAACATGACATATACCATATGAAATCTCTTCAAGTATACTTTCATTTTCCTCTATTTTTTCCAATTTGACTTGTCTATGTTAAGAGTATTAAGCATTTTCCCATCATCAGATAATTTGAAGGCTTTTCTTGTTAACCTCACGATGCATGCATCCCTAGTCAAATTGGGTGAAACCAAAGCCATAGGGTTATTCTTCTCCAAGTTTTCAACAAGTTTCATATTGAGCATTTTGTCAAAAGACCCCTATAACCTTGAGTTTCGAGCCAAAATATGAGATAGCGCAACCTAGTCTGCGATCTTTCTGCACGTTTGAATCACGACTAGTTCAGTGGTCATGATTCAGTGCTTCAAATGGCGATGACTGGACCTGTCGCGATATTGACTTTTTTTTTATGATGTCCAACTAACCCAACGTGACTTATTGGTTGACCCTAACCCCCATATGCTTCATTTTACATGCTATTTCAGTTTTCGGTCATTTGTGAATAGCGACGACTCAACCCATCGCAATTTTCAGTTAGAACCACTTTACATCCTAGAAAACTATATTTTCAGTATATAAACCATGGAGATCCGCAACGATTGAACCTGTCCCAATTTCCAATGTCTACCTGAGACTTTTTTAGATAGTATAAATTGTGGATCTTACATGTTATGATTATTTAGAAAGTACTGTTTCGTTTGTCAAGTTGCCAAAAAGTCATCAACCCATGTAAAAGCTATAGTAACATGTAATTCTATTATAATTGTTCCTAATAAATTGCTTGATTCCATCTATCATGTGATTGTTATATTCTATCTTCATGATTTAGCTTGATATTAAATTGGAAGTATATCATGTTAAAAGTGCAGAAATCATGTTATCGAAATCTAGGTTGTTCCATGTCATGCATTCATGTTAATTATTTTTCGATATGTTTTAAACCGGTGGTTTGTGGATCTTGAGACATGTTCTACAAGACACGTTGCACACATAGGTAGCCCATTCTTGGAGGATTGGAAACTCTCTACTGGACATTCCATTCTGGTAGACTAGTGACCTTTCCAACATGACCTCCGTAAATCTCCTTACTTTGTGGATTCCCTCATGGAGATGAGTTGGTTGTACCATTGAAGTTCCGAAAAGATAGAGTGCACTTCCTTTCTCGTCTACTTCTCGTAAGTGTGATACTTTAAAATTATAAACCAAGCCATGTAAGTAAGGATTGAACTAAGGAAAATAAGCCATTATGTTGTCCGATTGATCTCTTGAACTATTGTCATATTTTTGAACTCCATGAAAGATCATTGTCCTTATTACTATGTGCTTGTTTTTGGAATATTTGGCCATAATATATATATGTTTGATCAGCACAATGTGAGATTTCAGTCAATTTGACTAATGTTTGTGCAAATAAGGGGCCATGTCTGCTCTTGGAGAGGAGCGCCCCAGCGTACTTATTAACCATGGCAGTATTGACATGTGGTGTGTGGCATGACACTGGTATGTATGCAAGATTTGCATGTGCCATTGTGTAATATGAAACGTTTGACCATGTGAGTATGTCCTTTTTCTGTGATATGGTCAATTCTTGATCATGTGATAAGTTCTTTCTTGAGTTCCTCGTCCAGTGCTTATGAAAGTCTACATGATTTATTACAAAATTAGTTGAGTGTTCTACTCCATTTAGCCATTTGATCTTGCTAATAATGTCATGCATGTTTTGTCATTTGCAGTTGTAGTAATTATGCTTATTTAAGATGTTAATCACTTATATCATTGTCTGCACATTGAGATATAAATCCTACTGGGCATAAACACATTAAGTTCCTTCACAATTTCGGGTAGTGAAGATGAGACTAAGGAAAACGATGGGGACGGGCTAGAGTGTAGAGCGTCCCTGTTATCTTGAAGATATGGATTAGAATATTAGTAATGTGAAGAAGAGTCAATGAATCTGTAAAAGATGATTTTTACTTGAGTCTATTGTGTATTTGAACAATGGGTCCTATAGTTGGCTCTGAAGTTTTAAGGTTGTAGTAAGAAGTGTTATTTGGAATTAATAATGACATTGCTTAATGTTGTCATTACATTATCTATCTTTGCTCTAATTATGATCCAAATATAACTACACGTTCTAATATTCCACGTCGGGATGTGACATATGGTTTCCACGTGGAGAGATGAGGAGGATGAGATTTCTTTTGAAGAGGTAGTGGAGGTGCTAGAATCTTTCTGTCACGTCCCAAAGCATGGTAGCGGAAGATTTGTTTTGATTGATGAGACATGAACAGTTGGCAAATAAGCCCCTAGCTACTTAGCATTAGATGTGCAACAACACATTCATAACAATAGGGCCCATATAATGAATATAACTAAGCTTTTATTCAAATCACAAACACTTTGTTTCATCTCAAAATTGAACTAATATAAACATACTCTTTCAATGTTGAAGTACAAGACTAAGACTCAATAAAAAGGAAAATTACATGTTATCCTCACTACCTACTACAATAGTTAAACTCTCAAAGTAAGCTATTGACAGACGCTAAGATTGACACACGCTCATCACTATGACGTATTCCCATCAAAGTCCTGGCCTTTGTCTTCCACTTCAATATCACCTAAGATGTTCAAAAGTAGGGAATGAGCAAACTAGCCCAGTAGGATTTATATCTCAATATGCGGGTAAATGATATAAGTGATTAATGCTTTAGAACTAGATGGGCACGATTATCATGATATGCATGAGCGATAAAACCAATTAAACCCGATACGTGAGGTGATTCCGCCATTGAGCCTTTGTACTTCTTTAACGAACCTCAATGTCGTCATGTCGATGATTGCCTACACCTTGTCGCGGTTGACATCGATGCCTCAGCTGGAGATGAGGTAACCGAGGAACTTTCCTACTCGAACACCGAAGATGCACTTCTCGGGGTTTAGCTTCATCCCATACTGTCGCACTACATCAAAAGCTTCGGCCAAGTCTCGAGCATGGTCCTCGGCTCGTCAGCTCTTTACCAGCATGTCGTCGATGTATATCTCCATCATCCTCCTGATTTGGTGCTCGAACATCATGTTGATGAGCCTCTGGTATGTTGCCTCTGCATTCTTTAGTCCAAAGGGCATTCGGGTAAAATAGTACATACCTTTCTCCATGGTGAAGGCCGTCTTTTCCTCATCTTCGGGAGCCATCTTGATTTAATTATATCCTGAGTAGGCATCGAGGAAACTCAAAATCTCGTGCCTCACCGTAGAATTGATGAGCTGGTCAATGCGAGGAAGCGGAAAACCATCCTTCAGCCACGCCTTGTTCAGGTCAGTGAAGTCCATGCACATGCGCCATTTCCCATTTGCCTTCTTTACGAGGACGACTTTTGCAACCCACTCGGTGTAGAAGGCATCGCGAACCGTCCCTGCGCGCAGGTACTTTGCAAGGTTGTCATCCACTGCCTCCTGCCGGTCGGCCGACAATGGCCGCTTCTTCTGGTGCACTGATCAGACCCTGGGGTCGATGTTCAGACAATGTCGGATGACCTCTGGGTCGATCCCTTGAAGGTCATCTTCTGACCATGCAAAGATGTCGCCATTTGCTTTGAGGAAATCTACCATCTACTCCTCCAACTCTTGAAGCTTGGCGTCGATGACCAGTGACCGTTCCATCGAGATCGCAACATGCTTTGTCTTCTCGGAGGGCTCAGGCCTCCCTAAGCTCTCATCATGGACAGATTCATACTCAGAAACTACTGGTTCCTTTGCCTTGATAGAATTTGCATAGCACCGATGGGCTTCGGTCTGGTTCCCTACGACCTCGCCTATCCCATTCGACGTTGGGAACTTCAGATTCCGGTGGTAGGTTGAGGGGACTCCTCCCAATTTGCCCAGCAGACCCTGACCAAAGATCACGTTGTAGGCTGACTTCACTTTCACCACAAGGATGTTGACCTCAACCGTTACATGGCATGGTCGGGTGCCGAGGGTGACCTTTAGTTTGATTGAACCCTCGGCGCTCACCGGGATGCCGCTAAATTCGAAGAGGGGCATGGTGACTGGTTTCAGCTCAGAGCTCAGTTCTGTCATTTTTACAAAACAATTATAAAAAAGGACATCCGGCATGGCTCCATTATCAATTAAGATCCTGTGTACATCATACCCATTGACGTCGGTATGTATAACCAGCGCGTCGTCATGAGGGAGGCTGAGGCTGACTATGTCCTCGTCAGAAAAAGAAATGGCCCCTCCGGCCCCCGGCACCGATTTATTGGGGCCTGATCTTGCCACCGACGCATATGCCTTGTGCTTCCTCCCACTATCTCCGTCTCTTGCCGAGCCACCCTCCAGTACCAAGACCACTCCTTTGTCTGTAGCCCCACACTCCTCTTCAAGGGTGGGAGCCTTGGGCTGCCCTTCCACAACGTCCTTCCTGATGATGCCCTACCACAGCATCTCCATGATCTCCACCTTGAGGCTCCGTCACTGATCGGTCGTGTGCCCGAAGTCTTTGTGGTACTCGCAGTAGAGGTTGGATCCATGCTCCGTAGGGGGCCTTGCAATTAGTTCGGGACACCGAAATCCCGGTAGTTTTTTTATGATCGACAGGATCTCCGAGGGAAGTCTGCCGAACTGAGGTAGATCCATAATTCGACGAGCTTTGTCTGGGCGGCGGCTTGGGTCCAGTTGCCTCGGCTCCCAGCGTGTTGCGGGTTCCTCCCTCCTCGCCTTCTTCTGGGACGGCGCTCCGCTAGTCAATCCTAGCTCGGACGGTCGGACGAGCTTTTTGTTGTACCGAGGGTGGACTCCAACCGCACATACTTCTGCATGCGAGAGAGGAGGTCGGAGAGACTTACCGGCAGCTTCTTTGCGATGGATGCCACGAAAGGCGCGTTGGAGTAGACCCTTGTCAGGATGTTGACAGCCATCCTCAGGTCGAGGTCTATAACCTTCATGACCTCCAACTGAAATCTCTTGGTGTAGTCACGAAAGAGTTTGGCTTCCTTCTGCACAACCAGCCACAGGTTGTCGGTGCATAGGGAACGTTGCACCGTGTTGTAGAAGTGGTCCAGGAAACGTTGCACCAGGTTGGTGAAGCTTGTCACCGAGTGCGACAGTAGTACCTTGAACCATTGGAGTGCCATGTCGTCGAGAGTAGACATGAACACCCGACACTTCAGGGCATCCGAAATATTCACCATTTCGACCTACCCCTGGAAGTTGTCGATGTGGAGCACAGGATTTGTCGTCCCATTGTATCATCGGAACTTGGGGAGCTGCAACTTCGCCGGGACAAGGGCTGAAGTAATATCCTTGACGAATGGTGAGGTGGACAAGAGTGTTGCCACCGAGGAAACACGAGAACCGCACTGCAAGGCCTCGATTTTCCTGTTCATCTCCTGGAGGTCGCTCCTCCATTGAGGCTCCACTGCCAGCAAGCCCATCGGAGTGGGTGTCCACTCGACCAAGAAGTGATCGGCCTCAGTCATCCGGGGCATGCCGTGCTCCGTGGCCATGGCAGGAGGCACGAGCAGCACAAGAACTTGAGGTGGGGTCGGCGCTGAGAACACGAGCGCCATTGTTTGGACGACGACGTGACTAGTTGACAACGCCGGATGATGTGCGCGGACCTCAGTAGGCATGACGACGTCGGGGTTGACCACGATAGGGACAGTCGGGCGACTTGCGGCTTCCCCCCGAGCCACAATGGACTGCTGGTTTTTTTCCATTCTGGCTAGCATCTCATTTAAACTCGCGAGCATCTGCTTGACCTGATCAAGGCAGGAGGAAGTGGTTGAATCCTGTTCGCCCATACCGAAACCTCCTCCAACGATTTCCTCCAGAGTGTTGGAAGGGATTACCTCATCACCAGACGAACGAGTAACCATCAGTCAAGGGATTGAATGATTGGAGACTATATCTTAACACCATGCAAGTGGAGCAATTTGGGATGCGTCCGACCTTCCTCCATAACAAGATCATCTGTCTACCTCAACATATTGGCCTGGACCTACAGTTGGTAGGGAATGAAGCACTAGTCCTCTACAACTCACACCGATGTTACCTTCAGCTTGGCGTGCCATTCACGGTTGTATCAGCTCTCTCCCACTACCCGCCTATTCAAGTGAGGAAGATGGACAGTGCACAAGATGAGCAAAATGCGAGGAGCACCATTATACACTGGGAGGTGTGTGCTACGGGCCTCATTTCAGTGGAGGTAGTGGAGGATGACAACGTCTATCAAGAGTACCTACAAGCATTGAGGACGATCCGACCACGAAGGGATTGTGCCGTGGCGGAGGCTGCACAAAGTGCAGGATAGGCTTGAAGGATTATAAATTGTATCAGGTGGTAGGTAGGGCATGGAAAGATGATTTAATTGATCATGGATATGATTGGAGCTTGTATTTGACAATTTAGATTAATAAAATCAAACTTTTATTCACTATGGTGTACGTCAGGTTATGTCGTGACAACTACAGACGTCGCCTTAATGTCACGATGGCTACCTAGGTCTCGACCATGTCATGACCGGGGAGGCCGTTGCGACCTTAACATGTCGTCTATAGCGGTCGCTACTCTAACCGAGAGTTCAAAAATGCAGTGGTCCCCATTTTTCCCCTTTTCGCCCTCAAACCCCTTTCTTCTCTGGCGATTGCTTCCTCCGACGATCTCCCCACTCCGGCGATCCCTCTCTCATGCTCACCTTCTCTCTCTCTCTTGCACTTTCTCTCTCTTTCATCCTCTCCCTCTCTTGAGTAATGGAAGGTGGTGGATTCTCTGGCGAGGGAGGCTCTCACGGTAGCGAAAGGGAGAAGAGGCCAGCGGCAAGGACGATCAAGCAGTGTGAGGTAGCGGCTCCGGAGGGGAAGAAGTGCCGGGGGTGGAGATGGTGGAGGAGGATGCCCCGGCCATGGACCTAGAAGCGGCGGTGGCAGTCCGGGAGGAGGCCATGAAAAAGGTAGGTCCTCATCATCCTAGATCTTTAATTTGATGCGTGTGGATGGATATATAAGCCCCATAGAGGGCACATGTAGGGTGAAACACCCAAAAGAAACGTCACCGGAGAGGGAAGGCTTCAGTCGGCCAAATGTCTAAGAATGTGACGGCCCGCCCCATCACGACAGGGTCTATCGGGACGAGGTCAGGGGTCACGACACTATCACGATGGTCATGGGCCGTCGTGACAAGGTCGCAGCCCACCTAAGTGTCGCGACAAGGTCGCGACCCAATTGGTCGACGCGACCTCAGCCGAGAGCTATTTAACTGCATGATTTTACTGACCAGTTGCTTCTTCTTGTGCTTGTAGGGGACATGAGGGCCAAGGTCTCCTGGCTGCTTTTGCTCGCAGTGTACCTAGTGCTCCCGAGCTTCCAGAGGGAGAGATTGGATGTGATGGGATTTGGGGAGGTCCTCTGTATAGAGAGGATGAGGGCGGATGCTCCTCTGACCCAAGCGTTGAGGAGCAGTTGGGACGCGGAGGCAATCGCCTTCATGTTCCCATGGGGTCATATGATACCCGATTTGGAGGGCGTGGGTAAGATCACCGGGCTGAGGGTATACGGCCACCCGGTTATTGGGTTCACTTACCCCTATTACAAAGAGATAGCCCAGAGGTTGCTAGGACTAACGGTCGGGTGTAGGTCTTCCTTAGTTCCTATGGTAGACCTGCAGGAGACCCTAGGGCTGATCCAGACAGGTAGGGAGGTAGGGGAGACTACAGGTGAGCAACTAGATCGGCTAGTGAGAGGGTGTAGGGAGAACCTAGGTAGAGAGCCTGGCACTCAGGTGCACTTGGATTTGCATCGCTTCATCACTTTCTTCCTTAGTAGACTATTGTTTGCTATGAGGGGCGACTTGGTCCACTACCACTTCCTGCCGTTGTTGGAGGACCTAGACCGGGTGGGGGAGTATGCCTGGGGTGCTGCCCTTCTAGCACACCAGTTTGATAGTCTAGGGTTCTCTGACCGGTAGACGGCGATCAGCGGGTTCTTCCCCTTCCTCAAGGTACTTCACTTTCTTTCTCCTTCGTAAATTCCAATTTGCATATATGTGATCTAATTGTGCTTCTTTTGCAAGTCTGGACCTACCTTCACCTCCCAGGCTTGAGGCGGGGGACTCTGGAGCGTCCGGGCCTTGTACCCCTGGCAAGGAGCAGAGTGTCGTGCCAAGACACACAACCCCTGGAGGAGTAGCTGGTAGCCATCCAAGATGCGATTGATGTCTACCCTCAGTTAGATGTAAGTACAATCCCCTTTTAGTTTTCAGCTGATATCCTTAAATGGTTTTGACCTTGACAAGATGTATTCTTTGTTGTGCAGGTGGTGTGGCAGCCATACCTGGAGGAGGGAGATGAGGGACAACCCTGGTTGGAGCATGCCCGCCCCTACTTTGATAGGGATACGTGGGTGCATGCTCTCAACCTAGTGCTTTCCCTGCATCTGCACCTGACCTAACGGGCACTCGACCTACGTCAGAGTGCCATGGAGTTTCCTAGCCGATGCAGTACACCTAGACCTGGTCGGAGCTTCCGGGGACTTCACAACACGACCGACTGGAGCAAGAGGGCACGGGAGCAGATCACAGATTGGGAGCACCGAGGGTGCCGGGTTACGTCTGATGTGCAAACGGACGAGGCGTACCTACAGTCCTTCACCTTGAAGCATGGGGCGAGGGTCTATAGGGGCGCCTGACGACAAGTATACCTCCAAACTCAGACTTTGTGAAATCTTTTGGATTGAATGGATCTAACATGATTTGATGTTATGTAGGTGGAGGTGACCAGATAGATTGCTTTGCTCTAGGCCCTACTGCACTCCGTCGTACAGGATCGGGACATTGCCAGGAGAGAGGCCGACTAGCTAGTAAGTACCTACTCAGACTTCAGTAGAATACCAATTTCTATGGCTTGAAGATGTTTACAAGTGTTTCTAATGCCGCGTGCAGAGTTGGCGAGGCTGAGGACGTCACAGGCGGGTGCGTCCTCATCTCAGGCAGTGGCGGGGGACTCCTAGTCCAACCTCGCCGATCAGCTGGTGGGTGCTCTGAGGAGGACAGAGGAGGCGGAGGCAGCATTGGAGGAGAGGGTAAGTGTAATTTGAACCTGATCAATTTCAATTAGAGATTGTATGCTGACATGCTTTGACACAGGTTGTAGAGCTTAAGACCGCCACTAGCGTTAACAGGCTGACGCGAGGGTGATAGTTGTAGACACCCGATTCTGGCCCACAAGTCAAACCACATTTCTTGTTGTCTTAATGAGCCCCAAGTTGGTCATTCACCTTGAGCCCACCATTAGCCTTGCTTTGAGCCCATTAAAAAACCCAATTTTCATGATATCCTGTCCATTATCCTTTTAAAGGAGTCCATGTGCCTTAAGTTCTTATTATTCTCCCATTTTATTGATCCATTTTGTGAGAATAATCAATTTTCTTTAATGCGACAGGTCTGGGTCGCGCCCCCCTTGGCCGTCGCGACAGCCCATGCATATCCATGCACGTGGCTTCAGAGTCGCGCCCCTCCTGGCCGTCGCGTTCATCCCTATCGCGCCCCTACGATCCGTCATGACAACAACCGTGCATACAGGCCTCGACAACCACCTCCTCTTTATCCTCTCATGGCCTTATCATCATCCCATGCAACCTCCCAACCCACCTGAGCGCAGTGTGAGCTTATGGGTCACCTTAGGGCTTGGCTAGGACTCTCCCATGCGAATTTCCTTCAGATTTATCCTCTCATTTTGGTGTTTATCACTTGAAAATTGGATTTTTCTCTCTCCTAGTTTATAAAAACAAGGCCTCTCTTTCAGGAGAGGGGAAAGCCCCATTTTCACCAAGAAGTGCTACCGAAATTTTCTTTTACCTATACTTAGCCCGTGGCTCTTCCATTCCCTCTCATTTTCTTCCTATTCCTTTGACCAAGCCATGCACATTTCATCATCTATGGAGCTTGGAGCTTGAGGAGGGCGACTTCTACCTTCTTCTACGGTTTCTACTGCACTAAAGAACGACATCTGAAGCCAAGGAGTCACCCCTTTGGAGCTCTTTCTTCCCTCTCTTCTCCTTTTTTCCTTTCTCATGCATTTTTAGTTTTCTCTTAGATAGGACACATTTCCCATTCCTTCATACGTTTTCCCACTTCCCAAGGGGTTTAAAAATCACCCCCCAGGTCTGTTCCCTCCATGCTTCACCTTTCCTTTTCATTTATGAATAGATATACACTTAAATATGGTCTGTTTATTGTGGTTTTCTCCATTTTGGCAGGTATACAAGTGAACGTCAACCAAGAGACGCGCCTTGCCCAGACGTCGCGATCTCAGGCCCATCGCAATGGGGTTTCCCATCGCGATCTCAGTAAGTCCACCGTTCTCTTTCCTTTTCCTAGTATAGCTAGCTCATTTAATTTGTGACGACCCTCATTATACCGGTACGGTTATACCAACCCACGTCGGTATAGTGAATGTTATCACAGTGGGACATTTACCCAAACGCTATCACATGATTGAGATATACACAAATATAGATACAGAGTAGCGGAAGTAAAAGAACAAGGTCTTTCATTTCATTTCATTTCATCATCCACATTTAACATACATGATCCATATGACAATTTAAAAGAAATAAAGTCCACATAATGAATTACTAAATTCAAATACATAGTTGTCCACAATTACATAGTGTTTCTATTACAATGCCTCAATTTACATACGATGGAAGTCAAAATGTCACAACTACAACTCCGCCAAGCTACTCCCCGTGCTCGGAGTCGCTCTCTACGGTCTCCTCCAAAGGTGTATCACCTACTAAACCTGTATGCCGAAGCAATGAATGAGTCTAAAAGACTCAGCAAATAACACCATATACGTCATACATGCATATATCACAATAAGACCTATAATCACTTTCAATAGCCAAACATATAGCATGGTAGGAAACAACCTATCATGATACTTCTATAAAATTTAAACACATGTACATGGTTTATGTCATTCCAAATTAAAGTCCCTACCACATGCTTTCTATTTGTCTATTCACATGAGAGCTATATTCACATTTTCAACTTCAACATGATAATGATTAAACATGGAACTATTCACACATAAGTAAGAAACATCCTTAACATGGATTCTACAAATTAAGCACATGTGGAAACGGCATTTTACAAGCATTTAGGTTGCTGTTTTGACATAAATTTAACACTTACACATCATGGATCACAATTTCATGATTTATCATATTAGTTCCACATGTTTACACAATTACACATTCACATTGCTCACTTTTTACACATTGCACATTTTCACATATTCACACTACACAATTTACACATGTTCACATTCACATTTCATAATTTAGTGCCATGACACATAGTCCAAACCACCATTAGAAGGACACATCACATAACACATACACATAGACGCCAACTAGGCAATATAGTGACGACTCTTGGACTGCGCAGACCGGGAGAACAAGTCTCCACCCTAACCAGTGGTACTTGTCCACCTCCAGGATTTCATCCTAATGCCCTTAGGATCTTAACACATTGAACCTTCCCATGGGGACTTTTCCATGGTACGGTTCCACGGCCCTCTACGAAAGCAGTGTCACACATGGCACATTTCACACATTATCCGATTTTTAACACACACTTTTCACATGATTTACACATGGCTCACATTTCTCATTCATACACATGGCTCTATTTTTCCCTAACATGATACTACTATTGATATACTTTAAACATTCAATACTTTACACTAATCAAGCTGATCAATGCATGATCAAACCACATTCATGATAACATGTATTAATCAGTCGTTTTCACATGGAAATCTCATAATGCCTTTTTCTGTTATCCAAATCACATGGAAATTTAACCACACACTGTTTGCAGGTGTATGACCACACATGCAAATTTTCACATTTTTCTGAGTCATATTTACATTTACAAAAATTAAAACATTCGATCTATGCCATTCATAATTCAATTTATCATGGAACATAACATGAATCTCAGATTTGACATTTCACAGTTCTGAATCTATCATACACATTGGTACAGGAATTTTCCATAAATTTATTGCACAACATACAATTTACTATGGATTTTTTGAAAAATCCTACACATGTTTTCTATTTCTATTGCATAAATTACAGTAAATCACACAAACATGAACAAATTCTCAAATTTGCAGCGTATGGACTGACACATATACACATGGTATAGAAAAATCTAGGGCATTTAATTCCTCAGGAATCATGTAGACAGTAGGTGAACATGCATAATCCATTTTCCCAACATGTGTTTCAATAAATCTAACAATTTATGCCATCCACAGAAAAGTACAGAAAATTCCACACACATCACATTATCCATTTTACATAACATATAAAAATTACACTATATCCTCATGTGTCAAAGTCTGGAAAATAGTTATATAAGGAAGAACAATTTACTGTTCTGCACTGAAGAACTTAACGGCAGTGTCTGGCCGTTCAAGGAGATCGACGGCAAGATCGCTGGCCGCTAACTGGAGATCTTGACGGCAACAGAGCTTGACATCAAGTTCCTGTCTGTGTAAAAACACAGACCGAGCTCTAGATAACAGAGGAATGTGAGGATCCAGGACACGATAAAAACCCATAAAAATGCCTAGGACCTACTGGATACACACATGCATCACGGGGATGGGTTACTTGCCTTTTTAAAATTCTCCAAAGGGATCTAAATGGCCGGAGAAGCTCTCCTTGGGCAGTCCCAAGAAGCCTCCAAAACACCTTCACTCTGGGTTCTAGGTCGTTGCAGTCTTTAGTCCAGTGTTGGGGAAGCCTTCCCCAATGTCCAAGCTAGCTTCTAGTTGCTGTAGATCGCCGGATGAAGCTCCAAACTTCCGGATCAAAGCATGCAAAGTCCAGCTCTCCACCAGTTCGAGCTAGGGTTTTCTCTCCTCTTGCAAAAGGCCAAGAGAAGTCCTTGCAGGTTGCAAGGGGTTTAGTTTATAGGAGAATGGGTTGGGACATCACGCAGGGTGATGTGAAGGCCCGATAGCCGTTGGGGACATCTCCCCAATGGCTGGGCTTGCTTGCCCCCGGAATTCTGGGGTCTGCAGCGCATGCAGGTCAGAGATATTAACGTCCACATCGATGGCCGTTTATTTAAGTATTAACGTCCAACGATATGGACGTTGACTACCATGGACGTCCACCATGTTGACGCCAATTGGCCCTTCGGCCAGAACTTAAAAACATGCAGAAACCATGTGTACGATGTATATATATATATACATGCAATATATGTGGTATAGTATACACACCATCACACATGCAAACATACAATATTTATAACCTATTTACACGCATGCACACATAAGTATCACTAACTAATACGTACGTAGATATATATATACATACATGCACACACAAGCATGAATTATCCACACATGAAATAAAGCAACAAAATTCGAGGGTCTTACATAATTCCTATAGGCGGCAGCTATCTAGGTGGCGATCACATTCCTTATTTCCATACCTCTAGTTTTTATACTTTGTTGCGTGTTTTGGGGGTGCACATTCCCCGTGATTATGCCTTTTGGCGATCACGGTGGGACCTTCAGTGCTAGCCTCGTGACCTTTGCTTGCTTGTCTGCCTAGTTGATCTATTTAAGCATGTTGTAGAACCCTGTTAAGTCCATTTTCTGTCCTCTTTCTGTCTCTTTGCATTCTGTTGTTAATGCGGCGCATCGGGCGACCGCGACATGATAGCATCCGTCGTGGAGGGCGCGACGACAGGCATGTGTTCTTCCTCTTTTCTATGCACTGATTCCTGCTCTGAGGGTGCATTCATGTCCATCTCCATGTTGATATTTCATGTATGTTCGTGTTTCCCTCTGTTAGGGTCTAGTTTTCCCTTTTATTTTCATTGTAAGTTTTCGGTTACTTTCACGGCATATCGGAGGACCGCGACTGAGTCACGCCGTAGGGGGGAGACGTGATTGAAGGTACACTGTGTATGTTACTGTTTTCTATCCACCATCAGTTTCTGTCTAGCTAGATCATTATTAGTTCTTGTTTACTTCCTTCCATGCTCATACTGCGCTTTAGGTTAGTCTGTATGCCCTCTGTTTGCATGTGACCAGGGGTCTCAGCACTCTGTTGTTATCGCGGTTGGGTTTCCAGTTGCGATAGGGTCGTGGCGTATATGGCCGGCGTGACTTCAGCCGAGGCCTGTTAGTTGCTCTATGTTTGCGTAGGTTAGATATTGCATGCACTTTCGTGTGCCCAGGCCTATGCATACACTTCTGATCCGTACTGATTAGGTTTTCCTCTTTGGTTGAGTGGGCCCTCTCACCTACGAGTACTCGTGGGCTGAATAGGGCCACCTACCGAGGGCCTCCGTAAGTCCTCATCACCGTATGCACGTTGCGGTACCCCGGGCTGGTTGTACCCATTGTACCCATTAGTTTAGACCATCTCCCGCGTGAGTTGTGTGTTCCCTCTAGCTACACCAGAGTACTTGAGTCCTTGCCTATTTAGGGTACCTATTAACCGAGTGCAACTTCATTAATCAATTCATTAAAGGTCAAGAAGAACCCTAAAACCTTGATGGTAATCATGTTAACTCGAGTGCTTGTTTGCCACACCCCTTCTCATCTCATAGTCCTTTCTTGTTGTGTTAGAGTCTAGGGGTTGTTGGGTCATCATATCATCTCCCCTAATTGTTTAGGGGTGGTGTATGCGTCATTGTTTGGGCCGTTCGAGTCAGTCCCCAACCCTTGTATTATATCATAATCCCTTGTTCGGTATGGACCACTTTCATGTCCTTGCCGATGACACCTTGCCCATTGGGCTTCTCGAGGATGTGGCCCAACCCTTTGCGGCCACCCTCTCCGAGCACATTCAGCCCCCCACTCTTGTTGATGGTCGGTCATGCCCCCCTTCTCCTTCTGGGCAGATGACTCGCATGCCCAATTTAGTTAGCTCCTCCCACATCTGAGCCCGGACCAAGTCCATGAGTTGCACCCCTTCGTCCGTGGGCCATCCACTTTTTCGAGCCCAGGTACATGCCAATGGGGGAGGTTCGGCCCAAATCCCCTCCAGTTCCCTCCTTTTATCAAGCCGAACAGGCTCCCCTTCCCCGCGAGAGGTCCTACTTCTTAGAGCAATCACGCTCACTCATTCCCGCTCACCATGCCACGTCCCCTTCCGACTTCCTCGCGGAGTGGACTTCAATGAAGAGGGAGCTCCATGATCTAAGCAGACAATTGGACCCGCGGAAGGCCGCGGACATCCCCCTTCCATCCTTTCAACATCTCCATGTTCCACCGGCAATATTTAGGGGTGGGTGACCCTTATGTGCACCTTAAAGATTTTGTAAATGAGTCTGCTCCTCACATGTACAACCGCCACCTCATGGCGTACTTGTTCAGAAAATCGTTGGATGGTCCGGCCCTCGAATGGTTTTATTCTCTACCTCCCAAAGAAGCCAATGATTTCCAAGTCGTCCAAGAGTGATTCCTATAGTTGTTTCAAGATTGGGTCAGACCCAAATATTCTTTTGTTGATCTAGTGGCCGAAAAAATGAAGCCTAATGAGGAGTTTGCTCTCTACGCCGACAGGCGGTGTGCCCTGGCTGCTAAGGTCTGTTGCCCCATGTCGAAAGAGGAGAAAGTTAAATTGTTGATTTCCAATGCCACACCAACCTACCCAGCCATCTGAGCCATGAACGACATCACCCCCATGCACCAATTGTATAGTCGAGCCCGTTTCATTCAGAACCAACTTAAGGACTCGCCTATCCATTTTATGTTTGAGACTCCAAAGTCCCGCTATCCTAAAAACCTCAAGATCCTGTCACCAAGGGAGTCCAAACCAATGAGCAGGTAGGTGCAGTCAATAACCCCCAAGGACAGGTAGGTAGGTCACCCCTTAATCAACAGGCTCAACAACCATGGAACAATAGACAACCTCCTCAGACCAAAAATCCCCAACAAGACCAGCGCCAATACAACCAGGTCCCTCCGCCCCAAAATGGTTATGCTCCTCGAAAGCCCAATGGGCCCAAGAGGGCGCAATACCCTCCTCTTCCAGAAAGCCTGGCTGACATCTTTGCGGCCCTTATGTCCCTAAATGCCCTTAGGCTACCTCCCGTGAAGCCAAACTGGAACATGGCATCCGATTAAACAAAGTATTGTGTGTACCATCGGCACCCAAGGCACAATGTATCCGACTATTTCTAATTCCGGGACATTATATATGACCTCCACGAGTAGAATCAAATTGATTGGGCCGAGATGAAGAGGTTAATTCAGACACTAAGGGACTAACAAGGTCAAAGGCAGTAGCAGCAGCAACAAAGGCGATAGCAGCCTCAGCAACAGCAGCAGCAATTCTAGCAGCAACAGCAACAGTTCCAGCAGCCACTCCAGCAACAGTACCAGCAACAGCAGCAGCTACAGCAACCCCAGCAACCGGAAAATGACCTCGGCATAATTTGTAATCCTATGCCACAACACCAGTCCACTCCGAACCCCCAACCTGCTCCACCAGCTCCTCCAGCAGCTCAAGTTAACTCTGTCATCCACCACCCGCCACCAGCAGCCGCATGGGCCTTTGATGATTAGCACGATGTAGGCCAACTCTTGGCCATCTCCCATGCCACACCTACCTCCACCACACCCATCATTGCCACTATTACCTCGCCACTCTACAACTCCCCCGTCATGCCGCCAGTTACACCGTCGCCTCTCAACATCCCATTCTCCCCTGCGCCAGCACCCATATTAGCCAACCCCTCCATCATCGACACCGCTCCACCTCCACTCCACCATAACCTCGCCCTACGGAGCGGGCGGATGTTCCACTGGATGTACCCAAATGCATCCGTGTCTATGTCGGGTCAGCCAACCCAACCTTCCAACAACCAACAGCCACAGGACATCGAAGAGATAGATCCGGTCCTGGGGACCCAATATGATATTTTGAAACATTTGGATCAAACTCCATCAAAGATATCAATCCTCGAATTGATCAAGAGGTCACATGCTCACCAGAAAGCCCTAAGAGCCTTCCTACAAAGGGTCATGGTGAATGAGGATATGACCCCTGACAATCTGTCGTTCGTTCTCTCCATTGTGAACAAGGGGCCAACAATTACTTTCACGGATGGTGAGATGGCTCCCCCAGAAGCTAGAAGGATGCCCCTATGTGTGACTCTCACAATAAACAAAGTAGTCATCGATGCTGCCCTGGTTGATACCGGAGCTTCTATAAATGTGTGCCCGCTGAGCACTTTACGGTCCTGCAACATTTCGGAGCGCCGCTTGCAGCCCACTCCTACAACCATAGTGGCTTATGACAATTCTCGACGGGCCTGCCACGACATCATCTCTTTACAGGCAGAATTAGGCCCACTTGTCTTGACTGTGGATTATTATGTGCTTGACATTGATCCTACTTTCAAGGCCATTCTGGGCCGCCCTTGGATTGAAGCATTAGGGGCAGTACCCTCTACAGCTCATCAGTGTTTGAAATTCCCATTTCAAGGGCGAATAGTTAAAGTCAAAAGTGCAGCAACCACCCATACTGTGGAAGCCATCGAGAAAATCATGCCATCAGTCTGGTCATCTAACAAGCCCATCATTTCAGTGCTCGATGTGAATTATCCCTGGGCTTACACTTTCTCCTCTAGCCGCCAAACCGTATCCCCATCTATGGCTGCTATCAGGAAGGGCTTTCCGTCAAATGCCAAAGGTTGCGACATCATGCTTAAGATTGTCTATCAACCGGGAAAGGGCTTAGGAGCTAACCTCCACGGGAGGACTCGGGCCATCGTAAATGCAAAGCAAATCACTAGGCATGGCCTAAGCTACACGTAATGGACAGCCTACTCATCCACTTCAGAGTCAGACCTAGAGCCTCTCACCTGGACACTTTATGATCATTTTGTCAGAGGGCCCATACAGCCAGGGTACAATACCGTAATGATAGAGGCACCGATGTCAGCATATCAAGTCCTAGAAGCTCAGCGGCCCGGAAAGATGAAGAAGCCCGAAGAAGCAGAGGCGGAAGAAGCAGACCTGGAAGACTTAGTGTCAGCAATTAGCCTTTTGTTCAAAGAGGACAACATTACACAACCCCCGTCAGTGGCACAGTCATCATCAGTAGCCACCACCAAGCGACAGTTGCTTGGACATGGTGAAGATTTTGAAGTTCTAAACCCCATCAAACCGATAGAGGAGTTCTGGCCAGGGTATTCCTGGCCTTCCTGTCATTTTGTATTTTCCATCATTGTTTATAAATTCACCTTCATCCCTTCTTCTCCTCCTCTTATCCTCTAATTCTCCCCTGACGCTCTCGAAGTGTCAACCGTTTCTTCATTCCTTTTCACTATTTCCTTTGATGGCTCGGTTTTGTCCTTCTCTCGACGCCTCTATTTGTGGATAGTTTATTTCTTTCCTTAGTTTAATGTGTCAAAAAAAAAGTCTTTCTCCCCTTTCTCCCCAGCAATCGAACGGTGATCCCCATCTTTCTCCCCTTTTCTTCAGATGGCGATCCCCGTCTTTCCTTTTCCTCCTTCATCGGACGGCGATCCCCATCCTTTCACCCTCTCCAAGCACCAACCTTCCCACTCCCATTTTCCCATCCCAGCTCCTGACGGCGATCCCTGTCATTCCCCGCTTTTGGATTTCCGCTGCAATCCTTCCTTTGACGACGATCCCCGTCACCCCCGTTTTAGCACCCGGACAGCGATCCCCATCTCGGTGTTCACCTGCTTTTGACGGCGATCCCCGTCACCTGCGCATTCCTCCTTTCTCTTGACGGCGATCCCGGTCACTCCCTCCTCCTGCCTTGGCGGCGATCCCCGCCTTTCTCCTCCTTCTGCTAGAGCTGCGGTCCTCGCTCATTGACCACCATGGTCACTCTGGGCGATCCGAATGAGGGGCCTTCTGTTCCCCTACATCCCAATTCTGTTGCGGGCACCCTGAGCTCGGGTGGCCCGCCTCCACCTCTAGACCCATCGGAGGACCTTTGTGACCCCGCCGCGCCTGTTTCTTTCCCTTCCAATAAACCTCCAGATACCTCTCCAGAGCCTTCTATAAATATCAATCCTGATTTAGGTTCAAGGGTAGAGTCTAGCAAGTCCTCCTCCCCGCTCAGGAAGAATAAGGGTAGTGGCATACCCCGTAGGTATTTGATGGATCTAGTGCAAACGTGTTGCACTCTTCTAGCTGTTGAGGAGTTCATCCAGGAAGCTGTAATTCTTAACATAGAAGCTCAGCAGGAAGATGAAGGGGTAGACGATGGATTTGGGGTATATGAGATCTTAGCTGTGGAGGACCCAGTGAATGAAGAAGATGATGAAATAGAGGACACTGCCAAGTAGTATGCGAGTGGCATGAAGAGATTTGACGAGCCTACATCGGTAGTGGATGAACCCACCAAAGAGGTAAACATTGGAACTGAAGAAGATCCCAGGCTCTTGACTATAGCTTCCAATCTCCCTCCTGAAGAAGAGGAATCGCTCGTAGAGATGTTAAGGGAGTAAAAGGACTCTTTTGCCTGGTCATACAATGACATGCCCGACATTGACCCTGGGTTAGTGGAACATTGACTGATCCTAAAGCCAGGGGCAATAGCCGTTAAGAAAAATTAAGGAGATTCCTCCCCCACATTGTGTTAAAGATGAAAGAGGAGATTGATAAACTACACAAAGCTAGATTCATCTGTGTAGTCCTCTATCCATTGTGGGTAGCTAATATAGTCCCGATAATGAAAAACGATGGAAGGGTGCGAATCTGCATAGACTTTCGGGACTTAAATAAGGTATGTCTAAAGGACGATTTCCCATTACCTCATTTGGATGTTCTAATTGATAACACCGTTGGGTACGAGACCCTCTCATTCATGGATGGTTACTCAGGCTATAATCAAATCCGTCTAGCCCCGGAGGATCAAGAGAAAACCTCCTTCACCACGCCCTGGGGAACTTATTGCTATTTGGTCATGCCATTTGGATTATAGAATGCCGGCGCCACTTATCAAAGGGAAATGTTAGCTATCTTCCACGATATGATTCATATTAAAGTTGAGGTTTACGTGGATGATATTGTGGTGAAGTCTCGAACTCTAAGAGAGCACTCCTCCATGCTTTCCAAAGTATTTCGTCGCGCACAAGAATACCAATTGAAAATGAATCCGAAGAAGGGCGTGTTTTTGGTGTTTCCTCAGGAAAATTGTTATGTTTTATAGTCAGCAAGCGGGGGATTCAAATAGACCCAAATAAGGCTAAGGCAATAAATGGATGCCTCCTCCTAAGAACATATCTGAACTTCGAGGACTGATTGGATGACTTCAGTTCATAAGGAGATTCATATCTCAACACTCTAAAAGATGTCGTCCTTTCTATGAACTGTTAAAAGGAGGAGTCAAATTCGAATGGAATGCTAAGTGCCAAGAAGCCTTTAATGAGCTCAAAAGTTATCTCATAATCCGCCCGTACTCCCAGGAAAACCCTTAATCCTATATTTGTCGACAATCGAGGACTCCCTAGGAGCTGTCCTAGCACAACATGACGATTCTGGCAAAGAAAGGGTAGTCTACTACCTATCTAGGCTCTTCAACCCTTCCGATCTCAAACTCACCACAATGGAGAATGTTGCCCAGCTAGCAAGCCCAGAGGGGGGGTGAATGGGATTCTTTAAAATTGGTTATTTAAAACCTGTCCACAAAAATGTTCACACAACAAGCACTTAGATGATTGTTAGCATTAGTGAAAAGTAAACAACAAACACAAAGCAAGAAATCACACTACACAAGATTTTATCCTAGTTCGGACCTCCTCTCCACAGGAGTCCTACGTCCAGTCCCTGAGCAACAACTCAGGATTCTACTACACAAGGGTACAGTCCCCCTCAAGGACACTTACACACCCAGCCACAGCTGGTCTTCTCTTCACAAGCCGAAGAGGAATACAACACCCTGAAACCCTCCAGGTCTTCCTTCAACATGAAGGGAAACACACCCTAGAACCCCCAGGCTTTCCTTCAACACGAAGGGAATAACACAAAGATGTGTTCAAGGGATGATACGCCCCTGGACAAAGCTAATAGCACAATGCTTGATCCGAAGCGAATACTGAGAGGGAAAAAGATCTACAACTCAGACTACTCCCAGTACATGAAGGCTCTCTCAAGGTTTTTACACTACACACAAAGAGCAAGAGCTATAACAAAACGATGGAGTGAGACTTAAGCTCTTCTATGGTGCCTGCAGATTTTGACTTCTCAAGATATATATCTTCACATAGGCACCAGTCTTCTATTTATATCTTCTTTGAAAAATGTAGCCGTTGAAGTATCTGTTGTCTCTATGTTCAGAGAACGTTAGACTGCATGGCTTTCCTTTGCAGTCAATGGTTCTTTGCATTCTATGCATGTAAGAAGAAAATCCTTCTTGATATCCTCCAGCTTCTACTGTATCCAACGTTGTATAGAGTCATGCTGTCAGAGACCTGCACACATTAAATTTTAAAACGTAGAAAACTAAGATGTCTCTTGTTGTCAGTCAATGTTAGAGTGAGAATACATCAAAATAGAAATTCCATTCGATCTTTCCGAAAAGATATTACATGCAGAAGTATAAGAATAGAAGATATCTAGACATGCATCGTGCAGAGAAATGTACGGTTATATTTAATGCATGGATAAAAGAGAAATACGTGGGATGACTTTGACTTGTCAAGATATTTGAATATCAAGTTGTTATAACTCATGAAATCGATATGAACATGACTTATTGAATCATTGTGTGAATGAGTCATTGTTCATGTGAATCGTTGTACATTCATAACCAAATTGATATACACACAAATCGTTATATACTCATAATAAAATCATTATGACAGTGTAAGCAAATCGTTATGAGCAGGCCGTTGTAAGCAAATCGATATATTGACCAAGTCGTTGTTGTAACTTGTCGAATCGATGTAAATACCAAATCGATGTGAAACTTATCGAATCTTTATCAGAGCAAATCGTTATGCTCACTTATGAGGTCGATGTGAGATTGAAATCGTTATACTCACTTATCGAATCGTTATGAGAGCAAATCATTATGCTCACTTACGAAGTCGTTGTGAGATTGAAATCGTTATACTCACTTATCGAATTGTTATGAAACAAAATTGTTGTGAGAGCAAAATCGTTATACTCACTTGTCGAATCGTTATGAGAGCAAATCGTTATGCTCACTTACGAAGTCGTTGTGAGATTGAAATCGTTATACTCAAATCGATGTGAGCAAATCGTTGCTTCACTTATTGAGTCGATGTTGTGAGGAAATCGTTGTGGGACGAAATCGTTGTGAGAGCAAATCGTTGATCTCACTTAGGAAATTGTTGTGAGAGTAAATCGTTGTTCTCACATAGCAAATCGTTGTGAAACGAAATCGTTCTGAGATCGAAATCGATGCGATCACTTAGCGAATTGTTCTGAGATCGAAATTGATGCGATCACTTAGCAAATTGTTCTGAGATCAAAATCGATGTGATCACTTATGAAATCGATAAGCTAAGGAAATCGTTATGAAGTCACAAAATCGATATGAGAGGTAAACGTTATGACTTGCAATGAAATCGTTATAATACTAATGAAATCGTTGTAGCATTTAGTGAAATTGATGTGTACTTGGAGAATTTATATGCCCTGAACTTTAAATGTTTTAGGGTAGAATACTTACAGTGATTTGCTTGACTTTTCTTGATTTATTCCCTGTGCTAAGATCTTCATAGAAAATATGTTAGAGTTGCACATTGTCTTAGTTTTGTTAATCACCAAAATAGATATGTAATTTGTTTAAATTACATGGGGATAATCTGATCATCAATCTCCCCTTTTTGGCAATGACAAAACATACCAACAATCAAGGATGTTCTGAAATAAAACTAAGTAAAATTTTAGAAGTAACAAAAAAAAAATCATAAGAGATGTATTTCAGAAACACTAGATTCTCCCCCTTTTTGTCATTAAGCAGAAAGATATCATATGAAGACAAAGAAGAAAGGAGAAAAGATCAGTGAGATCAAAGTACTTTTCTATTGATCTTGAGGGGTTACAGGGAGGTAGAAAGCAGGAGACAGAAGAGAGGCATGCCGCTAAATAATGGGCAAAGCCTTGCATTCCTGCTCCTCAAAATAGGCCAGAAAAGCCCCAAAAGCTATAGAATAAGATGACCCCATGTTAGGAAGCATTCTTTTGATATGAGGTTGACCCTAAGCATCTATAAAGGTGCCATACTCATCTTTTCCAAGAGAGGCCTTGAAGGAAATGAAAGAGCCAAAACTAGCAAACTAAAGAAACTGGTTGATCTTGATGGGGTAGTGGATCTGATGCTGCAGGAGATCTTTCTTCAAGGCCACAAAAAGTTTGTACTGCTCTACCCATTGAGCATAGGGTTCTTGAACCAAATTGATGGAATTCAAATCCAAAAATGCTTCAGCTGAGAGAGTAGGCTTGCCTGCCTTAAACAAGGAACTGTTCAAAGTTGCCAGCTGAAGGGCAGACTGGTTGTAATGTTTTTCCCAATAGGAGGGAGAGAGCCTTTCACTTTCAGATAGAAGAGTGGCAAGAACCTCAGAAGTGATATGGCCTAGGTGAAATTCCCGGAAGAGGAATCTTTGGAAGGAAGGGAGACGACCTTGCTGAGCTGAGATCCTTCCCATTACGCGAGCAAATCTCTCAAAGGTAACAGGACCAACTGAGGAGTCCTTGACCAAAGAATGCAGTTTGGGGAGAAACACATTGTCTGGTATTTGTAGGGTAGCGAAATCCACTTTGAAGGAACAGTTAACTGGACTTTCAACTTTAAGTAATGCAACGGCTCCTTGGAATTGACCCAACTGAATTTCTGGCAACTTGTGAAGATAACGATAGTCATTGAAGAGCTGGAAGTACCGGATGAGCTTTACTTCCTTTTGAATGAAGGGTGCCCAGGTAGACTTGTGATGAATGACAAACCACTCAGAGAGAGTGAGTGGGTGATCCCGGGGTGGAAACCAATCTGACTTTGCAAGTAGGAACTTCCTGTACAGAGCCTTGTGCCCCTTGGCCCATTGATCTTCAAACTTGCATTCAACCATTTGGAAGATTTTGGATTGATCAGCTTTGGAGATGTGGCAATAGGGAAGGACAACATTGAGGTGATCAGTTAGATTGAGAAAAGGAACACCAAAAATGGTGGCAAGGATACACTTTTGGAGATATTCACAATAGATTGGTTTCCTTCGATTGTCAACAGTGAGGGAAAACCAAAGAGGAGGAAATTTGGGAAGAGCAAGAGTGTTGGAGAGTTTCCTCTTTTTAGAAGAAGGACTAGAAGTAAGAGAGTCAGTTATGTAGACATGAGAACCAACTTCCAAGACTGAGCGGATTGTGGTAATTTCCAACTCATCCTCGAATTTATTGAGAAATGGACCTTCAAGTTGTGCACCTTCAGGTATAAAGGTAACAAAGGAGGGAGGAGTAGGAGGATGAAGAAATGACTGATGGGTAGGAGAAGGTATGATGGATGGTCCAACTGAAGAAGGACCAGAGGAGGATGAGGCTCCAGCTGAGGAGGAGGCTGGAGGGTTTTCAATGATAGGAGAAGGTGGAGGAATGGATGTAGAGATGGTAGGAGATGAGGATTCAAAAAGAAATGGTGTTGGAGATGAAATGGTGCGAGGCATGGGTTGTTTGAAAGGGATAGGTGCTGGTGGTGCTGTGGAGGAGGATGGTGGTGAAGGAGGGGCCAGAGTTGCAAGAGGAGAAGGGATCAGGGGCTTCTGGAGCTACAGCTGGCTCTTCTACGCTTGGAATCTCACCCTCGAAAACCACTAGCCTTGTTGGCCCAGAAACATCCTCTATTGGCCCTGGTGGCCCAGTCTTTGCAGCTTCAGCATGATCCTGCACTACAGTTGCTACCTCATTAACAACCTGTGGCCCGGATGGCCCTGCTGGTTTTTTTGAAATTGGCCCTGATGGCCCAGCATCTTGTTGCCTAGCCTCTGAAGGCCCAGAACTACAGACTGGTTCTGCAGGAGAAGGAGCAGGAGGGGCATTTGTGGACTGCGCTCTCACCAAATCTGTAAGTGCGATAATAGAATCTTTAATGCTAATAAGCTCACTTCGCCCCCATCTAACTGCATTTCTAACCATGCCCATCTCCTTAGCTGAAGTACTCTGGCTTATAAAGATAGAAGCAATATCAGATTGCATAGAGCACATGATCTTTCCTTGTTCATCCATTCTTTCAATAAGAGGCTTTAAATTGATTTTTAACTTCTTCTGCCTCAGCCTTCGATGTGGCGTCCTAGTGAGGAGGGGAATCTCTGGAGCTGCTTGTTTCCCCTTTTTGCTTGCCCTTGCAATGGGCTCCACAAAATCATCATTGTCATCATCTGAGGCACTCTCCACAATGCCTTCTTGAAATTCATCTACAGGGGCATTGGTAGTGTGCTCCCCCTGGATTTGTGCTTTCTTCTCAAATGACTGCTCCCCCTCAATAGGAGCATCATCCATAGGAACGTCTGCAATGTGGCTTGATGCCACAACCTCTGGAACGTTTTCTTCTTGCTCCCCCTGGCTGGGAATGGATTCCAGCACACTTCTAAGAATAGATGTCACAATTGAGGTGGGGTTGATAGCCTCTGAAGCTCGCTCAATTAGCTCAAAATTTTCTAGAGGAATATCCTCAATCTGGCTTCCAATGATCACTGATTCGTCTGCTTTGACCTCTGCTGCTGCTGCTTGTTCCACTGCAATTTCTGAACTGATAACTTCTTGATGTTGCTCTTGAACTTCTGGTCCTGCTGGTACTTCTGCTACTACTGCTGCTTCTCCTACCTCTTCTTGAACTTCTTGGGCTTCGCCAATAATGGCTTCACCGTCAGCCACTGAGGTCTTGGTCCACACACCACTAACCAGTGAGAATCCACTCTTCTTCAAGTTTTTGCTGTGAATAGCTTGCCCCATCTTTTCTGACACTGCTCCAGACAAATTAATGCCAAAATGTTGAAATACCTTGGTAAGCAGATGTGCATAAGGTAGGGACACATTTAGCTTGCTCTTCTTGTCCCAAACCCGAGTGGATGCAAACTTCATCCTTTCTATTATAACCTCAGCCATGTTTATGCTACGGTTCTGGATAGCCCAGAACATCATATCAGAGTCCGCCTTAGTATAAGTTGAAAAGGTGGCACTCCTTGGGATCAATATTTGGCAAACAATGAAATGCAGATGATGGTTGAATGCGTTCAGCTGGTTGATGTCAATCTTCCCATCCTTCAGTTTGTACTCAGGACCAATAATCCCTAATCCCTTCGCCTGGATGTCCACAGTGTGAACCCCACTGTGACTGGTGGTGCAAACTCCAAATAAAGATTGCAAAAGCTCATAAGTAATCTTAATCTGGGTTCCTTTGACAGTCGATGTCAAGGACCCGTCCTCCTCAGTCTTCAAACAAACGTAAAATGCCTTCACTAGGTCTGGATAACTCACCTCTGACAAAGTTGCCATCATCGTCCATTTCATCCTCTCCATTGCTGCAATGATGCTGCCCATTCCATTCTTCTGCAAGTCTGCAACGTCCACTCCCTTGTTGCCACAGACCTTGATCTTCACAGTGGTATACCTCTCTTGCTGCTTGGCGGTAAGAAACACAGCTCCATAGCCCCGACGCTGCCGGATACACTAGACGCGGCCATGGATTTGAATGGGGAAAGTTTCTGGATGATTGGAATGAGAAAAGGAGTAGAAGCCCTCAAGAAATTTCTCGCGGGAAGGAGTTAGAAGCTTTGAAATCCCAAAGAGTCGATGTCGGAGTCGATAGGGTATCGCCTCAGGCAAGTTGAAGGAGATGAAGACGAAGGGTGAATCGTTGTAACACAGATTTTAGGTTTTTATCAAAAAGAATAATAGTGACTTTTCGAAACAAGAGGCGCCATAATGGCAGAAAACGACAAAGTGACCAGTTCGAGAGGAATAAATACTTTAAAATTAATCGAACCGTCTCAGATAAGTAAGAAACAAGTAATATTTTAATGAGATTTTGCTTAACTACAGGGGAGAGAAAATTTGGTTATTCTGAAATAATTTATCTTTTAGTTTTATACAGATAAATCTTTCATAATTTACACATGCCTAGTTCCCTTCTAAGAGAAGTAAATCTCTCTTCAGGTAAGGCCTTTGTGAAGATATGTGCTAACTGATTTTGTGTATCTACAAAAGAAATGTTTATATTACCATTAGCTACATCATCACGAATAAAATGGTACCTAACTTCAATGTGCTTTGTCCTTGAATGCTGGACTGGATTCTTGGTAAGATTTATTGCACTTGTGTTGTCGCATAGTAATAGAATTGTCTTGATCTGAGTGCATAATCCTCAAGCTGTTGTTTAATCCACAATAGTTGTGTACAACAGCTTCCGGCAACCACGTACTCAGCTTCAGCTGTAGACAGTGCTACTGAATTTTGCTTCTTTGAGGACCACGAAATCAGACATCCTGCAAGAAATTGACAACATCCACTGGTGCTTTTCCTATCTACCTTGCATCCAGCATAGTCAGTATCAGAATATACTACTAAATTAATTTCACATGAATTTAGGTACCATAATCCTAGATCATGAGTTTTGGCTAAGTATCCAAAGATCCTTTTAACACAAATTAAATGAGACTCTTTAGGATCTGCCTGGTACCTAGCACACATACATACGCTAAACAATATATTAGGTCTACTTGCTGTTAAATAGAGTAATGAACCTATCATACCTCTGTAAAGTTTCTGATCTACTTTCTTACCATTTTTATCACTGTCTAGTCTTGTTGATGTGCTCATGGGTGTTGACAGTGGCTTGGTGTTTTCAAATCCAAACTTCTTTAGTAATTCTTTGGTGTACTTGGCTTGACAAATTTGAGATCCTTCCTTTCCTTATTTGATTTGCAATACGAGGAAGTAGTTGAGCTCCTCCATCATGCTCATTTCAAATTCTCCCTGCATAAGCTTTTCAAAATACTTACAAAGAGATTCATCAGTAGAGCCAAATATTATATCATCAACATATATTTGAACAAGTAACACATTTTTAAGTTTAGACTTAATAAATAATGTGCTATCTACTTTTCCTCTAATGAAACCATGATTTAACAAAAATGAACGAAGCCTTTCATACCAAGCTCTAGGTGCTTACTTTAATCAATACAAGGCTTTATGCAACTTAAAAACATGATTTGGAAAATCCATGTCATCAAAACCAGGTGCTTGTTCTACATATACCTCTTCCTTTATAAAACCATTCAGAAAAGCAGACTTACATCCATTTGAAAGAGTTTTAAATTTAATGCAGAAGCATATGCAAGTAAAATCTTAATTGCCTCAAGTCTAGCCATTGCTGCATAAGTTTCATCGAAATCTATGCCTTCCTCTTCGGAATAGCCTTGAGCTACCAATCTGGCCTGTTTCTTATGATCACACCAGCTTCATCCAATTTCATTCTGAACACCCATTTGGTGCCAATCACAAGATGATCTGATGGTCTCGGAATAAGGGATCATATTTGGTTTCTCTTGAACTTATTTAGTACATCTTGCATGGCTAATATCCAAGATTCCTCAGTTAGTGCTTCATTGACTGTTTTAGGCTTTATTTGTGAAACAAAGGCTAGATAATCACAAGGAATCACATTAACTGTTATCCTTACCCTAACAGATGGATCTCCAATAATATTTTCCAATGGATGATCTTTCTTATACCTCCATTCCTTTGGATGATTTTCATGTAATGTGTCCTTTTGTTGTAGATCTTCCAGGGGTGGATCTTCCTTGTCCTCAATCGATGTGTTCTTTAGCTTCTTGGACAATTCATTTGTATCATCAATATCACTATCTACTTCCTTTCTCAAGGAAGGGTTAGTTTCATCAAAAATAATATGCACTGATTGCTCAATTAATAAGGTTCGTTTGTTAAATACTCTATATCCTTTGGGTTTGGAAGCATACCCCATGAATATACCTTCATCTGATTTGGACTCTAGCTTCCCAATATCTTATTTACCGTTGTTGTGGATAAAGCATGGACATCCAAATGTCCTGAAATGGCTGATTTTCGGCTTCATCTGCTTGTATAATTCATATGAAGTCTTCTTCAGAATTGACCTGATCATTACCCTGTTGATTATGTAAGAAGTTGTGTTGATGGCTTCGGCCCAAAAGTACCTTGGCAAATCATATTCTGATAGCATTGTACTTGCCATATCCAATAGGGTTCTATTCAATCTTTCAGCAACTCCATTTTGCTGTGGTGTCCTTGGTGCTGAGAAGTTGTGTTCTATTCCTTGGCTATCACAGAATTTTGCAAAGCTCTCATTCTGAAATTCTCCTTCGTGATCTGATCGGATACTAATGATGCTATACTTCTTATCCTTTTGAACTTTCTTGCTGAAACTAACAAAACTCTCAAAAGTATCATTCTTGTGTTCTAGGAAAGAATCCCATGTAAACCTGGAGTAGTCATCAACTATAACAAATCCAAAATTCTTTCCCCCGAGACTTCTGGTCCTCATTGGCCCAAATAAATCCATATGTAGAAGTTCTAAGGGTTTAGAGGTTGTTACCACAGTCTTTGACTTGAAGGATGACTTGGTGTGCTTACCTTTTGCACACAGTCCACAGACACCAATCATTTTTGTACTTACTTTGGGTAGGCCTTCCACCAAGCTTCTCTTGATCAACTTTCTCATGCCATTCAAGCTGCAGTGGCCCAGTCTTCGGTGCCAGAGATCTGTTGACTGCTCTTTATTTGCTGCCAGACATATGTCTTGATCATTTAGTTCTTCCAAATAAAGTACATACAGGTTCTTTTCTATGTTAGTTTCAAAAATGACTGCACCATCCATTATAATACTGCACATTGACTCTTGAAATCTAATCTGATGTCGTTTATCGCACAGCTGGCTGATACTAATAAGGTTGTGCTTTAGTCCTTTGACGCATAGCACATCATCGATAACGGTTTTGTCTTTCCTGCCTACCGATCCACAGCCTATCGCAGTCCCTTTTCCATTGTCTCCATACGTGACTGTTCTTTCTTCAGCTTCAAGATGTGAGAATAACTTTCTGTTCCCTAACATGTGCCTTGAGCATCCGCTATCCAGGTACCATTTTGATGCTCGAAGGTTTCCCTGCATTAAAAACATTAAGCTTTAGGTACCAAGTTCTTTTGGGTCATGGTGGTTAGTATCATCAATTTTTCTTTTAATTATACATATTTTATGTTTAGTTGGATATGATATTTTAATGTGTCCTAACTTATTGCAATGGCTACAACAAGACATTTTAGTTATCTTTTCAATTGGAATGTATTTAAAATTTAATTTATATGTTGTGTCTTGTTCAGGTACAAATTTAGGAGTTGGATATGTTTTAGGATATACTACTGTTTTCACATTATTGGGAGGAGTATAACCTAATCCATGTTTCTTTTTACCTGACCGTCTAGCACCTTTTAATATTAATGTTGTTTTCCCATTAGTAAAATTTTCTAGTGTGCTTGACAATTTTTCATTTTTTGTTGTTAAAGTGTTAACTTCTTGTTTTAATTTATTTACAGTTTCTTGGTTTTCCAAACTCGCTAATTGTTCATTTTTATATTTCAAGTCTTCAAATAACAATTCATTTCTCCTTTTTAGTTCAGTAATTTATTTTTCCATTTGCTCATTTTCAGATTTTAAGTCTGAATTAGTATTTTCTAAGCATGCGAGATTTTTCTTATTGGCTTTTAATGATTTACATACTTCTTTATATTTACAATACAGTTCATTAAAAGCTTCTTCTAAGTTGTCAGAATCAGATTCATTGCATGAAGAGAAAGATGAGTCTGATGTTACCTTGTCTTCGACGTTGGCCATGAATGCTAGGTTGGCTTCTTCTTCTTCTTCATTGCTTGAGCTTGACTCGCTGTCCGAGTCACTACTATTGTCCCATGCTGCTGCCATGGCTTTCTTCATAAATCTTCTGGATTTTCTGGTGCTGTCTTTCTTTCTGAACTCAGTTTTCTTGAGCTTCGGACATTCTGCCTTGATATGTCCGGGCTTCTTGCATTCATAGCAAATCGGTTCAGTCTTCTTTGCATCTTTGACTTCTGACCTTTTGAAGTCTTTTCCCTTCTTGAAGTATCTTCTTCCGGACTGATACTTCTTTTTCTTAGCCAAGATGCATTGTAACCTTCTGGATAACATTGCTTCTTCACCTTCACTATTGTTCATGATTTCTTTGCTATATGAGCCTTCTTCTGATGTGTCTTCTTCTGCCTTGAGTGCGTTGGAATGCTTCTTTCTGCTAGATGATTCTCCCATCCTTTCCATGTTAATCTCATGGGCCATAAGGGACCCAATGAGTTTGTCTAACGACATTATCTTCAAGTCGTTAACCTCTTCTATTATTGTTACTTTTGGAGTCCACGAGGCAGGTAAGGATCTGAGAATTCTCCTAACCATGTCTCCCATCTGATAGGTCTTACCAAGACCAGCCAATCCATTAGTGATGTCGGTGAACCTACTGTACATCTGTGTAATTGTTTCACAGAGTTGCATCTGAAATCTTTCATATTGAGTTACCAGAATATCTATTCTAGTTTCTTTTACCTTTTCAGTACCTTCATAAGTGATCCTTAACTTTTCCCACATTTCCATAGCGGATTTGCAGGCTGATATGCGGTTGAACTCTTTCTTGCTAGGAGCACAACATAGGATACTCTTGGCCTTGCAATTCAGAGAAATCTTCTTCTTGTCATCTTCCGTCCATTTATCCTTTTCATTCGTGACCAGAAGATCTCCTTCTTCAACTATCAACCAGGTTTGATAGTCAAGACCTTGTAGAAAGAATTCCATCTTTGTTTTCCAATATGGGTAGTCTTCACCATCGAACAGCGGTGGCCTGTTTACTGACTGACCTTCGAAGTGACCTTGGGCTGCCATTTGATCTTTTTTCTTCAGATCGTTGGATCTTCTTCTTTGTTGAAGAGACTCGCTCTGATACTACTTGTTGCCCAACTAGTAAGCCCAGAGGGGGGGTGAATGGGATTCTTTAAAATTGGTTATTTAAAACCTGTCCACAAAAACGTTCACACAATAAGCACTTCAATGATTGTTAGCGTTAGTGAAAAGTAAACAACAAACACAAAGCAAGCAATCACACTACACAAGATTTTATCTTGGTTCGGACCTCCTCTCCACAAGAGTCCTACGTCCAGTCCCTGAGCAACAACTCAAGATTCTACTACCCATGGGTACAGTCCCCCTCAAGGACACTTACACACCCAGCTGCAGCTGGTCTTCTCTTCACAACCCGAAGAGGAATACAACACCCTGGAACCCTCTAGGTCTTCCTTCAACACGAAGGGAAAAACACCCTGGAACCCCCAAGTCTTCCTTCAACATGAAGGGAATAACACAAAGATGTGTTCAAAGAATGATACACCCCTAGACCAAGCTAATAGCACAATGCTTGATCCGAAGCGAATACTGAGATGGAAAAAGATCTACAACTCAGACTACTCTTAGTCCTTGAAGGCTCTCTCAAGGTTTTTACACTACACACAGAGAGCAAGAGCTATAACAAAATGATGGAGTGAGACTTAAGCTCTTCAAAGGTGCCTGCAGATTTTGCATTCTCAAGATATATATCTTCACGTAGGCACTAGTCTTCTATTTATATCTTCTTTGAAAAATGTAGCCATTGAAGTATCTGTTGTCTCTATGTTCAGAGAACGTTAGACTGCATGGCTTTCCTTTGCAGTCAACAGTTCTTTGCGTTCCATGCACATAGAAAGAAAATCCTTCTTGATATCCTCCAGCTTCTACTTTATCCAACGTTGTATAGAGTCGTGCTGTCAGAGACCTGCACACTTTAAATGCTAAATCGTAGACAGCTAAGTTGTCTCTTGTTGTCAGTCAACGTTAGAGAGAGAATACATCAAAATAGAAATTCCATTCTATCTTTCCAAAAAGATATTACATGCAGAAGCATAAGAATAGAAGATATCTGGACATGCATCATGCAGAGAAATGTACAGTTATATTTAATGCATGGATAAAAGAGAAATACGCGGCATGACTTTGACTTGTGAAGATATTGAATATCAAGTTGTTATAGCTCATGAAATCGATATGAACATGACATATAGAATTGTTGTGTGAATGAGTCATTGTTCATGTGAATCGTTGTATGTTCATAACCAAATCGATAGACACACAAACCGTTATATGCTCATAATAAAATTGTTATGAGAGTGTAAGCAAATCATTATGAGCAGGTGTTTTGAACAAATCGATATAATGACCAAGTCATTGTTGTAACTTGTCGAATCGATGTAAATACCAAATCGATGTGAAACTCATCGAATGGTTTTGATAGCAAATCACTATGCTCACTTATGAGGTCGATGTGAGATTGAAATCGTTATACTCACTTATCAAATTTTTATGAGAGCAAATCGTTATGTTCAATTACGAAGTCGTTGTGAGATTGAAATTGTTATACTCACTTATCGAATAGTTATGAAACAAAATCGTTGTGAGAGCAAAATTGTTATACTCACTTGTCGAATCCTTATGAGAGCAAATCGTTATGCTCACTTATGAAGTCGTTGTGAGATTGAAACCGTTATACTCAAATCGATGTGAGCAAATCATTGTTTCACTTATCGAGTCGATGTTGTGAGGAAATCGTTGTGGGACGAAATCGTTGTGAGAGCAAATCATTTATCTCACTCAACAAATCGTTGTGAGAGCAAATCATTGTTCTCACTTAGCAAATCGTTGTGAAACGAAATCGTTCTGAGATCGAAATCGATGTGTTCACTTAACGAATCGTTCTGAGATTGAAATCGATGGGATCACTTATGAAATTGATATACTAAGGAAATCATTATGAAGTCACAAAATCGATATGAGAGGTAAACGTTATGACTTGCAATGAAATCGTTATAATACTAATAAAATCGTTGTAGCATTTAACGAAATTGATGTGTACTTAGAGAACTTATATGCACTGAACCTTAAATGTTTCAGGGTAGAATACTTACAGAGATTTGATTGACTCTTCTTGATTTATTTCTTGTGCTAAGATCTTCATAGAAAATATGTTAGAGTTGTACATTGTCTTAGTTTTGTTAATCACCAAAATAGATATGTAATTTGTTTAAATTATATGGGGATAATCTGATCATCAGAGAAAACTTGTGCAGTGCTAGTGTGGGTAGTGCAGAAATTGAAGCACTACTTCCTAGCCCATCAGGTGATCTTGATTTCTAGAATGGACCCTATTAGGTATCACCTAGAGAAGCCAGTCCTCACCGATAGATTGGCATGATGGCAGAGCTTCTTATCTCAATTCGATATCACCATTATAGTCCAGAAGGCTATAAAAGGTTATGCCATTGCTGAGCACCTTGCTCACCTTCCTCTTCCTCATAGTGACACGGTCCAAGAAGAATTCCTTGATGAAAACCTGTCACTCATCTCTCAAGATCCCTTTTGGTCGCTCCATTTTGACGGGGCTCTCAATTCTAGGGGACGGGGCATAGGTGCTGTTCTGCTCACCCAAGAAGGGATCACCATTCCACTCGCATATCAACTTCAGTTCCCTGCCACCAACAATGTCTCCGAGTATGAGGCTCTCCTAGCCGCTCTAAAGCTTGCCTATCTCTTAGGCGCGCGTCATCTCAAGATCATAGGAGATTCTCAACTTGTCCTTCGGTAGGTCCTTTCTACCTACTGCACTCGTGACCCAAAGCTCAAGCCTTATCAAGATCTGGTCACGCTTCTAGCCAAGCAACTCCACGAGCTTATCTACATTCACACTCCTCGCTCTCAGAATATCCTGGCCAATGCCCTGGCATCCTTGGCCTCATCCCTCTCTTTCCCTCTCAGCCGGAGCGCTGAGACTATCATTGTCACAAGGTTAGAAGCACCCTCCACTCAAGATCCTTGGTTCAATAACCTCAGGAGCACTTTAGTTTTGAAGGCAGAGAGAGAGAAGCGAAGGAAATAATGCTTGTGGAACTAGGAGAAATGATGAAGGAAGAAAGGCCATGGTACCAAGAGATCGAGCAATATTGCAAGGACAGTACCTACCCAGAAGAAGCTGAGGCTGAGGATAGAAGAGCCATCCGTAGAGTGGCACTAAGATATACCATTGTTGGAGAAGTGTTATATAGGCGCGCTCTAAATGGGATGCTCCTCAGATGCCTGTCTGACGAAGAAGCTTGGAAGGTAGTGGAAGGGGCCCACTCTAATGAGTGTGGAGGGCATGTCATTAGTCAGATGCTAGAAAAGAAAATCCTTAGGCAGGGCTATTACTGGCCAACCCTAGAGGAAGACTGTGCCATCTACGTCTGTAGGTGCATCAAATGCCAGCTCCATACCGATAAAATCCATGCTCCATCTTCTTCCTTACATCCACTATCTTCTCCTTGGCCATTCTTCATGTGGGCCTTTGATATCATTGGACCCCTTGGTGACCCTAATGCTCAAGTAAGACAGAAATCTTTCATTCTCACTGCTACTAAGTACTTCACCGAGTGGGCCGAAGTAGAAGCATTTGCAGAAATCAAAGGTTCAACTGTGTGCCGCTTTATCATGAAGAACATCATCTCGCGGTTTGGAGTGCCAAGCAGCATCATCACCGACAATGGGCCTCAGTTCATATCACAGGAGCTTCATGACCTATGTAAGAAATTCAACATTTCTTTGCATCATTCGTCTCCATACTATCCACAGGGCAACGGCCAAGCTGAAGCCACAAACAAAACACTTTTGAAAATTTTAAAGAAAACTTGTTAGTCTCGTAAATTTGCTAATTGGCCTGAGAAGCTAATTGAGGCTCTATGGGCCTATCGTACCTCTGTCCGCATGCTCATGGGGCAAACTCCCTTCTCACTTACTTATGGGATGGAGGCGGTATGTGCACATGAGATCCTCATTCCTTCGTTAACGGTAAAATTGGACAAGGAACTTAATCTCGACGAACGTCGAGAGGCATTACTTACTCAACTGGAACTTTTAGACGAACGACGTCTAGCCGTGGCCAATCATGTGCTTTCATATCAAAATAGACTCTCAAGATCTTTTCAAAAGAAAGTGATTGAACGTAAATTCGAAGAAGGGGACATGGTCTTAAAGTGAATTTTCATAAAACCTGGAGGTCCAAGGTCAAAATTGCAAGCAAATTGGGAAGGGTCATACGTTGTCAAGGAAGTGTACCCCGGGAATTCGTATAGGCTAGTCAATGCCGATGGTGAGGAGCTCTCTCACCCGTGGAATGGGATGTACCTTAAAAGATTCTACCCTTAATAAAAGATTTTCAATGGCGACACCATTTGGCAAAAGAATATTAACAGCTATGAGTTTCACATCCATTTTATTGTTATCAGACATGTTTTAGGTTTAGTCACACACACAACACGACAACCTATGGTGAATTTCCCTTAGTCAAAATTGTTCCTACTTAGCCCTAGTGTAGGGGAGTGACAGTCTTCTCTCTTCTTACTCGGACAAGGTTTAGGGGCAAAATGATGTTGACTTGTAGACAAGTGAGGGTATGGACCATGTGCGAATGAAGTTTCAAAGAGGGACAGTCGGTTCAAAAAGAAAGAAATGACAAAAAGAGGAACAAATGAGCGAAATAAGAATAGGGGCATGGCAAAGAGTGGCAGTACAGCTCCCCGCGGGACGCCCTTGAGCCAGGTCGTACGCATGCCTCAAATTAAAAGCATTAACCATAAAGTCTCTGGACAACAGACAGAATCCATGTGTGATGCACCCATACGAGTCAAACAAGTCATTGTCCCAAGCACCAACGGCAAGTCTTATCCCTTTAAATCTTCCTACTCCCACTAATGATCAGACCTCCCCTCACCTGGTCTGTGAACGAACACTGGCGACCAGAGGCAATCACCTTTAGGGATGCCAAGATTTAGTGCACACTGTACCTAGAAGATGTTTTGACAAGCTAAGATGGAAGGTGAAATGCCTAGTTGATCTCTCAAGTACATAAGGTGTCGCTATAGGAAATCCCAAAATAAAAAAAATAGAAAACCCCAAAATAAAAAAAATATAAAACCCCAAAATCCAACAAAAAATAGAAAGCCCCAAAAATCCAACAAAAAATAGAAAACCCCAAAATCCAAAAAAAACTTAGAAAACCCCCAACAAATCCAACAAAAAATAGAAAACTCCCATATCAAAAAATTAGAAAATTCCAAAATGCAAAAAAACAAACAAATAAACAAAAAAAATCTTAAAATCTTAAAAATCCAAAAAATAGATGTACATATCGTTTTCTTTTAGCATGCATTACTTCTTTACTTTCGCCTATTTAAATAAGGCTCAGCCCCTTGACTATTATGAAGTTAAAGTCATTCTCTATTTAATGCAAGGGGTTGAGCCAAAGAGCAGATCTAACTTGTTTGCTAAGTGTGCAGGGGTAGAGATCTCTGGAACAAGCGCCACACGGTACTCTCAGTCTCTCTCTCTCTCTCTCCTCTCTCTCTCTCTCTCTCTCTCTCTCTCTCTCTCTCTCTCTCCTCTCTCTCTCTCTCTCCTCTCGAACCTCGTGTCAATCTCAAATCATTCAATCATAAACATTGGCACAGAACATAAAAGATTCACTAATAAAGGCATCATGTACAAAGATAAAAGGGGAGGTGGCTCACAAACTCCTCACTGTCCATCACCACTCTCCCCGCATCCCTCTTGCCTCTCGAGTGGTGGTGGCATCTCGCCACCACCCCTACCGCTCCGGGCACTCACCCCGCCCTCGTGGCGTCTCTCCTCCTCCTCGTTCCTCCAACGACTGGAGGAACCTGCCAAGTATTGTCGGACCGAGGCGCCACTCGCACCGCTCGCTCCGCTCACGCCACTCTTTCTCCTACTCCGAACCACCTGGCTCATCATCACCATGCAGCTCCTCAATTCGCCCCTGCTGTGCAATCGTCTCGGTGCGTAGACAAGCCAACTCTACCTGGTCTGCTGAAGACCCCTGCGCGCAGTGTCGCTAGCTCCCTCGTCAACTCTGCCACCCGGGACTCTGCTGCCTCTGCCTGTGTGCGCAGCTGATCCCTCTCTGCTTCCGCCATGTCTGCCTGGAGGCGCCACTGGGCGACTGATGCTGCCACTGTATCAGCCTACTCCCACCAATAGGTCGCCTGACTGGTGGCGGTCTCCAACTCTGTCACCTGTAAGAGGCATGTCAGTGCCACACATAAATCAAATTCAATTCAAATTATTGTCAGACTTACCCTCTCTATCAGCTCCGCCTGCGTCTCCTCAGCCCTCCTCACTACACCCGTCAGTCGATCCTCTAGATCCAACTGAGGCACCTCTGCTGCTGCACTGGAAGAGGATGCACCGGCCTGTGCTCTCCTCACACTGCACATGCAACATCTTGTCAATTTCTCAATCAGCTAAAAGCTAATTGGTAAGTTACTGAAGTCTGAGTAGCTACTTATCAGTTGCTCCACCTCCCTCTGGGCTATCTCCTGGTCATGTACTACCGAATGCAGCAAGGCCCGGAGTGAGGCAATCTCCCCGGTCACATCTATCTGCAAATCATCAAAATTTGTCTGCTCAATCCAATTAGAACAATTCAAAAGGTCTGAGTTTAGAGGTTTACCTGTCGCATCGCGCCTCTGTAGACCTTTGCCCCATACTTCAAGGCGAATGCCTGCAGATAAGCGTCGTCTGACACGGCCTCTGACTTGACCTATCGGCCTCTGTGCTCCCAGTCATCAATCTGCCCATGGGCCCTCACGCGCCAGTCAGTGGTGTCGTGGAGTCCCCGAAAGCTTCGCCCAGGGCTAGGGGTCCGGTCTCGGCTAGGAAACTCTACGGCACTCTGACGAAGGCCGAGGGACCTCTGAGTCAGATAGAGGTGCAGAGGTAGCACAAGGTTAAGAGCATGGATCCACACCGACCTACCGAAGTAGGGGCGGGCTGGCTCCAACCAGCGCTGTCCCTCGTCCACCTCCTCTAGATATGGCTGCCACACCACCTGCACATCAAAGCACATCTGATCAATATTCAATTCAAATCCAATTGATCTAATAGAGAAGGTTAGAACACTTACATCTAGCTGAGGGTAGACATCAATCGCGTCCTAAAGGGACGCCAGCTGGTCCTCTTGTTGGTGCGTGTCACGACACGGCACCCAGCGCCGAGCTATGGACACGAGGCCCGGTCGCTCCAAAGTCCCCCTCCTCAGGCCAGGAAGGTGGAGGTAGGCCTAGACCTGCAAGAACGTGAAGGCGCAGTTAGTTCACAATTAATATCAAAGGGGCAGTTTAAGTAAAGGGGCAAGAGGAAGTAGAGTGTACCTGAAGGAAGCGGTAGAAGCCACTGATAGTTGTCTGCCTGTCGGAGGAACCCAGGCTCTCGAACTGGTGTGCCAGGAATACCGCTCCCCACACATAGCTCCCCACCTAGCCTAGGTCCTCTAGAAGAGGTAGGAACCGGCAGTGGACTGGGTTGCCCCTCGTGGCAAACAAGAATCTGCCGAGGAAGAAAGTGAGAAAGCACCGCATGTCCAAGTCCGCCTGAGCCCCTGGCTCGTCGGCTAATACCTCCTCCCACCCTTTCACCGGCCTCTGCAGCTGCTCGTCTGTAGACTGAGCTACCCCTCTACCTATTTGAAATAGACCCATACTCTCCTGCAGCTCTACCCTAGAAATAAGGGAAGACCTAGGACCAACGCTCAAGTCTAGAAGTCTACATGCTAATCCCTGGTAGCACAGGTAGGTGAACCCACTCACCGGATGCCCATATACTCCCAGTCCGGTGATCCTGCTGACATCCACCAAGCTAGGAACACGAAGGTAGTCACCTCCGCATCCCACCTGCTGCGCAGGGCCTGAGTGAGGGGAGTGTCGGCCCTCATTCTCTCCATCCTAAGCACTTCCCCAAATCCCATCTCATCTAACCTGACTCTCTGGAACTCGGGGAATGCCAAATACACAGCTAAAACTAGCAGCCATGAAACCCGGGCCCTCATTTCCCCCTGCAAGCACAAATCAGTCTATCGGTTAGTTTAAACATGCTTTGGTTGGTCTCTTGGCTGAGGTTGCGCCGGCCTAGAAGGCCGCGACCTAGTCGCGACACCTCGATGCGCCACGACATGGTCGCGACCCGCCTGTAGACCGCGACCATGTCGCGACGGCCTTGGCCGACGCGATAAGGTCGCGCCCACGACCTCGTCGCGACAACTGGTGTCGCGATGGGTCGGGCCATCGCGTTCTCAGACGTGAACCGATCGAAAATTCCCTTGTCCAGCGGCCATTTCCTCAGGCAGATCGCCCTACATTGAGCCCTCTAAGGGCTTCCTCATGCATCCACATCCACAAATCAAGGGCTAGGGTCCTCGAACACTTACCTTCTTCATTTCTTGCAAGCGTCGGAGCCTCCTCCTCCTCCATCTCAACCTCTGGCACTACTTCCTCCCCTGGAGGTGCCACCTCCCACCGCCGAGAGCTCCTCCTCGCTGTCATCTGCTTCCCCTTCCCACCGGAGGGGCCAATGCCTCCATCACCGCCTCCCTCCATCTCCGGTGACCTTGGGAGATTGAGTGAGAGTGGGAGAGTAAGTGGGAGATTGAGAGAGCAAGAGAGATAGAAGGGGGGAATCGCCGGAGAGCAAAGAGTTTTGAGTGCGTGAAGAGGGAAGAAAGAGGGCTTTTGCATTTTTTTGAACCCTCGGTTGATGTCGCGATGCCTTTGGACGTCGCATTCATGTCGCGATGACTAGGTAGGTCGCGATATTGTCGCGACCCACCACCCTGTCGCGACCTCAAGGCGACGTCTGTAGGGGTCACAACGTCGATAGAGTATTGCGCAAAATGCATAAAAGTCTGATTTTACAAATGCAAATCATCAATCACAATCCCTAATCTTCCCTACAATCAATCAAAATGTTCTTTCCAGCCCTAATGACCATCTATAGCAATGTCTACATCAAATCAAATCAAATCTATCTCAAGCAGTCTCAGCCTCCCCGGGTATGAATGGACGAACCCTCTTCAATGCTTGGAGATACTCTCGGATCACGTCCTCGTCCTCCACCACCTCCACCTAGAGGAGGCTCACAGCACACCCCTCCCAGTGAATGATGGCGCTCCTCACGTCCCATTCATCTTGGTCGTCGTTCTGCTTTTGTACTTGAATAGGTGGGAAGTGAGAGAGTATTGGCGCCACCAAGCGGGCAGCCCCGCACTAAAGGTAGCAGCGGCCCGGGTTGTAGTGGACCAGTGCCTCGTCGCCTAGGAGCCGTAGTGCTAGCCCGGTGCGCTGAGGGAGCCAAATCATCTTGTTATGAAGAAAGCGTGGGCGCATGTCGAAGTTCTCTTCCTTCATTGTCTTGAAGTAGATGCACCATTCTTTCAGCCCTTTTATTTGCACCGTCTTGCACCATGCTTGCGGCGTCATGTAGAGAGGAGCACCCACAAAAGCCAGAGGGTGGTGTAGCATGCTCTTGCATTGGGTAGAAGGATCGTCTGTTGCTTGGAATTGAATGTGCATCCCCATCCAAAGCTCGAGGGCGACGATGGAACCAAAAAAAGGCCCGCCAGTGACTGCAGAGGAGAGACCAACATATAGATAACCAAGAACAGCTTGTGTGATGCTCATACCTTCCCATATGCAGTTGATTATGCTTAGGTTGGGGTCCGAGAGAAGTTTGTCTTCTGCTGGGAGAAGAATGACGCTGTAAATGCAGATGGTGGCGGCCTTGGCTATGGCGAGATGGTTCCCAGTCTTGCGCTTGCACTGGGAGACAATCCACTGGGAGATAGGGAGAAGATGGATATGCGTGTGGCTGGTCATAGTGTATAGATCCGGTTGCTTGGTGGTGATCTCCCTGAGTATTCCCCATTCGTCAATTGGTGCCACGGTGTAGGAGAGGTCATACTCTTCTCCTCTCTTGTACTTCGGAAGCCCCAGCATCAACTCCAGCTCCTCTAGCAGTATGGTAGCCTCGAATGCGGGGAAGATGAACGTGTGTGTTTGCGGTTGCCACAGCTCCACCAATGTAGTAAGGTTGTCCCACACATGCGCAATCTTGTGATATTGCTTTGCCAGAACAAGCACAGTCGAGAGCCCCCACTCGCGCAGGTGATGGGTAGACGCCTAGGGAAGCATGTCTAGCATAGGCGCCAACCAAGGGACCTTGGAAAATCTCCTTTGGCCCGGGAGGATCTAGAATAGCAGCAAAAGAAAAGAGAGAGTTGGTAGAAGAAGAAGAACTAGAAGAGAGAGAAGAAGAACTAGTAGAGAGAGAGAGTTGCTTACTTGAAGATGTGGCCTGATAACTGCACAATTTTTAGTGTTAAATTTTATACATTTAGTTAAATTTAGACTTCAGTTGTCTGTAAATAACGTACATTTGGACTTTAATTTTCATTCTATCCACGAATAGATTTTGAACATATTAGTTGAGAATGGGTTAGAATACACGTTAGATTAAATAAGTCATTGTTTTGACAAATAGTTACATAAGAAATCTTAGTAAATAAATGTTGTAAATAAAAAAAATTTTGTTACAATAATATTGTTAATATTTTTAGTAACAATAAGTATAAGTAAATGTAAATAATGATTTTTACATATATCCCATCTAGATCTATTAAATAAACAAATATTTTTAACACACCCCAATCACATTTCACCATCATGCCACATACCCCATATAATCCCATAAATAAATCACCCTTTTTGGCCACGCATACCCTATTTTACCCTTACCCTTTTCTTGTCTTCCCCATCAAGAAGCTACTGGAAGAGCTCGTGTGAAGGAGCCCTAGCGATTTGGGGGCATACGGATTTGAGGCATGCAGGAGGTAGGAAGTTGGGGGTTGGCTGCACAGCGGCTGGGGGCGGTCGGATCCTGAGCCCATAGGCAGCTGTGCGCGGCTGGGCTGGAACTCCCATGCGCGGCCAGACCAGGTCAGATGGTGGATGTGTGCTGGCTAGATGGCGGGAAGGACATGGGTGAGAGGCGCGGAAAGGCTGGAGCTGGTTGCTCCTGGGTGTGCTGCTAGCAGATGGGGCTGTGCACGGCTAGGCGGTGTGGAGGACCTGCTGAGGTGGCCGATGGGAGCCCTGGCGGGTGAAGCAGCTGGAGGTTGTGCAGGATCCCATGCGTGAGCTGGCTGTGCAGATGCGGCTGGGCAGAGGTGTGTGCTGAGGTGGCTGCTGCGTTGGCGATCCTGGTGCAGACAGGAGAGGAAGAAGGAGGCCCGGGTGCCTTTATAAAGACCTCAGGTCCTCTTCTCCGGAGTTGGCTAGTTCAATTTTTAGGATTTCTAGATTTTATTTCTTCTGTTCTTCTTTCCTTTCAGCAGAGCAGGGGAGGGAGACGGGTTGAGATTTGTTTGTTTTGAGTTTTATGTTTTCCATTTCCATCTATAAGGGAGTTTGGGGATTTCATTTCTTCCGTCTGTGGGTGATTTGAGGGATTGGGAGAGATGAATCCAGAGGGCTTCTGTAATTTTATTTAAGCTTTGTCTTCAATTCTGCTGTTGTTTGCTGTGGGGAGGTGGATCAGATCCGGAGTTGCTATTGGGGTTGCCAGGATCGACTATTCGTCCCTTATAGTTCTTTAGTTTGTTATGTGCAATTTGATGAGTTCGATCCATTTGTTCGTTTCATTTGTGCATTGCAAGCGATCCAGGGAGCTCCTTTCATTTCATATGTGTTTTCTTCTATTTCGGCGGCTGTGTGAGAATACCGGGTGTTCTTCTTCTCTTCTCCCGGTTGTTTAGAATTGTGTCTGGGTTCTTGTTGGTTCCGCTGTTAGGGAAGAGTGAATATAATTGCTAGGATTTTGTCTGTTCTTTTGCTTCTCTTTGCTGCTACTGTGAAGTCTTGGGGCAGAGGTTCGACATCCGGGAGTCTTGCTATTGGTAGATGGATCTGCTGTGAAGGTTCAACAACGTTGAGAGGTTCGGTATTACTGTTGGGGAATTTCTAGTTCAGAATTCCAGTGGGTTTTAGGTTCAGATTTTTTTTAGAGTTTCTCTTAACTGTAAGGGGTTGGGAGTCTACTTGTTTTTAGTTTTCTTTCTGTAAGCGTGAGGGAATCGGAGTTTGGCATTTTGGGATTTTAAAGCATTTTTTTTTCTTCTTCTGTGTTCATCCAGAGTTCAGACTGGGGAGGGTTGTACTTCTGCTGTGAAGGGGTTGTCTGGTGCGATTGTTGGGAGTTTTCCTTTCTTTTGGTTCTATTGTTTTGTGAGGAGGTTTCTGATTCAGCATATGTTCTTGTTCAGCATTTGTCTTTGAGAGGAGATTGATCCAGTGTGTCGCAGGGTACAGTGATCTAAGATTTTAGTTCATGTTATTCTCTATGCAAATCTTTAATTGAGTTTTTTTTTTATTTCTTTCTGGTCTCATTTTGATCCATGTTCTTCAGTAATAGCAATAGAAATCTGATTTAGCAACCTTAAATTTATGTTTCTTGTTTTCTGTCCGAATCTTAAGCTGTGAGAGTAGTGATACAGTGTTTGTGGAGAGTTATGATTATTCATCCCCTGAGCTATAGGGGTACATGGCTACATTGGTTTGATAATGTTCTTTTGAGATTTCTTGCTCTGGCACCTTCTCATTTCCTTAAATTTTAAATCATTTTAGAATTAGAGTTGCATCGTTGTGCAATCTTAGTTTCATTTCTATTTCAGATTTCTGTCTACTTGTTTGATCCCTCAATTGTGAGGGTACATTGATATCAATTCTCTTTCATTTCAATTCTGCTTGTTCTTTCATTAAATTTGATCTGTCAAGATTGTGAGTGATTTGGTTGGTGCTGTTTACATATTTACTTTTAATGCACTGTCGATAGAGATTTCAAGTCAAACTACTTTAGTTCAAACTTTATTCTGCCTCTCCATGGATATGACCTGTTCTCACCATTTTGCTAGTTCATTTTTACTATTTTAAATCCATGAGACATTTTAGAGAATGTGAGTATATTGATTCGTGCACGGAACTCTCGACAACGAAAGTGCACAGTCAACAATGTCGTGCGTTCATCTTGGCGCCGTTGCCGGGGAGGCGTTAGAGTTTGATTTAATTCTGTTTTGATTTGATTTCATTTGCTTGGGGCTTTCTATTGACTTGTTATTGGGTTCTTATTTCAGATTTGCACAAGGAGTGGAACTTGGAGATTGGGCTTGACCTTTGAAGCCCATTGGAGGAGGAGCTTGCTGATTTCATTTCAAATTTGCTTTGAATTCAGAATTTTAGATAGAAGAGTGTGAGTGAAAATTTGTAGTGAGGAATTCATGTACTCTCTGTACATGTACAAAGATTTCTTTCTCGTTGGCATGTAATAATTGGACTCTTTTTGTGGTTTGTGTGATTTGAGAATTAGCTTATAGTATCATCTTATATTTTCTTAGTTAGATTTTATTTCATTTAATTCAAAAACCAAATAAAAATTAAAAAAATCTAAATCTTAAAAAATTTTCAAATCGCTCTTTCATGTTAGCCGTTTATTTATAAATAAAAATTCCATTTCTCAAGATTAGAATCCCGTGTTTTAGGACATTCATCATCTTAATTGTCATTTGAATTCCATTTATTTCTTGTATTGAAGAGTGCGGGGGAAAGGTAAGACTTCCGTCGCTCGTTTCATGCATTAGACTTAGCATTAGACAACCTCTTGTTTGAAACTTAATCTGTGCACTTCACATTTAAAAATGGGACTGCTTAAGGGTTTCACCCATTAGAAATAAAAAGATAAGGTGAGGGATTTCATCACCCTTTCCTTTGCCCAAAAATCACAAAACATTTTCCACATTCCTGCATTTGCCTAATCTTTCAATAAAAACCAGTAGACTTGGCCCTAGGGTTCATAATTAGATTTGTCATTTCTTGAATTCAAAACATCTCTTTAAGTTTGGTATCTAGGATTAGAGGTTAAAAAGCTTACGCTTAAGTGAGTCAGAAGTTATTTAATTGGGTCCTTGCGAAAGCAAGGGGGGCCTCCCTCTACTCCACCTCTTACCTGGCCAGTACAAGAAGAGTTAGGATTGGACTTAAGCAAGCATAAATCTGATTTTGAAAAAAATAACATAGGTCCAAGGAACACTTAGTGTTTAGGCTAATTTATTTTGAAAGCATTTGCTTGTTTATGTTTGTTCATAAAAATTCAAAAATCAATAAAAATCTAAAAATTCAAAAATCATAAATAGAGGGCTTTTCATCTGTGCATGCTTGGTAGACGTTCTCTGGACTTAGATTTGGCTCAACCTATAGACGAGATTGAAAGATTCTTTCATAGGAAAATCAGGATGGCCAACCAAGACCAAAACCAAGCTGCTAGGAATGTAGAAGAGGCCACACTCAGACAGATGAAGGAGTATTTTATTCCTTCTAATTACCAACCTGCTACTTGCATCAGGCCGGAAATTTCGGCAAATCATTTTGAGATCAAGCCTGGAACCATTCAAATGTTGTCATCCTTCTATGGCAATCCTAATGAAGACCTTATAGGCACATAGATGAGTTCCTAGAGATTTGTTCTACTGTCAGAATCCAAAATTTCACAGAAAATGCCTTAAAATTGACCCTATTTCCATTCTCTTTGAAAGACAAGGCCAAATATTGGTTAGGAACGATAGGGAAAACAATTATAACATGGCCAGAAATGCAGCAGGAATTTTTAAAGAAGTTTTACCCCATTGGCCGAACCAACACCATGAGAAGGGCAATAATTGGGATTTGGCCAACCTTCTTATTCCAAACCTCCACAAATCCAAGGAAATCAAAACTCAAATCAAGTTGCTTACACTAATTTCCAGCAACCTTCATATCAACGACCACCTCCTCAGCCCAATTGGGATGATAAAATGAATCAACTCCAAAACATGATGGCGACTCTATGCCAAACTGTACAAGAACAACAAAATTAATATCAAACTCAAAACCAAAATTTTCAACAAAATTTGGGAAGGATAGAGTCTCAAATTGCTGATGTATGTCAAAGGAGGGAAGCAGGGTAATTGCCAAGTCAAGCTGTAGCAAACCCAAGAAACAACCCTCCCGGATTCTATCAGAACCAGCAATACCATCAAGCCCAGGGGTATAGACCACCACCTGCTCGCCAAAATGCACCTCCACCACAAAACCCACAACAAGCTTTTGTCCAGAACATTCCTGCACCACAAAATCAAAATCAACCTATACAATAAGATCATCCTCCTGCCCAAGCTAGGGGCCCTCAAGTAGAAAATGCAAAAATTGTGTCTACCTTAAGAAGTGGAAGAATCAGAACAAATCCTCACCCTCACATGTCAACATTACATGAGGATAAAGAAAATGAAATTGAACTTGAAACTGAAGAAGAGGTTGAAGAGAATGTTGAAAAATCCAAGGGAAAAGAGAAAATGATTGAAAAATCTCTAGACAAGATCAAATTGAATGAAGATCCAAGCTATTACATTCCAAGAGTCCCTTTTCCTGAAGCTTTAAAGCCAAAATCCAAAAATAAACCAACTGGTAATGAAGAACTCTTGGAACTGTTTAAGCAAGTTCACATCAACATTCCTCTCCTTGATGCCATCAAGCATGTGCCTGCCTATGCCAAATTTCTAAAAGAAATGTGTACTCCAAAACGAGAAGTGAGAAATAAAACTGAAACCATCATTCTTCTAGAAATTGTGAGTACCATTGTCTTGAATCAACATCCTAAAAAGCTCAAAGATCCAGGCACTCCACTAATTTCTTGCACCATCAGTGAAGTCACTTTTGAGAGCGGCCTTTTAGATTTGGGAGCCAGTGTCAACCTCCTACCTTCTGCCATTTTTGAGAAATTCAAGCTAGGAGAGTTGAAACCCATTTCTGTTGTCCTTCAACTAGCCGATCGTTTTGTCACCACTCCTAAGGGCTTAGTTGAGGACGTGATTGTAAAAATCAATGATTGTTACTTCCCTGCCGATTTCATCATTCTGGATATGAACACTCCTCAAGATTTAACTCAGTTCACCATTATCCTTGGTAGACCTTTTTTGGCCACAACCAGGGCTAACATTGATTGTGCTACCGGGATGATGGATATATCATTTGGAGATAGGCGGGTTAGTATCAACATTTTTAGGGCATCTAGGCACCATGACCAAGGAGAAAGTTGTCTAGTGGTAGACACCTTGGAAGAATCTTGCGTTGAAGAAACGGTAGACCAACCCTATGCTCTAGGGTTTGAGGGAGAGGAAGGACAATTTAATTCCTTATTTTAGGATAGTGATCTAGCAATTTCATCTGAGTGTCCTCCTAAGCTTGAGTTAAAACCACTCCCTGCTAGTTTGAAGTACATCTTTTTAGGAGAGAATGAGACTTAGCCAGTCATAATTGCTAGTGATCTTGAGGAAGGGCAGGAGAAGAAATTGATTGAAGTTTTGAAGAGTCATAGGAAAGCTATAGGTTTGGCAATAGATGATTTGAGAGGGATAAGTCCTTCAGTGTGCACCCATCGCATATACTTAGAAGAAAATGCCAAACGTTCAATAGAAATGCAAAGAAGACTTAACCCCAACATGAAATAAGTTGTTAAGAAAGAGATTGTTAAATGGTTGGATGTAGAATTCATTTATCCCATCTCTGATAGCCAGTGGGTTAGTCCAACTCAAGTTGTGCCTAAAAAATCAGGACTAACTGTAATTCAAACTGAAATGGGTGAGCTCATTCCCACTAGGCTGGCTACAGGATGGAGAGTGTGCATTGACTATCGCAAATTGAATGCGATGACCAAGAAAGACCATTTCCCCTTGCCTTTCATTGACCAAATCTTAGAGAAGCTTGCAGGCCAAAAATTCTTTTGCTTCCTTGATGGATATTCAGGGTATAACCAAGTGGCTATTCACCCTGAGGACCAAGAAAAGACCACCTTCACATGTCCATTTGGAACTTTTGCCTTTAGATGCATGCCCTTCGGGCTGTGCAATGCTCCTGCAACTTTTCAACGTTGCATGCTGTCTATTTTCTCAGACATGGTTGGGGATTACTTAGAAGTCTTTATGGATGATTTCTCTGTGTTTGGAAATGACTTTCATTCATGCCTCGACCATTTGACTGAAGTGCTCAAAAGATGTATTAATGCCAATCTTGTCCTAAGTTGGGAAAAGAGCCACTTCATGGTTAAGGAGGGGATTGTCTTAGGACATATTGTCTCAGAGAGAGGGATAGAGGTAGATAAAGCCAAGGTGAATCTCATTTCCGAATTGCCTCCTCCCAACTCTGTCAAACAAATTAGATCCTTCCTTAGTCATGCTGGATTCTATAGGAGGTTCATCAAGGATTTTTCCAAAATTGCAAGGCCATTAACTTCTTTATTGAAAGACACTCCTTTCATCTTTGACAAAGCTTGTCATAAAGCATTTGAGGATTTAAAAGATATTTTGACCAGAGCTCTAATTCTACAATCTCCAGACTGGTCATTACCATTTGAGATAATGTGTGATGCTTCAGATTTTGCTATAGGTGCCATTTTGGGACAGAAAACTGATAAAGGATCTGTAGTGATTTATTATGCAAGCAGAACATTGAATGACACTCAGATTCGATACACAACCACTGAGAAAGAGCTCCTAGCCGTTGTCTTTGCCTTAGAGAAGTTCAGATCCTATCTTTTAGGAGGTAAAATCATTGTTTTCACTGACCATGCTGCTTTAAGGCATTTGCTTGCCAAAAAGGATGCCAAGCCTAGGTTGATTAGATGGATCCTCTTGTTACAGGAGTTTGATCTGGAAATTCATGATAAGAAAGGGTCCAAGAATGTGGTAGCTGACCATTTGTCTAGAATAGTTGCCCCGGACTCTATGCCTATTAGAGATGCTTTCCCGGATGAGTACATTTTAGCTGTCTCCAATATTTCATCTCCATGGTATGCACACATTGTGAATTACAAAGTCATTGGACGAGTACCTGGAGATTGGACCAAAAATGAAAGAGAGAGATTCTTTGCTAGGGATAAGTATTTTATTTGGGAGGACCCGGAGCTATTTTTCATTGGACCAGACCAAGTGATAAGAAGATGCGTCCCTGAGAGTGAGCATCAAAGTGTCCTCAAGTTTTGCCATTCTCTTGCTTGTGGAGGGCATTTTTCAGGAAAGAAGACCACTGCTAAGGTCTTAGACTCTGGTTTCTACTGGCCCACAATGTTTAAGGATGCCCACCAATTTTGTAAGGCCTGTCCTAGATGTCAAACAATGGGAAATATTTCTAAGAAGGATATGATGCCTCTTAACCCCATTCTGGTTGTAGAAATTTTTGATGTATGGGGGATAGACTTTATGGGACCTTTTCCACCGTCTTTTGGATACACGTACATTCTAGTTGCTGTTGATTATGTGTCCAAATGTATAGAGGCCATTGCCACAAAGACCAATGATCATAAGGTGGTCATCAAATTTGTTCAGAAAAACATCTTTTCTAGATTTTGGTGGCCCAAAGCAATCATTAGTGATGGAGGACCTCATTTCATTAACACAGTTAGTTAGACCCTCCTAAGGAAGTATGGGATCACCCATAAGCTGGCAACACCTTACCATCTGCAAACCAGTGGCCAAGTGGAAGTATCAAACAGGGAGATTAAAAACATTCTTCAAAAGTCGGTTAGGCCTGATAGAAAAGACTGGTCAGAAACGTTAGATGATGCATTGTGGGCCTACCGAACTGCTTTCAAAACTCCCATTGGAATGTCCCCTTACCGGATTGTCTTTGGAAAATCTTGTCATCTGCCGGTCGAACTTGAGCATAGAACCTATTGGGATATTAAACAGGTCAATCTTGATTTAGCCCAAGCAGGTCAACAAAGGACCCTACATCTGAATGAGCTAGAAGAGCTCAGAAATGAGGCCTATGAAAGTTCCAATATTTATAAATCCAAGGCCAAAGCATTCCATGATAAACACATTCATAGAAAAACTTTTCAAGTGCATGATAAGGTCTGGTTATTTAATTCAAGGCTTCGTCTATTTCCAGGAAAATTGAAGTCCCGATGGGATGGTTCTTACACTGTTGTCAAAGCTTACGACAATGGTGTTGTCATTATTCTTGACCCTAAAACTGGACAATCATTCACTGTTAATGGGCAGAGGTTAAAGCATTTCTTTGAAAGCCCATCTTCCTTGAAAATTGATTCTACCAAGCTAGCTGAGCCAAATGAAGCCTAATGGCGTCCGGCTGAAGACGGTAAACTTAGCGCTTTTGGGAGGCAACCCAAGTGCACAGACTTCTTTTATCAGGTAATTCTCTATCTTACTTTTCTTTCCTGCAAATAAATTGGGAAGGGTAGAATAAACATGCATTCATAGGCATCACCCTAACCTGTGCTTCATTTTTTTTCTTTCTTAGCTTGTACATATGCAAATAAAAACTTCACAATGTTTCATCTTTGAATAAAGTGTTTGGCATTGCAAAACATAGACTATGTGTCTGATTTTTAACCATTAAAATTTTGAAGTTGTCACACTCCTTTACAAAAATCCATGTTAGGTAGCCTCTAGTGAAGGATTACATGTACTTCTTGTCTACCTTATGTAAGGATTTATAGCAAGAGGTTTTCATACACACACTACACAGCCACTTAAACTAGTTGAACCCGAATGTAGCAAATTTGTCAAGGCTAGTAGGAGAGAGGTGATTGGTTTTCTCCCTTCCTCTTAAGTGAATTGTGAAGGAAGTGAAGGCATGTGATCAAGCAACCTGACTGTCCATCCTTCCTTTAAGAGGAAAATAAGAAAAGAAAAGAAAAAAAGAAAAAAAAAGCAAAAACAAAAGAAAAAATATATATCCATGAACAATGCCCCGGATCTGAGTAAAGTTGGACTCACTACTCTTGAAAAGTGATGGGTTGTGCAGTATTGTGGATGAAAAATAAAGAAAAATTCTGAGTGCATAAAGTGTAAATAAAGAGGCAAAGTCCTCAGCTCAGAACAAAATAATCCTCAAGGAAGATGAGCAAAATGGAACTGAGAGAAACTACCCAATCTGACTGAGCAATGATCTTATTCCATAATTCTTTTCTTCTCCCTCGAATTTATCGAATCTCAAATACTAGCTGAGGCAGAGGAGCTCCAAGAGGGCTGATGTGAACTCTTAAGTGAGCTATCATTTGTTCACTACTTTCTTGCCATAAAACATTACAATTAGGAAAGACATGTCTCTACATTAATCGTTTACATGATGGCTGTTTAGCATGTGACATTACTTCTTCTAGTCCTACATTTGGAGTAATTTTTATTGCTAAGGGGCTAGCAATGTTCAAGTCGGGGGGAGTGATAACTGCACAATTTTTAGTGTTAAATTTTATACATTTAGTTAAATTTAGACTTCAGTTGTCTGTAAATAACGTACATTTGGACTTTAATTTTCATTCTATCCATGAATAGATTTTGAACATATTAGTTGAGAATGGGTTAGAATACACGTTAGATTAAATAAGTCACTGTTTTGAAAAATTAAGTACATAAGAAATCTTAGTAAATAAATGTTGTAAATAAAAAAAAAAATTGTTACAATAATATTGTTAATATTTTTAGTAACAAATAAGTATAAGTAAATGTAAATAATGAATTTTTACATATATCCCATCTAATTCTATTAAATAAACAAATATTTTTAACACACCCCAATCACATTTCACCATCATGCCACATACCCCATATAATCCCATAAATAAATCACCCTTTTTGGCCACGCATACCCTATTTTACCCTTACCCTTTTCTTGTCTTCCCCATCAGGAAGCTGCTGGAAGAGCTTGTGTGAAGAAGCCCTGGCGATTTGGGGGCATACAGATTTGAGGCATGCAGGAGGCAGGAAGCTGGGGGTTGGTTGCACAGCAGCTGGGGGCGGTTGGATGCTGAGCCCATGGGCAGCTGTGCGCGGATGGGCTGGAACTCCCATGCATGGCCAGACCAGGTCAGATGGTGGCTGTGTGCTGGCTAGATGGCGGGAAGGAGATGGGTGAGAGGCACGGCAAGGTTGGAGCTAGTTGCTCCTGAGTGTGCTGCTAGCGGATGGGGCTGTGCACGGCTAGGCGGTGTGGAGGACCTGCTGAGGTGGCCGATGGGAGCCGTGGCGGGTGAAGCAGCTGGCGGTTGTGCAGGATCCCGTGCGTGAGCTGGATGTGCAGATGCGGCTGGACGGAGGTGTGTGCTGAGGTGGCTGCTGCATTGGCAATCCTGGTGCAGACGGGAGAGGAAGCAGGAGGCCCGGGTGCCTATATAAAGACCTCAGGTCCTCTTCTCCTGAGTTGGCCAGTTCAATTTTTAGGATTTCTACATTTTATTTCTTTTGTTCTTCTTTCCTTTCAGCAGAGCAGGGGAGGGAGACGGGTTGAGATTTGTTTGTTTTGAGTTTTATGTTTTCCATTTCCATCTATAAGGGAGTTTGGGGATTTCATTTCTTCCGTCTGTGGGTAATTTGAGGGATTGGGAGAGATGAATCCAGAGAGCTTCTGCAATTTTATTTGAGCTTTGTCTTCAATTCTGCTGTTGTTTACTGTAGGGAGGTGGATCAAATCCGGAGATGTTGTTGGGGTTGCCAGGATCGATTGTTCGTCCCTTATAGTTCTTTAGTTTGTTATGTGCAATTTTCTGAGTTCGATCCATTTGTTCGTTTCATTTGTGCATTGCAAGCGATCCGGGGAGCTTCTTTCATTTCATATGTGTTTTCTTCTGTTCCGGCGGTTGTGTGAGAGTACCGGGTTTCTTCTTCTCTTCTCCCGTTTGTTTAGAATTGTGTCTGGGTTCTTGTTGGTTCTGCTGTTAGGGAAGAGTGAATATAATTGCTAGGATTTTGTCTATTCTTTTGCTTCTCTTTGCTGCTACTGTGAAGTCTTGGGGCAGAGGTTCGACATCCGGGAGTCTTGCTATTGGTAGATGGATCTGCTGTGAAGGTTCAACAACGTTGAGAGGTTCGGTATTACTGTTGGGGAATTTCTAGTTCAGAATTCCAGTGGGTTTTAGGTTCAGATTTTTTTTAGAGTTTCTCTTAACTGTAAGGGGTTGGGAGTCTACTTGTTTTTAGTTTTCTTTCTGTAAGCATGAGGGAGTCGGAGTTCGGCATTTTGGGATTTTAAAGCATTTTTTTTTCTTCTTCTGTGTTCATCCGGAGTTCAGACTGGGGAGGATTTTAGTTCTGCTATGAAGGGGTTGTCTGGTGCGATTGTTGGGAGTTTTCCTTTCTTTTGGTTCTATTGTTTTGTGAGGAGGTTTCTGATTCAGCATATGTTCTTGTTCAGCATTTGTCTTTGAGTGGAGATTGATCTAGTGTGTCGCAGGGTACAGTGATCTAAGATTTTAGTTCATGTTATTCTCTGTGCAAATCTTTAATTGAGTTTTTTTTTATTTCTTTACAGTCTCATTTTGATCCATGTTCTTCAGTAATAGCAATATAAATCTGATTTAGCAACCTTAAATTTCTGTTTCTTGTTTTCTGTTCGAATCTTAAGCTATGAGAGTAGTGATACAGTGTTTGTGGAGAGTTATGACTGTTCATCCCCTGAGCTATAGGGTTACATGGCTACATTGGTTTGATAATGTTCTTTTGAGATTTCTTGCTCTGTCACCTTCTCATTTCCTTAAATTTTAAATCATTTTAGAATTAGAGTTTCATCGTTGTGCAATTTTAGTTTAATTTCTATTTCAGATTTCTGTCTACTTGTTTGATCCCTCAATTGTGAGGGTACATTGATAACAATTCTCTTTCATTTCAATTCTGCTTGTTCTTTCATTAAATTTGATCTGTCAAGATTGTGAGTGATTTGGTCGGTGCTGTTTACATATTTACTTTTAATGCATTGTCGATAGAGATTTCAAGTCAAAGTAGTTTAATTCAAGCTTTATTCTGCCTCTCCGTGGATATGACCTATTCTCACCATTTTGCTAGTTCATTTTTACTATTTTAAATCCGTGAGACTGTTTAGAGAATGTGAGTATATTGATTCGTGCACGGAACTCTCGACAACAAAAGTGCACAGTCAACAATGTCGCGCGTTCATGGCCTTGCACTAATATGCCCGGGCATAGAAGATAAGCGCAGCAGCTCCGCATGAGACTCCCTAGCAGCCTTAGGACCCCCATAGGGCTAGGGATTAGCCTAGAGGGAGGAGAAAGCTCTCTTCATGGCTTGGAGAGAGAGAAAATTATGAGAAAGGATGAGAGAGAGAGGGTGAATTGCGAATTTAGGTCCCCTACAGCCCTATTTATAGAGTCCGAGGGTAGCTAATCAAACCCAAACCCGTACCTAGGTGATAGGGTTGCAGTAGGATAGGTCTAGGAGTCCTAATGGAAGAGTAGATAGGCTTAGATGAGGATAAAGATGGATGTTTCTGTGTTTATCTCACGGACTGGTGTCGCGACGCGGCGATACGGTGCGTCAAGGTCGCGGTCACCCAAGGCACCGCGACATTGTCGCGACCCCCATGTGCGTCGCGTTTCTGTCTGGTGTGTCTTTATATGTTTATACATGATTTGTTTATGATTTTTATTATTTGTATGTATATATTTGTCGTTATTGTGTTTGTTTACTTTAATTGCTTACCAAAAAAAAAAATTCTGAAAATCTCAAAAAATTGGAGCATCACAGGTAGGTCAGGTAAATATCTCTTCCCCTTATTCCCTTGCATTACTATATAGTATCCTATTTATTATATCATTTCAAGGACCGACTGGTTCTCAATGTGCTCTTGGATTTAAGTTCCCCTTTATCAAAAACGTGATGATCTAGGTGCACGTTGCTAATCGCTGGAGAGGCCGTTGGGTTAGATAAGTTTGGGAACGATGGATTCAGGCCTACACTGCGGTTGCAGGTAGTCTCTTGACCCATTATTATTTAACTTAACAATATTATCCTTGATATATTTTCTATTTTCTCCTTTCTTTGCATTTGATTTAATGATTTCTTTTCTTTTAGCCCAGCATGCATCATGTAGGACTTTGAGCTTCCACGACTCATCCCTGGCTAATGGTGAGCTCTTGTTGAGTGCCCAACCATTCCTCATATTCAAAACAAGAGATCCTATTCCACTCCAAATCGGAAGGTCTGCCTCCGAGCGAGTTGGTCTTGCCAGTCTGTCAAAAATTTCCTTGTCTGGATTTCCTATATGATTTTCATCCTTATTCCTTTTGATCCATTTTGGTTGCAAACCGCTCCCAAGACAGAGTCATGAGTTACTTGCCTGGCACGCACATGTCCCTCCAAAATGAAACCTACAGGCCAATCGGCTAGGGTACCTACAGTCCTTCACCTTGAAGCATGGGGCGAGGGTCTATAGGGGCGCCTGACGACAAGTATACCTCCAAACTCAGACTTTGTGAAATCTTTTGGATTGAATGGATCTAACATGATTTGATGTTATGCAGGTGGAGGTGACCAGACAGATTGCTTTGCTCTAGGCCCTACTGCACTCCGCCGTACAGGATCGGGACATTGCCAGGAGAGAGGCCGACTAGCTAGTAAGTACCTACTCAGACTTCAGTAGAATACCAATTTCTATGGCTTGAAGATGTTTACAAGTGTTTCTAATGCCGCGTGCGGAGTTGGCGAGGCTGAGGACGTCACAGGCGGGTGCGTCCTCATCTCAGGCAGTGGCGGGGGACTCCTAGTCCGACCTCGCCGATCAGCTGGTGGGTGCTCTGAGGAGGACAGAGGAGGCGGAGGCAGCATTGGAGGAGAGGGTAAGTGTAATTCGAACCTGATCAATTTCAATTAGAGATTGTATGCTGACATGCTTTGACACAAGTTGTAGAGCTTAAGACCGCCACTAGCGCTAACAGGCTGACGCGAGGGTGATAGTTGTAGACACCCGATTCTGGCCCACAAGTCAAACCACATTTCTTGTTGTCTTAATGAGCCCCAAGTTGGTCATTCACCTTAAGCCCACCATTAGCCTTGCTTTGAGCACATTAAAAAACCTAATTTTCATGATATCCTATCCATTATCGTTTTAAAAGAGTCCATGTGCCTTAAGTTCTCATTATTCTCCCATTTTATTGATCCATTTTTTTAGAATAATCGATTTTCTTTAACGCGACGGGTCGAGGCGCCGCATTAGCCTTGTCGCGCCCCCCTTGGCCATCGCGACAGCCTATGCATATCCATGCACATGGCTTCAGAGTCGCGCCCCTCCTGGTCGTCGCGTTCATCCTTGTCGCGCCCCTACGACCCGTCGCGACAACAGCCGTGCATACAGGCCTTCGCAACCACCTCCTCTTTATCCTCTCATGGCCTTATCATCATCCCATGCAACCTCCCAACCCACCTGAGCGCAGTGTGAGCTTATGGGACACCTTAGGGCTTGGCTAGGAGTCTCCCATGTGAATTTCCTTCAGATTTATCCTCTCATTTTGGTGTTTATAACTTGAAAATGAGATTTTTCTCTCTCCTAGTTTATAAAAGCAAGGCCTCTCCTTCAGGAGAGGGAAGAGCCCTATTTTCACCACGAAGCGCTGTCGAAATTTTCCCTAACCTACACTTAGCCCATGGCTCTTTCATTCCCTCTCATTTTCTTCCTATTCCTTTGACCAAGCCATGCACATTTCATCATCTATGGAGCTTGGAGCATGAGGAGGGCGACTTCTACCTTCTTCTACGGTTTCTACAACACTAAAGAATGACATCTGAAGCCAGGGAGTCGCCCCTTTGGGGCTCTTTCTTCCCTCTCTTCTCCTTTTTTCCTTTCTCATGCATTTTTAGTTTTTTCTTAGATAGGACGTATTTCCCATTCCTTCATACGTTTTCCCACTTCCCAAGGGGTTTAAAAATCACCCCCCAAGTCCGTTCTCTCCATGCTTCACCTTTCCTTTTCATTTATGAATAGATATTACGCTTAAATATGGTCTGTTTATTCTGGTTTTCTCCATTTTGGCAGGTATACAAGCGAACGTCAGTGAGCAGCTCTTGTTCTCTTGCCGGCCGGAGGACAGGAAGATGGTCCAACCAAGTTTTCTCCCGCACTGCAGAGAACGCGGCAGAGGAGGGCGACGCGACCAAGAGACGCGCCCTGCCCAGGCGTTGTGATCTCATGCCTATCACGACGGGGTTTCCCGTCGTGATCTTAGTAAGTCCATCGTTCTCTTTCCTTTTCCTAGTATAGCTAGCTTATTTAATTCCTATAGGCGGCAGCTATCTAGGTGGCGATCACATTCCTTATTTCCATACCTCTAGTTTTGATACTTTGTTGCCTGTTTTAGGGGTACACATTCCTTGTGATTACAATAGTGACTGGTCAGTGGCACCTCCAGGTGGAGACGGCGGCTGCAGAGACAGCCCGATGGCGCCTCCAGGTGGAGACAGCAGTGACCCAGGTGGGGGAGCTATCAAGGGAGCTAGCAACACTGCGGTTGTAGGGGTCGACAGTGGACTAGGCGGAGCTGTCCCGATTGCGTGCCGAGACGACTGCGCAGTAGATCCGCATCGACGAGCTTCGGAGCTTGGTGATGACGATCGACCAGAGCTGGAGCAAGATCAGGAGCGGAGCAAGCGGCCCCTCTATGAGGCAGTATCTAGTGGGTTCCTTCAGTTGCCAGAGGAACGAGGAGGAGGAGAGGCTCCGTGAGGGGGAGACGAGCACTAGGAGCGTGCGGGGCGGTGGTGACATGCCACCTCCGCCTGAGAGGCACGAGGGTCTAGGGAGAGTGGTGGTGGACAGTGAGGAGTTTGTGAGCCACCTCCCCCCTTATCTTGTACATGATGTTTATATTTAGTGGATCTTTACCCTTGTGCCAGTGTTTGAGAATATTGAATGAATTGTGATTGACACGAGTGGGAAATGAGATCCGAGAGAGAGAAAACTGAGTACATCATTGTGCTGCTCAAAACATCGTCCTGTACACTTAACAAAACAAGTTAGATCTGCTCTTTGGCTCATCCCCTTGCATTAAGCAAGAATTGACTTTAACTTCATGATAGTTAAGGGGCTGAGCCGTATTAAATAAGCGAAAATAGAAAGTAACAATGCATGCTAAAAAAATGATATGTACACCAATTTTTTTTTTGGGGTTTTTGAACTTTCTATTTTTTTTTAGATTTTAGATTTTTTAGATTTTCAATTTTTTATTTTATTTTATTTTTTAGATTTTTGCATTTTCTATCTTTTTGGATTTTTATTTCTATCTTTTTGGATTTTTGGATTTTCTAATTTTGGATTTTTATATTTTCTATATATTTTAGATTTTTTTATTTTCTATTTTGTGGATTTTTTATTTTTGGAATTTCTATTTTTTTATTTTTGGATTTCCTTTTTTTAATTGTCTTTTTTTTTTCTACAACGGCACCACCTACATTTGAGTGATTAGCTATGAACCTCATCTTCCTTCCCTTGTTGTCAGACATCCCCTAAGTGTAGTGTGCATTTGTTCTTATCCACCCTTTGGTTGATTGCTCCTAGTTATTAGTGTTCCTACACAGACCAGGCAGGAGAGCGTTCCATCCATTAGTGAGGGTAGGAAGACATAGGGGGTAAGACTTAGCGACGGTTCTTGGGATGCTAGTTCGTTGATTGGTTAGGGTGTATCTCATGTGGATTTCGTGTGTTGTCCAGAGACTTTGTGGCCATTGATTTTGTTTGGGGCATGCGTATGAACGGGCTCAAGGGCGTCCCGTGGGGAACTATACTGCCACTCTTTGCCATGCCCCTATTTTTCATTTTGACTCATTTGCTTTTCTATATTTTCGTCATTTCTTTCTTTTTGCAATTTTAATTGTCCGTCTGTATTTGAGATCTCATTCACACATGAACTACCCCCATCTCTGTCTTCAAACCAGCGATCCTTCTGCCCCTACGCCTTGTCCGAGTAAGAGAAGCATAGACCTTTACATCCTCTACACTAGGGCTAAGCATGAACACATTTGTCTACGGGACATTTGGCCAAGGGTTGCCGTGTCGTGTGGTGTTGACTAAACAGAGGGGTTATCTGACAACCATAAAAAGATAAGAGACTCAAGACTGCTGGTACTCCTTGTAAGGTAGTGCCGCTATAAAAAATTCTTTTATTAAGAGTAGAATATTATAAGATACAAACCATTCCATGGGTGAGAAAGATCCTCACCATCAGCATTCATTAGCCTATAAGCGTTCCCAGGGTACACTTCTTTGACGACATACAGACTTTTCCAATTAGCTTGTAATTTGAACCTAGGACCTCTAGGTTTTATGAAACTCCGCTTCAAAACCATGTCTCCTTCTTGAAATTTGTGTTCAACCACTTTCTTTTGAAAAGATCTTGAGAGTGTGTTTTGATATGAAAGCACGTGATCAGCTGCGGCCAAACGCCGTTCATCTAAGAGTTCTAGATGTGTTAGTAACGCCTCTTGACATTCATCGAGATTAAGTTCTTTGTTCAGTTGTACCCTTTGCGAAGGAATGAGTATCTCATATGGAACTACCCCTTTCATCCCATAAGTAAGAGAAAAAGGAGTTTGTCCGGTGGGTGTGTGGACGGAGGTGTGGTAGGCCCATAGAGCCTCGATTAATTTCTCAGACCAATCAGCAAATTTGTAAGACTCATAAGTTTTCTTTAAAATTTTCCAAAGTGTTTTATTCATGGCTTCGGCTTGACCGTTGCGCTGTGGATAGTACGGAGATGAATAATGCAAAGAAATATTGAATTTCTTACATAAGTCCTGAAGCTCTTGAGATATGAACTGGGGTCCATTGTCGATGACGATGCCGCTTGAAACTCTGAACCATGAGATCATATTCTTCATGATGAACCGGCACATAGTTGAACCTTTAATTTCTACAAATGCTTCAGCTTCGGCCCGCTTGGTGAAATACTCAGTAGCAATGAGGATGCATGATTTTTGTTTGATTTAAGCATTAGGATCACCAAGGGATCCAATGATATCAAAGGCCCACATGGAGAACGGCCAAGGGGATGATAGTGGAAACAAGGAGGAAGATGGAGCATGGATCTTGTCAGCGTGAAGTTGGCTTTTAACACACCTACGAACGTAGATGGCACAGTCTTCTTCTAATGTTGGCCAGTAATAGCCATGCCTAAGGATCTTCTTAGCTAGCATCTAGCTATTCACATGCCCTCCACACTCACTAGCGTGGGCTCCTTCCACTACCTTCCAAGCTTCTTCGCCAAGCAAGCATCTAAGGAACATTCTGTTTAGGGTGCTTCTGTACAACACTTCTTCAACAATGGTATACCTTAGCACTGCCCTACGGATGGCTCTCCTATCTTTGGATTCTGATTCTTTTCGGAAGGTATCGTCCTTGCAATATCGCTTAATCTCGTGGTACCATGGCCTTTTTTCTCCAATTATTTCTCCTAACTCCATAAGCATTACTTCCTTTGCTTCTCTTCTCTCTGCCTTCACAATTGAAGAGTTCTTGAGGTAGTCAAACCAATGATTCTGAGTGAATGGTGCTTCTAACCTCTGGACAATGATGGTCTCAGCACTTTGGCTGAGAGGGAAGGAGAGGGATGAGGCCAAAGATGCCAAGGCATCAGCCAAGATATTCTAAGAGCGAGGAGTGTGAATATAGATGAGTTTGATTAATTGCTTAGCTAGGAGCGTGACCAAATCTTGATAAGGCTTTAGTTTAGGGTCACAAGTGCGATAAGTACAAAGGACGAGCCGAAGAACAAGTTGAGAATCTCCTATGATCTTGAGTTGACGCGCGCCTATGAGATAGGCACATTTGAGACCGTCTAGGAGAGCTTCATACTCAAAGATGTTTTTGGTGGCAGGGAACTATAATTGATAGGCCAAGGGAATGGTGATTCTGTCTAGGGTGAGCAGAACATCACCTATGCCTCGTCCCTAGAATTCAGAGCTCCATCGAAATGAAGTGACCAGAAGGAATCACGGGAGATGAGTGACAGGTTTTCATCTGGAAAATCCTCTTGAACCATGTCACTATGAGGAAGAGGAAGGTGAGTAAGGTGCTCGGCAATAGCATACCCCTTTACAGCCTTCTAGACCACAAAGGTGATGTCAAACTGAGACAGGAAGCTCTTCTAATGTGCCAATCTGTCGGTGAGCGCTGGCTTCTCTAGGAGGTATCTAATGGGATCCAACCTAGAGATCAAACTCACTTGATGGGCTAGGAAGTAATGCTTCAATTTCTGCACTACCCACACTAGTGCTGCACAAGTTTTCTCTATAGCGGTGAGCTTGAGCTCGGCTGGATTGAATAGCCTATATAAATAATAGAGTCCCCTTTCATTGCCAGTTTCATCATGTTGTGCAAGGATAGCTCCTAGAGAGTCCTCAATAGTTGACAAATATAAGATCAAGGGTTTTCCTGGGATAGGAGCCTACAGCACGGGTGGATTAATTAGATAACTCTTGAGTTCATCGAAGTCTTCTTGGCATTTAGCATTCCATTCAAATTTTACTCCTCCTTTCAACAGTTCATAGAAGGGACGACATCTTTGAGAATGTTGAGAAATAAATCTCCTTATAAACTTTAGTCGACTGATCAATCCTCGAAGTTCGGATATGTTCTTAGGAGGAGGCATCTCACCTATTGCCTTGGCCTTGCTCGGGTCTATTTGAATCCCCCGCTTGCTAACTATAAACCCTAAAATCTTACCTGAGGAAACCCTAAATATGCACTTCTTCTGATTCATCTTCAATTGATATTCTCGTGTGCGTTGAAACACTTTGGCAAGCACGGAGGAGTGTTCTTTTTTGGTCCGAAACTTCACCACAATATCATCCACATAAACTTCAACATGTATATGAATCATATTGTGGAAGATTGTTAACATTGTCCTTTGATAAGTGGCGCCGACATTCTTCAACCCGAACGGCATAACCACATAGCAATAAGTTCCCCAGGGTGTGGTGAAGGATATTTTCTTTTGGTCCTCCGGGGCTAGACGGAGTTGATTGTAACTTGAATAACCATCCATGAATGAAAGTGTTTCGAACCCAACAGTGTTATCCATTAGGGCATCCAAATGAGGTAATGGGAAGTCATCTTTAGGACATGCTCGATTTAAGTCCCAAAAATCAATGCAAATATGTACTCTTCCATCCTTCTTCATCACCGGGACTATATTGGCCACCCACAAGGGATAGAGTACTACATGGATGAACCTAGGCTTGTGTACATTGTCAATCTCTTCTTTCAACTTCAATGCAATATGAGGGTGGAATCGTCTCAATTTTTGTCAAACGGTTGTTGTCTCTGGCTTCAGGATTAACCTATGTTCCACCAATGCAAGGTCAATGTTGGGCCTGTCCTCATATGACTAGGAAAATGAGTCTTTGTACTCCCTCAACATGTCTATAAGGTCTTCTTCTTCCTTGGGAGGGAGACTGGAAGCTATGGTTAAAAGCCTGGGTTCTTCGATTGTTCCAACATTTACCTCTTTCGTAGGTTCATCCACTGCCGATGTAGACTCATCAAATCTCCTCATGCCACTAGCATACATTTCGGCAGTGTTCTCTACCTCACTATCCTCTTCATCCACTAGTTCCTCATTATTCATGATTTCATAAATCCCGAATCCATTATCTAGCTTCTTCTCTTCATGCTAAGCTTCCATGTTTAGAACGACTGCTTCCAAGATGAACTCTTCAATAGCTAGAAGAGTGCCACACCTTTGAGCCAGATCTACCAGATATCTAGGTAGAATAGTACTGCCCTTACTCTTCCTAGACAGGGACGGGGACTTACTAGATTCTACCCTTGAACCTAAACTAAGATTAAAACCTAAGGGGCACTCTGGGGGAGAGTCCATAGGCTTATTGGAAGGGAAAGGAAGGAATGCGGAACAGCCGCAGGGGACCTCCAATAGGTCTGGAGGTGGAGGCAGGCCACCTGAGCTCAGGGTGCCTGAAGCGAAATTGTGGTGCAGAGGAACAGAAGGCCCCTCACCCAGTAAGTGTATAGTGATCAGCACGTGCATCGGAGAGCGGGGATCACCGCTCCAATTATAGGAGAAGGGAAAAGGTAGGGATCGTCACCGAGGAAGGGAGGTGACAGAGTGACGGGGATTGCCGTCGGAAAGGTGAATGCAGAGGTGTGATGGGAATCGCCGTCAAAGGGAAGGAAAAAGGGGTGGGGATCGCCGTCAGGAGTAGTGTGAGGAAGAGTGGAGACGGGGATCGTTGTCTAAAATGAGGGGTGGAGACAGGGATCACCGTCAGGGAGAAGGAGTACGAGAGTTGTTGTTAAAGAGGGGAGAAAGAGGGAAGATGATGGAGAAGAAAGGAAAGACGGGGATCACCGTCTGATGAGGGAGAGAGGGAAGATGGGGATCGTTGCCCGAAGTAGGAGAAGGGGAAGATGGGGATGAAGGAGAGGGGAAGACGAGGATCACCGTTCGAAGAAGGAGAGGGGAAAAGATGGAGATCGTCGTCTGATCATTGAGGGAGTGAGGAAAGAGTGGATTTTTTTTATGGTAAGTAAATAAAACATACTAAAAATTAAGACAAACTACCCTACCATTGAAGGAACTAGGAAAAGGAGAAAGTTGTGCCATTGAAAGAGAGAATGAAGTGATGAGAGTGAATGGTTAACGCTTTGAGAGCATCGGACGAGAGTTGAAGGATAAGGGGAGGTGAACATAGAATGAAGGAAAATTTAGAAACAAGAGTTGAAAATAACCAAAACGAAGTAGACTTTGTATATGACGAATTTAAGCTTCGAATGATCATGACCAAAACGAAGTGGACTTCATATATGACGAAGCTACACTTCGGATATGATGAAGTTAGCTTCGAATGATCATGACCAAAATGAAGTAGACTTCGTATATGACGAAGTGGACTTCGGATATGACGAAGTTAAGCTTCGAATGATCACAACCAAAATGAAGTAGACTTTGTATATGACGAAGTGGACTTCATATATGATGAAGTTAGCTTTGACCAATCATGACCAAAATGAAGTTAACTTCAGATAAGAAGAAGTTAAGCTTCGACTAATCAATACCAAATCGTGTATAACTTCGTATATGACGAAGTGGACTTTGTATATGACAAACCTAGACTTCGGCTGACGACGACCAAATCTTGTATGACTTCATATATGACGAAGTTATCGATCATTGCCAAACTATAAACTCATGTTAATTATATACCCAATAATAAAAGGGGGTTACTTAAAATACGGATTTGCTTCCTAAAACTTAGGGATGAACTGATAAGGAAATAACTCTTACGGAAGTTCTGGAACATGATAGAACTCCTACCAGGAGATATGAAACTACAAAATTGGAAGTTGCACCATTGTTAGAACTCCTTAATAACCCAGATTTGTGCCCCATCAAAAGGAGGAGTCTTCCTATAGACTTCCTACTCCAACTGGGACGGGAAATCTCCAACATATAAGGGATGAAGCCAAAAACTGCAACCCTATTTCCCTATTTACAATAGGACTCCTAACAACCTTAAACCTATAAATACTCATCATAAACCCTTGGGAACGACTTACTAGCTACTAGGAGACTTGTGAAGACTAGCTAGAGTACCGAAGGAGGAAGAAATCACCCTGATCGGAGCTTTCTTGCCCAAACCCCGTTCTGGTTCATCCTGTAGAAGACCCTTCTAGGAACAATCAAAGGTAGGTAATCTCGGGCATCAACTAAACATAGGGTGTATTATCTGAAAGTTCTTCAAGTCTAGTCTCGTGTGTCCCTATTCTTCTTGATTTCACCGTACATGGAAAAAAGTATCGAGTTGCTTCTGGATTTCTTGTGTACTCTGAACTTTTGTTTTCTTGCGTCTCATGTAACTGGGTCAAGCGAATGCTATAGATCTGTTTACCTATCATTCCCTGCAATCTCTTTTGATTCTAGTTTGTTCCAGAAACCCCAGACTCAGGGTATAGATCAAGCAAGTGAGTCTATGTTGTTTTTCTTAGCCCTGCTAGTATATTGTTCAGTCAACGTCTGTACCTTAAAAGCCATCAACTGCATGTAAAAAATGTTATTTACATGAATATGACTCTAACGTTCTATATGGGAGTTACTGATCATACAATCCTTGACTTGCCTCTTTGTTCTGATGTTTTAATGCAAAGTTATGATGTTTCGATAAAAGCTGTGAGAATACATGCTAGGTTCTACATGAGTATACTTGCTATCTTACCATGATCTTGACTATGTCCTGACTCTCCTGATGGTTATGTTTTTTTAAGATATTGCTTGTATTCTATTTTCCTACGAACGTAGTTAGTATGTCTCCATATTCTGTGGGTTTTTCCCCATAGAAACATAACTAATTGCATCTTGAAGTTCCTGTAGTTCTCTAACTCTTTATTTTGTAAACATCCTATTCATTTTTGGTCAAAAATCGTTAAAGTTTATGGAACTAAAAGAAATAATGATCAGCCATGTGCTATCCGAAGTGAGTCTCTCGACTATTGTCATCATTAAATCATGTTCACATGACTGTCTTTCTTGAAATCATCCTGAACATGATATCAAATGTATATTCTTTGAAAACTCTTATTACTGGCCATGATTGACTGTGGGTATCTACATTTGAAAATAGTGAGATGTGGATCGGGCACGGCGAGTGTCCAAGGGCTCCAGTCTAGCCCTAACAATAGAGAGTTGTAAATATACTGTTAACCATGGGGTATAATGATTACTGGCATTGCATCTGCACTAGGAGTATTTGCGTGTTCAATGTTAGATACAAAAACCACATACACGTGCTCATAGTGTGCATTCAAAGCGGCATACATCCTTAGTGTGCATTATGGCATCGTGCCTGATTATTGTTAAATGTTAAAAGCTCATTCATGCATGCTTGCTTCCTTGCATCATATGACCATCCTGCAAAAGACTGTTATCCTACGTATTTGTACTTACTATTCTACTGTTAGTTCTTTCTTGTTACCTCATGTCATATCTGGTTTAATGTCTCTTGTTCAATCCATCTTGCTCTCATATCGTGTTGTCTTGGTTTATCGTTCATACATATCTTCATTATCATGTTGCCAAGTTCTTAAAAAGTGCTAATCAATTATATTATTGCCCGCACGTTGAGATGTAAATCCTACTGGGCTAGTTTGCTCATACCTGCTTCTTAACATTCTAGGTGATATAGACTAGGAAGAGGAAGGCCAGGCTTCTAATGGGAATGCATCTGAGTGATGAGCGGATCCCATCATTAGCATCAATAGTTGGTTTATATTGAGAGTAGCTTGATGTAGTAGGATGTGAGGAATTACATACTTATGTAATTTCCCCTTCCTGAGTTATTATAAGCTGAAGTTAATAATGTTGGGTTTAACATTAATGAGATTTGGAATATTAGTTTAGTTGTGTTTATTAAGTGGGCCCTGTTATGTTGTGTAGTTACATATCTAAATCTCGCTAGCTAGAGGCTTATTTACCGACTACTCATGCCTTGGAATATCGATTTTAATCTAAATATTTCTACTACATAATTCTCGGGACGTGACACTTTTAGTTGTGTTAGAGCCTAAGAACCCGATAGGAACTTTAAGTTTTAGGTTTAAGTGATACCCAAGAATTTAGGTCATGGATATTACACATAGTACCTGGTGAGAATGGGTAGAGACTAAGAATAAACTAGATTTGTGAAATAAGCACCCATACCCATCAATCTTCATAATATGATTAAGAACATTAATTGGGTGTTGTCCTTTCCATAGGAATTTCTTTATTCTATAGCAATGGCCCGCAATCAGTGGCAAGCGATGCAGGAAACTGTGGCAAGACTAACCCAGGCATTGCAGAATGTAGTGCAAGCTGAGAACTAGGCAGAAGCTCAAGTTGGAGCTTGAAACGGAGCAGGAGGCCTGCACTGCAATTTCCCCAGTCTGAATCCCCCTCGCTTCTCTAGATCTCTTGACCTAGATGAGGCAGAAAATTGGCTGGAGGAAATAGAAAAGATTTTCAAGGTGATGTCGTGCTCTGGGAGGGAGAAGGCACTGCTGGCTACCTTTCAACTGAACAAGGATGCCAGATCTTGGTGGAAGGCCACATCGGCCAATCTACCTAATAATGTTGAACTAGAATGGGAAGGGTTCCTGGAGATATTCCAAGAAAAATACTTCTCTGAGAGGGTGCAAGAGAAGAAGGTGGCCGAGTTTGCGGCATTGAAGCAGAGAGGAATGTCTGTGGCTGAGTATGAAGCTTAGTTCTCGCATTTGACACAGTATGCCCCACATCTAGTGGGTATAGAAAAGCTTAAGGCCAACAGGTTTATGGATGGGCGCAGGCCCATGTTTATTGAAAAGCTTGGACCACACAACATCCGTACATATGCGAAGATGGTTCAACTAGCTCAATTAATGGAGGATACTATGGCCAAGGTAGAAGGCATGAAAGGGAAGGAGATTGCGAAGCTGGTCTTTGTTAAGAGAGGTGTAGCAAGTACAGCTTCCATAATAACAACAACCATAGCAAAAGGGCAAATACTGGTAAAGACTATGGTGTAGACAAGAGGGTCAAAGTGGAAGGAAGACAGTTAGATGGAAACTATCGCTTCTACGACAAGCCTAGGCATCAAGCTGAAGAGTGTTGGAAGAAGTTGGGAGCTTGTCTGAGGTGTGGAGGTGGTGACGACCGCATACCCGACCCCCCTATGCTGAAGAACTAGCCTGAGAGAGCCCAGAACGTACCCTAGCGTCAGGGACGCCTTAATGCAGTAGTGGAAGCTGACCTACCTAAGGAAGGAGGTATGGTGGAAGGTACCATCCTTATCCACACTCAACCGGCTTTTGTTCTTATTGATATTGGAGCTGCATATTCATTTGTTTTTAACTTTATTTGTTGTAACTTCATTTGTTGCAGTGAGAGAAGCTCTGAGATTTTGAGGTTGTGTTGTGCGCCTCCCTTGGTGGCCTCATGGTCGGCCATAGGGGAGGCCTTATGCCTCCCCTATCCAGTTCTTCTCCTGTGGCTTCTCTTCCACCACCGGTGAATGTTGGCCCTGATGCTCCTTCCTCATCAGTTGTTGTTGTCCCTCTTGTTCCTTCATCGACTGATGCTACTATCCATGGAATTCCTTCTTCATTGGCTACTGTTGGTGACCATGGTGCTCTTGCTTCGACTGATCCTGATGCTTCTGGTCGACCTACTAATCCGTGGCAATCAGGCTACCGTGGAATACCATCTTTTGCTCAAGTGTTCCTACTCTCTTGGTGCCGCCCTCACTTCCGTTGGCGGTGCATCCTCCTGCACTTACTGACTCTGGAGAGCCTACAACATTCTTCTCCATGGAAGAGATCCGGACAACATGCACTCCCTTAGACTTTGCGATCATTGCAAGGACCCCAAGGGTCGGTCTTTGTTTCATGATATTTGGTCTCACCTTGTGCAAACATTCTAGTTTTAGAGGGACTTTTTTATTAGTGCGATTGATGGTCACCATCTTCTTTTTTGCTTCCAGTGCCTTGAAGATTATTTATAGGTTCTCTTGAAGGATTCTTTATATTTCCAAGGCTATTCAAGTTTTTTAATGGTCTATGCATTTCTCTCCTATTGTGGATTCTTCTGTGGTTCCGGTATGGCTAGATCTTCCAGGCCTTCCTATCAACTTCTTCCATGATGTTATGCTCAAATCCATTGCAGGGAGTGTTGGTTCGATTTTAAGGGTGGACAAGGACACCGACTTCTAAAAAGAACCCATTCTCCTAAGGTTTGTGTTCTGCTGGATGTTTCAAAAAAACTCTCTCACCGTGTTTGGGTTAGAATAGAAGGTGAATGCTTCTGGCACCCCATCATGTATCCCGACCCTCCTCAGTTTTGCTCCTCATGTCATCGGCTTGGCCATGTGGCCATCAAGTGCAAGAGTCCACCTAAGAATGCAGACATGGGCTCTAATCCTCACGGGGGTCAACCTACGCTTGGTCTTCAGTCTCATCAACATGCAGATGGTGGTCCTTCCTCTCTTGGTTTCGGCGATGCTCCTATCTCTGGAGGTTCTTCGGCGAGGTCTAATGCGCCTGTGTGGAGGGCCGTTAATCGATCTGTTCACCTTCCCATAACTGCCCATGGTGATCATGGTGCAGTTACTGTGCAACCGGTTGCACCTCTTGGCGAAGAGGCACGTGAAGCGACACTTTCCTTTCAACCCTTGGCAACCGACCAAGGCAATTTTGGTGCTGTGTCAACCCATTCTAAAAGAAATACCCATAGCTAGAGAATTCCCCGATGTGTTTCTAGAAGACTTACGTGGAATACCACTTTAACGAGAGGTAAACTTCACAGTTGAGTTATTCCCTGGGGCAACCTTTGTATCCAAAGTTCCATATCATATGTCTCCTACTAAATTTTAGGAATTGAAAAGGCAGATCCAAGAATTGTTGGATCAAGGTTTCATCAGGCCCAACACATCCCCTTGGGGTGCGCCAGTATTGTTAGTCAGGAAGAAGGACGGATCAATGAGGCTTTGCATTGATTACTGTCAGTTGAACTAGTTAACCATCAAGAATAAGTATCCACTACCATGCATCGATGAACTGTTTGATTAGCTCTTTGGTGTATTATCATCAATTGCGTATCAGGGAAGAGGATATCCCCAAGTTTGCTTTTAGAAGCTGATATGGACACTACGAGTTTGTGGTCATGCCATTCGGCTTGACAAATGCTCCAGGGCCTTTATGCAACTCATGAACAATATATATAGGCCATATTTTGACCAGTTCGTAGTGGTATTCATTGATGATATACGAAAAGCCATGATCCCTATAAACTTCAGTTGGCTAGCCCATGGCTTTCATAAATGGGTTTCTCCTATTTGCCAATTTGCATCCCCTGTAAAATCCGATCGATCCCTTATAGACCTATTCTTTTGTATATCTTAGCACTCATTCCCTGCCTTTGCTCTTCCAAGTACAATGCCATTAAAGCACATGTACCAAGGCCATCTAAACCTATCTTTTCACACTTAAATAAAAATGTTAGACCCTGCACATCAATAACAAAATCAGGCCATGAAGATCCACAAGCAAGGCCATTACTTCAAATAATCTCATTATCAATCTTCAAGACATGTATCCAAAAAACCAACAAAACTACACCCCGGAATTTTGATAATTAGAAAAATAAGAGATAAATCAAAGAAGGATTAATTAAACTAGAGCAATAAGTGTAGTCAACTATTTAATATTGTTTGGGCAAAAGAACAAAACCAAATGACATTGAATTCTAAAACTCTATAGGGTTAATTAGGCTTGAATGGGAAAGGATAATTAGGGATGAAATTTAGCTTAATGGACTCTTAAAACTTACCCAAATTCATGCACATCCATAATAGTAGGTTTCTTAATAGCTATTCCACTTAGATGGGGAAGAGAATCCTCAAATCTTGGAAGGGATCAATCTAAAACTGCAACCCCACTTTCCTAGTTATATTAGGACTTGAATTAACCTTAGATCTACAAATACTTGTCATAACTCCCTTGGGGACGAGTTAGTCGTGAGGAAGTGAGCTAGGGCACCAGAGGAGAAGGAGATCAACCACAAACCTTGCTTCTTCTCCAACTCTCGTGCTACATCGACGTGAAGGAGGCTTGTCTTAGAATCGACCAAAGGTAGGTGTTCTCGGGCCAAATCATAACAAACTATATACCATGTTAAAGTTATTCGTGTCTAGTTTCATATGCACCTATTTTGCCTAATTTTGATCGAGCATGCTATGAGTATTAAGTGTTTCCCAAACATCATGCTAGGTTAGGTATTTTGGTGTTCATAACATGTTTCACACATCCCAAATTCAAATCGAGTCAACCCAAAGTATAGTTCTTTTCTACTCATCGTCCTCTACAACTTTCATGCTCATAGTTTTGTCTAAATAGCCCTAGATCTCGAGTCATAGACTAAACATGCACGACCGCATCGTTTCTTTACAGTTTTTGGGTTGAACCCTAAAACGCAGTCAATCCATACGTCACGCTTTAGAGGATGGTATCACAACAGGCCGACCCGTCGTGATTATCTAAAAAGCAACTACATAGACCGTCATGTTTTACTTTCGTTCTAACATGATTTGATGGCATCAAATTGTGCGCTGCTTAGATTTCAATGCATGACCAACTCGTGACTTATAAAAGCATCGTGATTTGATATTTTTTCGCCCATGGTTTTTGCGTTGTTTCATATTTAAGGGAGTTGTGTGAACACGTCACAATTTTGTAGTCACCAATCGATACCCCCTATCGACTGCCTTAAACGTGACCATGGATGCTGTCGGATTTCAGTAGTCACCAATCGGTACCTCCTATCGATTGCCTTAGACTCAACATTTCATACAGTCACATTTCTGTCCGGCAATCAATTGGTTACATCGATTGTCTTGAATGCGACCTGTACCCTCGTCATGATTTTGATAGTCACCCCGAAGTCTTGTTTTCTTCTGATTAAGCCCAAGAAATAGGCAACAACTGAACCCATCGAGATTTCCACAGTAATTTAGACATCCGCCAATCAGTGTTATGATTAAAGTACTACATGTTTACATTAGTTCTTAGTGTTTTTAATATCTGTCCATTGGCTTAAAAACTGTTCATCCATGTAAAAGTCATAACAATCTGAAAGTCTATTCTAATTGTTCTTAATCGCATGATCTATCCATCTTGATATTGATATGTTCATCTTGATGCTCTAGTTTGCTTTTACATTGAAAGTTGATCATGTTAAATGATAGAAACCATGTTAATGAAATCTTGATAGTCTTGCTTTATAATATGTCATCATGTTACTCGCTTTCCGCTTGTTTAAAATCATTGGATTGTGATATTGAGGCATGTTCTGCACTACACTCTTGCACAATAGGCAGCCTTTTTGGGGGGGATTGAAAACTCTCTACTAGACATTATGTTCTAGACCTTTGTACTAAGACCTCCATAATTCTCCGTACTCTGTGGATTCCCTCATGGAGACCAAGTTGGTTGTACCATTGAAGTTCCCAAAAGATAGAAAGCACTTCCGTTCTCATCTACTTATCGTGAGAGTTATTTTTGATACATGGAAACCAAGCTACTAAGTGTAAAGATTTAACTAATGAAATTAAGTTGTTATATTACCAAAATTTACTCTAGATCATGTTCGTTTTCCTTGTTCTCCTTATAATCATTGACATGATCTTAAGTACATGATTCTCTATTTCTTGGAAATCATGTTCGCCATAAATGAAATGGAATTACCAAAAATTATTGGAACTTCTGTTTACAACTAAAGCTTGTGCATATAAGGGCCCAGTCTGATCCTAAAAGGAGCACCAGAAATACTTATAATCGTGAAAGTGTATGATCCATTGAGGTGTTCAGAAATCACATAATCGACTGCAAGATTGATCTGGAAAATTTTCACATTATTATTATTATTATTATTATTATTATTATTATTATTATTTTAGCAGAAGCGGTCCTCAAGTAAGCAATGCTAGGAGAGTGCACCCTCCCCTAGAGGGGGAGAATGCTCCCACTCCACCAGCATTTACTTGGGCCGAAATATTATATGAATGAGAAAATAAAAGACAGAAACGGGGCAAGCCCCTACAAAGACAGGCTAGCCAAGCCGAACATAAGGCAGGCCAGTTTTATCTAGAGTAGTTGGACCCCTACAAGCCAGAGGCAGCGAAGAGAAAGTAGTAATGATCTTGTTAACGTGAGTGGAGGTAGCATATGAAGCAAGAGCATCCGCCACCTTGTTGGCTTCCCGAAAGACGTGTCAGCAGCTAATCTGAAGGGAGCGAAAGGTGTCATGTGCTGGGTGCCACCATCTAGCACACTCCCAATAATAATTTTCACATTATTATTGAATGACTGAATGATTGATTGATTGAACTGTGATAAGTGAAATGGCCAAATCTATTATATATGTCACTGTTATCGAATCCAATATGTCATTGTTCACTGGAATTCAATGGAATTCAACTTCTGCTATTCACTGTACATGCTATAGATTTATTGAATCTCTTCTATTTGACAAATGATCATACTGTCGTCCATCCCATTCATAATCATTCCATCCCACATGGTAATTGTCATCGGATTTTGTTTACTAAATTGTTCTCTCATCAAGTACATGTTATACCTTTGTAAATTGTTCCATATCGATATCATGACCATCTTTCCATGAGTATTGCATGATAGTATCTCACCTGATAATAATGCTAATTTACGTAAAGCATGCCCGCACCGTGAGATGTAAATCCTACTAGGTGTTAGCATGCTCACACCTGCTTCTTGCACCATTTTAGGTGATGACTATGAAGAGATAGAGAATGATGGGGCTAGGGAAGAGTGAAGAGCTTCTCAGAGTGTACCTGTCAACATAGCACGTCAGCCAACCTGTTTAGAGTCGATAGAGTCTGTAATAGTTAGTTACTTTTTCCTGAGTCAGATGTAAAATTTGAATTTCAATAATGGGCCCTATATTTGGCTCTGATTATGAAAGGTTGTAAGTTAGCGTTGAAGGAAATGAAAAATAATTATTTTGGCTGGCACTAGTATTGTCTCAAGTCTTTTGTTATACTTAGTTGTCGCTCTAAATTACTGACTGTTAATACGTATATCATCACGCTCTCAATTTATTTCTGCTGCTAAATCGAGGCATGACATACATAGTATTTTTTTATCATCAAAATCCACATAATACTTCACAGAAAAAGTAGTCTAGATAAATTGGATTCATATATATACGAATTGAGGAAAAACTTTTACAAACTGCACATTATTTTGTGGCTCATATCCTAGGAAACTCGGTCAACTTAGTAGTGATTAAGTTATAAGCACATAACATTTGGAACTTAACAGTGTCTATTGGAGAGATCTAGAGTATTAAGTCAGGTAAAAAGATTATCTAGCATACTATAAGATATTGAAATTAATGTGGTCTATTAGTTGTGTCGATAACTCGGCAGTTTAGTACTCTTATAGATGAGAGTACTTCTCACGAGATCGCAAGCTTTCTTTCCTATATGATTAAGAGAAACAAAACTAGGGAGAGAGACCAACTAAGGTTGTCCATTGTGGGCAAGTGGGAGATATTAACTGTCTGGGGTATGAACACTTTGGCGGGACCCAAATCGGGCAAACCCAACAGTCGCATCATCATGAACGGACGGCTTCCCATTGGGATGAGGAGGTGCATGGGAGTGTTATCATGGCCACAGCCAGCAGGAACTAAAGGCCCCAGTATCCTCCATAAATATCCCATAGAAATCTCCGAGAAAGAGGCTCTCTCTTTCGTTGGTTCGCACAAGGCAAGTGTAGTGAGTATAGAGCCATTTTCTTGACTTCTTGAGCGGCACATTATTGAGGACGCTAAGGATTTGGTATGTGGAACTTAAAAAACAACTCTAGTAGCCAAAATGAGGACCTCCAGAGGCAACGTTCTTCCATTTATAGGAATACTTGCGTTGCTGCGCCCACTAGATGAATGACAAAATGTCTACAAATAGAAATATCTGTTGAAATCAGTTTCAAGAGTTTTATTTTCTAGGGATAATTTAGAGCCCTTGTTAACTTTTCCCCTCTTCTCTTATCTTTTTTTAAACTCCCTTCCCTCAACATCCGGGAAGGACTTGCTGTTCTTCAAAAATCAATAAAATTCTTGAAGCCCAAGCATCCGCACTGGCGCTGTCTCACTGGGCGGCGCCCTGCTGCGTGGGGCCAGGCTGCAGGGGCGCTGTCCAATGAGACAGCACGGGCGCCCAGGCACATCCAGCGCCCGAGCGCCCAACACCTCTCAAAAATCAATCTGCAATGCCTCCTCTCTTTTGCACGTCTTCCTTTCTAGCATCTTGGTCTTCTCTTCTTCTTCCCCTCTCCCATCCACCAGCTCACATAGTTGTCTGGCGCAGACAAAGTATTATAAAAGATCAAAGCGGACTGAGCCGCTCAAAGTTACTGGAGGTGGTGACATTATGTTTGGCAAGATTGAACTTATATATATATATATATCCATCAGTTTATTTGTGCGTGCCATTAAGTGAGGCCAAGAGACGGATTCTTATCGCCCTATATAATGTGAATCAAACACTGGAAAACCATGGAGGAAAGCACAATAACTTAAAAGAAACACTTAATATCTAAAGGATCGAATAGAAAAGCCTATGTTTTTTCTCAGCCACTTTTATGATTGGTCGGTCGTTGGATCTCACATCATATTTTATAAGACCCAACGCCTAACCAATCAATTCCGAAATTGAAACAAGCTACGTAGGTGTGGCTAATTACAAAACGTTTCTGAAAACTCAAACACATATGAAAGCTGAGCCCACCAAAGCGAAGCAGCAGGGTACGTAGCAGTTTTCTTGAACAACTCATGGATGATATACACCCACCCCTATCACCATCAGTACGTGCAAGTCATTTTGATATGGTCTATTTTTGTGTATCATGCTGTTCTATGCCATCAACGTCTTTTGTTTAGGATTGATATCCAGGACGAGCAATTTTTGACTAGCTGCAGGCTCGTTCACAATCCGGGAAAGATTAAAATATCTCTCATCCCTTCTTTCCCTTCCCTTGGTGGAGATGCGACCACGCGAGGTGTTTCGTTGCCCAAGGATATTGGACATACGTAGGAAGAAAAGCTTCCCCTTATCCACTCTTTTTCCAGTATGTCCCAACACAGTTCGACGTTGTTATCAGAAAATTCATAGCTCAGATACTAAATATATAAAGGAGCAATAGAAAAGCAGTGCAAACATACATATCACCGAGAGAGGGAGAGAGAGATTTTTTACAAAATTGTAAACTGATTCATGAGAATATATCGTACTTTTGCGAGGGAATTAACGGAGAACAGTACCCTCCATACCAAAAATAGCTTTCACTATCGACATGGCTTCTTCAAGGGTCGCGGATAAGTCTGACAATTTCTTTATTATTTAAAAAATAATAAATATTTGACTAAAGATTTGAGACCGTGATTGTAAGAAACCATCTCCATGTGTGTGAGGATGAAGATGTTAGGAGGGATCCTAGCGTAGAGAAACATTTGTTATGTGGTTAGATGGCATGTGGCGTCACACAGGCAATTTAGATAGTGCAGTGGGGACGAGTATTAGGCGGGTAATGATGGGGCCGCCAATTGATGGTAACAATGATCGACAACTTTGGTCACTAACGACGCCTTCGGTCGATGTTGGTAATGACAGACATCCTTGATTACTTGCGGCAATAACCAACAATACCGTCAATCAATGGTGATGGCAGTAACGCCAATTGAAGATGATGACAAAATTACTTCTCATAAGATGTCACGTAAACTACTACCTAATTGAATGATTTCCATGCACCAGAGTAGTAAGTGTTTCTCCCTAGTGTTTATAAGCCTTGATCTAGAGAGTTTCAGAATTCATATGTTGTCAAGCACAACTTGAAACAGCGTTCATGACCAAACACTAATAACTGAATTTCACCTTAGAAGATGGTGTTCCCAAAAGATACCAGGCCGTTAAATAATTGGAAAATTTATCAAAATCTTCAAGAGTATGCTACGCGTTCCTTCGTGGTGTACACATGATGGATAAGAGAAAGAGAGAGGACAAAAGTAAAGATCCAACTAAGGGGATTCGGACAACAAGTTGCAACCCTTTTCCCTCATCAATCAGAACCGGAAATCGTGATGAGATCATCGCGCTGGACCAGAGTCATTTCTTCCCTACAATGCTTAGAAGATACTGTGCTGAAAGAAGAGGACGGCGAAGACCTTAAAATAAAGATTGACATATCATTACATCAATGTTGCTTACCACGAGCTACCAAAAGCATGTCCAAGAAGTGCCTAGGTTTTCAAACTTCAGACTTTAGAATTTTCCTCTCGATATTGTTAGAACATAGAAAGAAGGAAAAGAGGGCTTCCACGGTTCAAACTTTTCTTTGCCTTGTAGAGTTGGCACCGTTTGCGTCCTTGTCTTCTCCAAAATGGCGTTGAAAGAAGCTAATGCTTTTCATTTCCCCAAACACTGGAATGATATATGATTAAGATCTAGTGAAGGACTACGATGAATTAATTGTCCAAGTGTGTGTTCATTTAGGTGTTGATAAGATCTGCCATCAATTTTATTATCAAGATAATGGTGTAACGCCCCTCTTAGACATGGTATAGTTGTGCCTACTCATATCTGATCCAAGGGGTAGCGCTACAATGAAAACATCCAACATATCATTTTAGATTGAGTAATACACAAATGATGAGTTAATATATATATATATCACAATTATAGCAATGGAATGAAAATTTTGTTTCCTTCAACATTGTATTCAAATGTCAAGTCTAGAGCATAAAGAAAGTAACTACAATAGTCCAATAATAACAAGTTCATTGGCAACTTGGTGGAGATTTTAATTGCATTGCTCATCCATCTGAAAAAATGGGTGGTTCCTTTAGTAATAGTAATAGTATGATTGATTTTAATGCTTTCATTGCTGCTACTGGTCTATTTGATGCTGGTAATTTAGGCTCTTCTTTCACGTGGAATAACAATAGAGCTGGGAGTGCCAATATTCGTGCTCGGCTGGACTGTATTTTGATTAATGATAAGTGGCAGATTTCCTGGCCAGACATTATGGTTAATCACCTGAGGAGAGGCCCTTCAGACCATTGTCCCCTTGCTATTGCTAATGTAGCTTCTTCACGTGGACCTAGCCGTTTTGTTTTTCAGAATATGTGGACCACTCATGAATCTTTTTTGCTAGCCGTTTCCAATGTGTGGCAGAATACCAGCACAAATCATTTTAATCCCTTAATCCGTCTCCAGACGAAACTTAAGGGAGTTAAGCAATCTCTTAAAGTTTGGAATAAAGAGGTTTTCGGTCATGTGGCACAAATGGTTACCTTGGCGTCTGAGGGAGTTGAGAGACTGCAACGTGTTTTTGATGCATCACCGTCTGAAGGTAATAGATCTGCCTTGTCTACTGCTAATGCTAAACTTAATCTTGCTATGAATAGGGAGGAGATTTTCTGGAACTAAAAATCTAGAGTGGATTGGCTGGCCGATGGGGATAGAAATACGTCCTTTTACCATGCTACAGTTAAATGTAACAGGAGGAAAGGTTTTATTCACAGACTAAAACTTGATCACAATGATGAGTGGTGTATGGATCAGGAAACTTTGAAATCTGAAGCGGTTAATTTTTTTCAAAATTTACTTACATCTGAGCCTCATGAGGTTGATTCCAATCCACTGTCTTGTATTCCTACCATTATCACTGTTGACCAGAACAATTCGCTCTGCATAGTTCCTATGGCTGAGGAAGTTAAGAACATTGTTTTCTCTATGAATGGCAAAAGTGCGCCTGGACCTGATGGTTTTTCTGGGTTGTTCTTTACTCACTGTTGGAGTATTATTGGTTCAGACGTGGCTGAGGTAGTGCAGGGATTTTTCGCTGGTTTTGGTCTGCCCAGAGGCTTATCTTCATCACTCATTACTCTCATTCCGAAGGTGGATGAGCCTAGGACTTTCAGTTACTTTAGAGTGATTAGCCTGTGCAATTTTGTGTGTAGAATTATTTCTAGAATTCTGTGTGGGCAGCTAACTCCTATTTTGCCCCAGCTTATTTCTGAACAGTAAAGTGCTTTTCTCCATGGCAGATTTATTTTGGGTAATGTCTCTTTATCAAGGCATATCCTTCGTGATATTCATCGAAAAGTCAGAGGGCATAATATCATATTCAAATTACATATGGCTAAAGCGTATGATCGTATGAATAGGACTTCATCCTGCAAGTTATGCGGAAGTTTGGCTTCTCCAACAGGTTTACTTCTTACATTGGTATGTTGCTTTCCAACTGTTGGTCGTCCATCAATTTTAATGGATCTATTGCCGGCTATTTCAAATCCTCTTGGGGAATTCGCCAGGGTGACCCTTTGGCCCCCATTCTCTTCATCATTGCCTCTGAAGTTCTCAGTAGAGGCTTGTCTGCTTTGTTTAGTAATGGTCACATTAAGTACTTTAGTGGTCCCAGAGGGTGTTTGCAGATTTCCCATCTGTTGTACGCCGATGACACACTGATCTTTATGAATGCTGGTATTAAAAGTGTGAAAAATCTTCTGCGCTTTCTTCATGAGTATGAAACAAGTCCTCGTCAAAAAGTTAATGCGAGCAAAAGTTGTTTCCACATATCTGATAAGGCCCGGATCAGTTGGCTACTCGTATTTCTAATATTACTGGGTATAGGCGCCAGCATGGTTCTATGAAATACCTGGGTATCCCTCTGAAGGCAAGCAGGCTGAAGGTGCAAGATTATAAATTTCTGGTGGATAATGTTACCCGGAAACTTGCTGGTTGGAGAGCGAAAATCTTATCTCAAGCGGGACATGCTGTCCTCATTCGCTCGATTCTTTTGAGTCTTCATGTTTATTTGGCTAGCTCTATTTCTATTCCTAAATCCATCTGCCATCAGGTCCACAGTATTTGTGCAAAATTTTTCTGGCAGGGGGTAGACGGTCTTCACAGATGTCATTGGGTGGCATGGTCTACTTTGCAAAAACCATTTGTGGAGGGTGGTTTAAACTTCTGGAATTTAGATACTCTGTAGGTTGCAATGGCAGCGAAGCAAATTTAGAATATTATTCATGGTGATTCTCTTTGGTCGTTGTATGCTAGACAAAGGTTTATCAATCATTCTCATCTTAGTGACATTCATACTCCGTTTCCCCTTGGCATTTCTAAAAGGATTTATGATAAAGCTAGGGAGGTTGTTTTGGCGAATAGCAGATGGCTTGGAGGTGATGGGTCCACTATCCTTTTCTTCAAAGACATTTGGATTGGGGATAATACACTTATGCAAGGCCTTACCAGTGTTGCTAATATTGACTAGCAGTGGCTTAATATCACGGTGTAGGATATGGCCTTTAATGATAATAATAATGTATGGAGTCACCTGAGTGTTTCACCCCAGGTAGTTAGGGGCCTCTTAACTGACAGACCAGATGAGTTTATTTGGGCTGCTAATGCTCAAGGTGGGTTTTCTGTCAAATCTGCATATGATGATGTTTCTGCCTCGGGTGTCATACGAGGCACCTGGAGGAAATTGTGGCACCATTCTTTTCCTCCTCGTGCTGCCTTATTTACTTGGAAACTTATTCATAGGGCTGTTCAAGTGGATTCCAGAATTATGGAATGTGGTATTCCTTTGACCTCCAAGTGTGTTTGCTACAAGATTCATCACCAAGAATGCATGGACCATCTTTTTATTTCCAGTGATATTGCTAAGGATCTGTGGAGTTGGATCACCCCCCTCATGAACAATAATATTAATTGGAGTGATCATGTCACTTTGAGACTTTGGAGTGTTCTTTCCAGTACCAATATGAAGTCTCCTCTGCACTTCGCTGGTCTACTTTCTTGTCTCCTTATGCTTTGGGAAATATGGATGTTTAGGTGTACTGCTCGCATGGATGGTACTTTCAGATCCATGGAGGCTGTTAAGCGGTCCATTATGATGTCTGTGCGTAGGGTTATAGAATCTATCATGTTTTTTGTCTCTATCCTCCAGAACCATGCTGCTATTCTTCAGTCCTATAATATCCAGGTGCTGGTCAACATCAAAGCTCCCTTGGTAGTGAAGTGGACGCCTCCTACTGTGAATTATTGTCTCAATGTTGATGGGGCTTGCAAAGGTAATCCGGGTATCTGTGGTGGTGGTGGCTGCATCAGGGATAATCATGGGGTTTTCATGTGCGATTTTGCTTTTTTCTATGGCACTGGAAGTAGCATTTTGGCAGAGGCTAGAGCGATCCATGATGGGTTACGTTTGGCTATTGAACGGAATCTCCACATTTCAGTTTTATATTCGGACTCTGTCATTCTTCTTAGAGCTATTTCTTGTAGGAGTTTTCCACATTGAGCTGTCTTCCCTTGGTGGTGGGGGATTTGTAATATGATTCAGCTCATAAAGCCTATCATCTTGCAAAACTATCGGGAGGGAAACCAGGTTGCAGATTCGCTGGCTAATTTTGCTTGTATTCAAGCTAGTACTATTTTTTCTGATTTTCGCAGCATGCCTGCAATTTCGAGGGGTGCCTTGTTGGTGGAGAAGATCGGCCTGCCTAGTTTTAGGCGTCATTAGTTGGATCTGTTTTTTCTTGGTTGTCTGGGTTGGAGTTGATTATGGTATTTTTGTGGAGGTTGATCTTTGGAGTCGGGTGTACTATGACTTTCCTATTGAAATAAAATTTTCCCCTTTGGTGCTCGCCGAGTGGAGTGAGAACATCTCCAACCGCTTGGAGGAGGTGCACTCTCCTTGTCGTTGACCCATTAGTGGTTCCTTTGCTAAAAAAAAAAAGTTCACAAGTCCATAAAATAATACATTGTCCAAATTACAATTTATTCCCACATACAAGTTCACTCAATCAACTCTAACAACAATCTAAGCCTCCATGTCCTCACACTCTAAGTCAGTGTGAACTAACTCCTCAGTGCAATGGCCTTAGTTTCTCCTGAAAGGTTAATCAAGTGTGTCTACAAGACTCAGCAAGAAACAAGAAAAAACAGTTCTAATATCTATCATATAGCTACTTTTAAAACATGGTATACTTATTCCAATCACTTAGTCTTTGTACAATATAGTTTCTTCCTATCAGTGTATTCTAAATCATTTATCAATCATCATTTGTATTTTCAAAAATAGTAATACAAGATGAACACTTAACAAGTAAAGGAAGTATTCATAACTAAATTATATGTCCAACATTCTTGTGAACTCACCCACATATAGAATGTTAATAGTACAAAAATAAAGACATCTATAATGGAATCATTGTCATATGGCATTCTCAATTCATGTACATTCATTACTTCAAGAGGGTATTATCATATAACATGTAAACAATTCATATGGTATGTAAAAATGGCATGTAACATGTAGATAGTATCATGTAGTATGTAGACATGGTCATGTAGCATGTAGACATTATCATGTAGTCTGTACACATTATCATGTGGCATATATAGTTGCCAAGACACAGCCCCACTGTCACGTCCCGAGAATTTCACAGCGGATATTAATACTAATTCGGAAATAATTCGAGACGATATCCTAAGACGTGAACAGTCGGCAAATAAGCCTCTAGCTAGCACGCACTAAATGTATAACAACATACATCATCATAGGGCCCAAATATTGAACTCAACTAATCTTGTATTCAAATCTCAACTCATTGTATTCCAAATAGAAACTATTACAAGACTAAGACTCAATAAAAAGGAGCGTACATAATACCTCACTTCCTACTACATGGTACTAACACTCAAAGCAACTACTATAACTAGACTCATAGGTTGAACGCTCATCACTCAGACGCATTCCAATCCTCGACTTGCTCCTCCTCTTGAACTTCATAGTCACCTAGATTGGGTAAAAGTAGGGGATGAGCAAACTAGCCCAGTAGGATTTATATCTCAATGTGCGGGCAATGATATAAGTGATTAGCAATTTAGAACTAAGTAAGCACGATGAATGTCATGATATGCATGTGCGAATAAAACTCGTTAAAACATGGTACATGGAACAAGCTAGATAGAGTGATCATGATAGAACAAGATCTAGAACAAGATGACAAGATAGAACTAGTAATAGATCACTTTGTACAAGCACGCAAGATTTCACTTGATGTCAAGAATGCAAGATATCACTAATTGCATTAAATGCAGGATGGCCATATCACGCAAGCAAGCAAGAACACACGAGCACGATCATGTAACACTAATCAGGCACGTAGACACTAATGTACACCAAAAAAAGATCCATCAAGAATGTACACCAGGACACGTGTATGTGGTTATTGTATCTATCATTCAACACGACACGCACGACTCCCAGCGCAGATGCAACCCAGTAATCATTATACCCTATGGTTAACAGTATATTTATGACTCTCCGTCATTGGGGCTAGACTGGAGCCCTTGGACACTCGCCGTGCCCGGTCAGCATCTCACTTAAATTTAAATGTAGATACCCACAGTCATTAATAATGGCCAGTGAGAGTTTCAATAAGTAAGCATGTGTAATGTCATGTTCATGATGCTGATGAGAATAGTATAACTAATTGAACATGATTTCATGATAAATTCGGCAGCATAACGGTATGATTTATAATTTAGTTCAATCTTTACATTAATGGCTTTAGTCTAGATTGTAAATCACACTCACGAGAACAAGAAGAGAAAGGAAGTGCACGCTATCTCCAGGGAACTTCAATGGTACAACCAACTCGTCAGCCATGTGGGAATCTATGGTCAGAGGAGATTTACGGAGGCCTTGGAGAACAGGTCACTAGTCTACCGACTCGGAACGACCGGTAGAGAGCTTCCAAATTCCCAAGAAAGGGCTGCCTAGACGTGTAAGTGTGTAGTGATGTATGCGTGTCTCAATCCACAAACCATCGGTTTTAAACTCGCAGAAAACACTTAACAGTATGACATGGAATAAAACTATGTGCTTTAACTAATCATGGTTTGCAAGATTTTAAGATAACAATTATCATTTAAACATGGTAGACTATAGGAAGATTAAATCATAAGTAGCATGAATGATCACGTCATTACGAAAGCAATTAGAATAGTATTCGTGTAATTAAAGCTTTTTAAATGGGTTTACCACTTTTAAGCCATTAAAATAACCATCATGCAATGATCGGACCTAAGACATGTGAATTACATGCTAAATATCATATTTAAACAGACCTCGGGTATGGCAGTAAGTTTTGTAAACGAAATAGGTGGGGTTTCATGAAAAATCCTAAGGTCACGAAGAACACTTGTAAGGATCGCGACGGGGTCAAATCAGAACGTGACAGTGCCTTGTAAGGATCGCGACAGGCTTGTCTGATCAGGCAGGCAGTTCGCGATGGGTTCATATGAAGATGGCGACAAGGTATGTGCAGAACGCGACGGAGCAGTCAAATCAGGCAGCGAGATAGCGACGGGGAACTCATCGTGTTCAGAATGCGACGGGTTTGCTGTCGCGACAAGATCTCAGAATGCAGCATATCGGGCCGTCGCATTCACAGGGTCTGTGCCTGAATCCGACAGAGAAAACACACGTTCTTGGATTGCGGTCCAGGACTGCCTTATATTGACATAGTGTGCTTCAAAAATAGAGAACAAATTGTACAATACATGAAAAATCACGAAACTAATTTTATACCAACCTAGACATGCAAGGGTGCTTCCAGTAAATCGGAATTAGAAAACAAGGATGGTTTCGATAGGCTTTAATCAAGTCAAACACAAATGTAAAAGCCAAGTGCAACCTGAAAACATAGTTTCATGCAGCAACCCTCTTACCATGCTTATAACTCTCTAAATATTGACATTTAGACAAAATGTTCAACACAAGACATGACGAGGACAACTAGTAGAAAAACTTTTATGTTGTGGGTTTGCTCTAATTCGGTCTTGAATCACATGCAACATGTAAAGCACGAGAAAAGCCCTAACAGTGCGCGACTTTGGCAAAACGCTTATAATTCAAAATCTGTTCATTGAAATTCGATGAAACCAGTGGGAAACGAAATTTAACTTGATGCTATACACATTGGTATAGGATTTATTAAGGTTTGGCCTGAGAAAACCTACCTTCTGGGTTGAGGAAGTCCCATTTTTCTAGAAAACCCATGTTCAGACAACTTGGAGGAAAACGCTTAATACTCCGTGTATACTGCATGAAATTTGGGCATTCCACTTGGTTTAGAATGTAGACTTGACCCTATTTCCAGGGGTATAGGCCTTGCAGGGTTTGGTTATGGTTTGACTCACATTTGGGCGACTTCAAGTGGACGGTTTGTGCAGGTCGCAGCAGACGGGAAGGGGAAGAAGATGAGCTTCTTGTGGTCGTTCAACAGCTCCTCAGCCACCAAGAGCTCCTCCACACGACCCCAACAAGTTCTAAAACTCGTCCCTAAGGTTTGGTGAAGAGTATTTAAGAAACCATGGTGTTTAGGAGTCCTATTATGACTAGGAAAGCTAAGTTGCGGTTTTGACATGTCAGTTTCCTATTTTTGAGGATTTCTTCCTCCCTTTGAGTGTGTGAGGCTTTAGGAAATCTCACACCATAGTTAAGCATGAATTTGGGTTGCCAATATTGCAAGTTCTCTTCCCAATTCCATTCTAATTACCTCTTTCTAATTTCAGCTTAATTAAAGTTACGAATTTCTATGTATTTTCTTGCTTCATTTGATTTTTGGGCCAAATGATCTCCATTAGCCCAATTATGATATTGGGTCATTATTATATAATGTTAGAAGTCTCTCCAACATTTTTATTTAATTTATGGTTGCGTCGTATTTCCGTGTTAACGGTTTTCCGACTTGTTTCCTAATTTGGATAATTGGTCAAAATAACTCTTAAACCTAGCCCAATTAATTTTTATTGACCCAAATTTCTTGATGAGTCATTAGAGGATATTATTTGAAATCCGTATATGATTTTTATTTAATTTTTCGACTCATCCAAGTACTTGTGATAATGATTTTTCGACTTATTTATGAATTACGATAATAAGTCGCAAAACACTTTAAACTTGGCTAATCCGATTTTTCTTGGCACAAATTTCTTTTTGGAACATTTAGTAATAATGTGTGAGGTTGATTTATAATTTTTACGAAATTTTTCGATGTGTTTTAGCACATACGATAATGCTACGTATGCTTTAAATAATACGTGTAATTAAAATTTTTGGGGTGCTACACCCTCCCCCACTTATGAGAATTTGGTCCCCAAATTCATAGATCATTAATTAGCTTTTGGATGGTTATGATCCTTGAGGTCGTTTCGGATTTAACTCCTCTAACTTGTTTCAACATCGGGGATGCTAGTCCAACATCTACACCTATGGCCACCCATACTATTCATTTGGTTCCTTCCACTCCTATTTTCCTTCCACGTTTGTTATATCTCCATCTCAATCCTCCAGATGAACTATGGCATAATTACTAGATTATTCCCTTCTAATTTCTCTTAATGATATCCCCCACTTAAAAATGTACTAATAAGAAAGCATCTTAAGATCAGTCTAGGGGTTTAACAATCATACCTCCTTCCGGGAGCTCCACTTGCGTTACTACATTCACACGTCCTTGACGCTTTACCACTCCCTGGTTCCTTCCAACTTGGTCTTTTAGCATGGGACAGTTTGGTATACGATGTTCATGACTCCCACATCGCAGGCAAGCCCCGGCCTTCTTCCAGCACTTGTCCGCTTGGTGCCCAGGCTTGTTGCAAAATTTAAAATATTCAGCCATCATAGTTTTTCTACTTTGATCTTTTTCCATGCCATAGTCCTTCCCAGTGGTTGGCCTTTTGTTGTTGTTGTAGTTATTATTGTTGTTATGGGGAAAGTTCCAATTGTATCGACTGCTCCCGTTTTATAAGGGTCGGCTTTGAGATGTCCTTCCCCCTCATGCCTTCCACCTTAGCCATAGTGTCTTCTACCAGTTGAGCTCTTTGGACCATCTCAATATAGGTTTGGATGTTGTGTGGCCCGAGCTTCTCAATGAACATGGGCCTGAGCCCATCCATGAACCAATTTGCCTTCAGTCTTTCTGTGCCCACCAGGTGTGGGGCATACACAGCAAGACGCGCGAACTGAGCCTCATACTCAGCCACGGACATTCCTTTCTGTTTTAGTGCGGCAAATTCCGCCGCTTTCTTCTCCTTCACTCATTCAAAGAAATATTTTCCCCGGAATATCTCCAAGAATCCAGCCCACTCCAGTTCGCCAACATTTGGCAGGTGGGCCGATGTGGCCTTCCACCATGCTCGGGCAGCCTAGTGAATTGAAAAGTGGCCAGTGCCACTTTTTCCCTATTAGTGCATTGCATGACTTGGAAAATTCGTTCTATCTCCTCTTTCCAATTCTCTGCCCCGTCTGGGTCAGGGGACCCAGAGAAACGAGGAGGGTTTAAACTCTTAAAGTTTCGGTGCAGATCACCGGCTCCATTCCTTACAGCTGCAGCCTGATTTGCAGCCTGAACTACATTTTGTAATGCTTGGGTCAGTCCAGCTATAGTGTCTTGCATGGCTTGCCACTGGTTGCGAACCATTGCAGTTGAGTGTAAGAGTTATGAGGGTTCTGAGAAAAAGATGGAAATCAATTCATGTCTCTAGATACATTATAAGAGTCAATGGGTAGGAGTGTTTTATTCTTTCTAACATATTCCCAATCTCTACCCATTCTCACCGGGTACTATATTTAATTTCCATGACCTAGGTTCCAGGTATCTCTTAATCCTGAGACATATATCCTATTGGATATTCCTAGGCTCTAATACAACTAAATAGTCACGTCTTGAGAATTTCGCACCGGATATTAATACTAATTTGGAAATAATTCAAGACGATATCCCGAGACGTGAACAGTCGGCAAATAAGCCTCTAGCTAGCACGCACTAAATGTTAACAACATACATCATCATAGGGCCCAAATATTGAAGTCAACTAATCTTATATTCAAAACTCAACTCATTGTATTCCAAATAGAAACTATTACAGGACTAAGACTCAATAAAAAAGAAAAGTACATAATACCTCACTTCCTACTACATGGTACTAACACTCAAAGCAAACTACTATAACTAGACTCATAGGTTGAACGCTCATCACTCAGATGCATTCCCATCCTCGACTTGCTCCTCCTCTTGGACTTCATAGTCACCTAGATTGGGTAAAAGTAGGGGATGAGCAAACTAGCCCAGTAGGATTTATATCTCAATGTGCGGGCAATGATATAAGTGATTAGCAATTTAGAACTAGGTAAGCACGATGAATGTCATGATATGCATGTGTGAATAAAACTCGTTAAAACATGATACATGGAACAAGCTAGATAGAGTGATCATGATAGAACAAGATCTAGAACAAGATGACAAGATGAACTAGTAATTGATCACTTTGTACAAGCACGCAAGATTTCACTTGATGTCAAGAATGCAAGATATCACTAATTGCATTAAATGCAGGATGGCCATATCACGCAAGCAAGCAAGAACACACGAGCACGATCATGTAACACTAATCAGGCACGTAGACATTAATGTACACCAAAAAAAGATCCATCAAGAATGTACACCAGGACACGTGTATGTGGTTATTGTATCTATCATTCAACACGACACGCACGACTCCCAGCGCAGATGCAACACCAGTAATCATTATACCCTATGGTTAACAGTATATTTATGGCTCTCCATCATTGGGACTAGACTGGAGCCCTTGGACACTCGCCGTGCCCGATCAGCATCTCACTTAAATTTTAAATGTAGATACCCACAGTCATTAATAATGGCCAGTGAGAGTTTCAATAAGTAAGCATGTGTAATGTCATGTTCATGATTATGATGAGAACTAGTATTAACTAATTGAACATGATTTCATGATAAATTCGGCAGCATAACGGTACGATTTATAATTTAGTTCAATCTTTACATTAATGGCTTTAGTCTAGATTGTAAATCACACTCACGAGAACAAGAAGAGAAAGGAAGTACACGCTATCTCTAGGGAACCTCAATGGTACAACTAACTCGTCGGCCATGTGGGAATCCATGGTCAGAGGAGATTTACGGAGGCCTTGGAGAACAGGTCACTAGTCTACCAACTCGGAATGACTGGTAGAGAGCTTCCAAATTCCCAATAAAGGGCTGCTTAGACGTGTAAGTGTGTAGTGATGTACGCGTGTCTCAATCCACAAACCATCGGTTTTAAACTCGCGGAAAACACTAACAATATGACATGGAATAAAACTATGTGCTTTAACTAATCATGGTTTGCAAGATTTGAAGATAACAATTATCATTTAAACATGGTAGACCAGTAGGAAGATTAAATCATAAGTAGCATGAATGATCATGTCATTACGAAAGTAATTAGAATAGTATTCGTGTAATTAAAGCTTTTTAAATGGGTTTACCACTTTTAAGCCATTAAAATAACCATCATGCAATGATCAGACCTAAGACATGTGAATTACACGCTAAATATCATATTTAAATAGACCTCGAGTATGGCAGTAAGTTTTGTAAACGAAATAGGTAGGGTTTCATGAAAAATCCTGAGGTCGCGACGGACCCTTGTAAGGATCGCGACGGGGTCAAATCAGAACGTGACAGTGCCTTGTAAGGATCGTGACAGGCTTATTGATCAGCAGGCAGTTCGCGACGGGTTCATATGAAGAAGGCGACAAGGGTATGTGTAGAACGCGACGGAGCAGTCAAATCAGGCAGCGAGATAGCGATGGGTCACTCGTCGTGTTCAGAACGTGACGGGTGTTCTATCGCGACAAGACCTCAGAATGCGTCCTATCGGGACGTCACTTTCACAGGGTCTGCGCCAGAATCCGACAGAGAAAAGACATGTTCTTGGATTACGGTCCAGGACTGCCTTATATTGACATAGTGTGCTTCAAAAATAGAGAACAAATTGTACAGTACATGAAAAATTACGAAACTAGTTTTAAAGCAACCTAGACATGCAAGGGTGCTTCCAGTAAATCGGAATTAGAAAACAAGGATGGTTTCGACAGGCTTTAATCAAGTCAAACACAAATGTAAAAGCCAAGTGCAACCTGAAAATGTAGTTTCATGCAGTGACCCCCTTACCATGCTTATAACTCTCTAAGTATTGACATTAAGAAAAAACGTTCAACACAAGACATGATGAGGAGAACTATTAGAAAAACTTTCATGTTGTGGATTTGCTCTAATTCGGTCTTGAATCACATGCAACATGTAATGAATGGGAAAAGCCCTAACAGTGCGCGACTTTGGCAAAATGCTTATAATTCAAAATCTATTCATTGAAATTCCATGAAACCAGTGAGAAACGAAATTTAACTTGATGCTCTACACTTTGGTATAGGATTTATTAAGTTTTGGCTGGAGAAAACGTACCTTCTATGTTGAAGAAGTCCCATTTTTCCAGAAAACCCATGTTCAGACCACTTGGAGGAAAACACTTAATACTCCGTGTATACTGCATGGCATTTGAGCATTCCACTTGGGTTAGAACGTAGACTTGACCCTCTTTCCAGGGGTATAGGCCTTGCAAGGTTTGGTTATGGTTTAACTCACCTTTGGTCGACTTCAAGTGGACGGTTTGTTCAGGTCGCAGCAGATGAGAAGGGGAAGAAGATGAGCTTCTTGTGGTCGTTCCACAGCTCCTCAGCCACCAAGAGCTCCTCCACATGACCCCAGCAAGTTCTAAAACTCATCCCTAAGGTTTGGTGAAGAGTATTTAAGCAACCATGGTGTTTAGGAGTCCTATTATGACTAGGAAAAAGCTAAGTTGCGGTTTTGACATGTTAGCTTCCTATTTTTGAGGATTTCTTCCTCCCTTTGAGTGTGTGAGGCTTTAGGAAACCTCCCACCATAGTTAAGCACGAATTTGGGTTGCCAAGATTGCAAGTTCTCTTCCCAATTCCATTCTAATTACCTCTTTCTAATTTCAGCTTAATTAAAGTTACGAATTTCTATACATTTTCTTGCTTCATTTGATTTTTGGGCCAAATGATCTCCATTAGCCCAATTATGATATTTGTTCATTATTATATAATGTTAGAAGTCTCGCCAATATTTTTATTTAATTTATGGTTGCATCGTATTTCCGTGTTAACAATTTTCCGACTTGTTTCCTAATTTGGATAATTGGTCACAATAACTCTTAAACCTAGTCCAATTAATTTTTATTGATCCAAATTTCTTGATGAGTCATTAGAGGATTTTATTTGAAGTTCGTATATGATTTTTATTTAATTTTCCGACTCATCCAAGTACGTGTCATAATGATTTTTCAACTTAATTATGAATTACGATAATAAGTCGCAAAACACTTTAAACTTGGCTAATCCGATTTTTCTTGGCACAAATTTCTTTTTGGAACATTTAGTAATAATGTGTGAGGTTGATTTATAATTTTTACGAAATTTTCCGATGTGTTTTAGCACATACGATAATGCTACGTATGCTTTAAATAATATGATATTATGGAAATTATTTATTTCCATTTATTTGAATTTTACGTGTAATTAAAATTTCTAGGGGGCTACACCCAAATAGAGATCATGTTGTCATGTAGCATTCACTTATCACCTAGGCAAAACAGTGATGAAGTCTTGGTCATTGCGCAATACCGGGGGAAACCCTCCCCTCCATTTCCAGTGTAACATGTCTATCTCCAGGATTTCATCCGTTGCCCACAAATTTATATAGTCAATTTCATGTAAGTGAACCATAACCATATGGGCATTCTATGGCGTAGTTCCATGTAGGAATCTCTATAATAGCAATGTCTTATTGGCCATATCATTTTAAAAATCCCATGACATCCATTCATGCAATCATCATGCATATATAGATATTCTACCATGCTTTCCACAAAATTATGCATATGTGCCAATTCATTTAATAAGACAATAACATATGCTCATGCAACAATTACCATCATTTCTGAAATCATCATCTCTACTGTACATCAGTAGTCTATCATGACACTACAGTGATTATTTAAATCAAAATTCAAAATTCATGTACTCCTTTTTGCATCTAACAATTTCCTTGTATACCCTTATATGTTAAGAAAATTATAGCAGCAAGCACAGTACACAGAAATCTCTGAAACTTTGTCAGTAGCTCTCTTCTTAGACATGCATTAACCATACAAAATTTCATATTTTGATTTTCTTAGATCAAGTATCATTTCCTACGGTTATTTATCCTTAAACTTGGATTATTTAGCTCCATACAATGTTTAAATAAAGCATGCATTTACTGTACGAAAATTGAGCCTGATGAATCTGTATATTTCAATCAAACAGTAGTGAGAAATTCAAACATGACCTCATAATATAGATCAAATACCCATTTATTTATCTTTATACTTATATTATCAAAATCCTTAAAACAATATGTATATACCATGTGACATTGTCATAGCATTTCTGTTGTATAATAGTACTTATTTACACAAAACAAAACATAATGGAAACCCTGTACAATCATCAACCCCAACTTATAATCATTTAATCAGATCAGTAGAAAAACTTTATAGATGAACTTAACGGCAAGGTTGGTTGTCGTTTACACAAATTAATAGCAATCAACACTGTCGTTAAGAACAGTTGACGGTGGCACATAGTGCCATTAATATATATAGATATCCAATACTCGTCATTTACATGAAATAGACGGCGATCGAGGTGAACGTTAAGTTCTTGCGATCAGAAAATCCATAAAACTCACAAGAAATACTAGAACTTTAACCACTTACTACAATCTTAATCATGGGTCTAAAAATCAATAAAAATGGTAGATCTGTAGAGTCTAGGATCCTAAACCATTCCCCCATGTTACTTGCCTCTACCTCCTTCCGAAGTAGCGAATAAAGAGTTCCAGACGCCCGCCTTGACAACATGGCAGTCCCCTTTGTCGCCTTCGTCCACTGGATACAACCTCTAGAATGATGCCATCGGTCAGAGATCCTTCTACATCCAAGTGCCATACTATCTATATTAATAAAAGATAATCAAAATAAAGTGTTATATTCTCTCGTTGTCTATTGACAAAATAAAGTGTTATATTCTCTCGTTGTCTATTGACAAAACAAAGTGCTATATTCTCTCATTGTTTATTTGCAAACAAAGTGTTATACTCTCTCTCGACTATCTACGAATAACCAAAGTGCTATACTATTTCGATTGACGAAAGTCGATCAAGGTGCTATACTCTCTCGATTGGTGAAAATCAATCAAGGTGCTATTTGCCCCAATGGGTATTTACTCTTTACATGGCCAACTTCTCTCTCTCTTGCTATACACGTTACTTGCTATTTACTTGACATTAACGTTTTACTTGATGACGACTTGCTATCGCTCTTTATCATGACCTGACATTGATCAATGTGCTATACTTGATTCATGTGCTACTTGAACCATGCTACTTGTGCTATTACTTTCTCGACTATACATGACTCTCTCTCTTTCATTAGTTACTCCACTCTTGAATACATTAATCATGCAAAGTGATCATGAGATATAAGTTTTGCTGAGCGTTATCGCTCACCCTATGTTATTTTCTATTGTGTCTTAAGTAAGTCAGATGATGAAGTCACACATACCAATGGGACAGGACTAGGGTGATGAGTGAGCAAGCTTCATATTGATGAAGTTACCCCAGTATAATAGAGTCTAGTTTGATATTTGCATAGATTTCTTTTCCAATGTAATGAGGTCATTGAGCCGTATGTATTCACTCCAAATTAGTGGTTGTAATAGCCTTAGTGAATTTTCAATAAAATGAAGAGTTTATTTCCAATATTGTTCATTAGTCACTCTAAATCACTCAACTGTTTGTGCAAGTGATGTAAGACCCGGCCCTCTCAGGCCCTTAGCCCTATCCTCATGGTCGCAACAGACTCTTTGGTCGCGACACTGTCCCGCCAGAGGAGACAGTCGCGACATACTTCTTGTCGCGGCACCCTTGCCCATCGCGTTCTGGTGGTGACGGAGGTGGGCAATGCGTTCTTGTCGTGGGGTCTGAAGGTGACATGACTTTGGCTCTGACTGTTCTGACTGTTGTCCTTTCTGTCAGAACAGCCTTGTCGGGTGTCAAGCGCATATGACGTTGACGCGACCTAGCAGGGCGTCACTTTATGGTTTCCTGGTCTTCGAGGTTTGACAGCTTTTTGGTGTCGCACGGTGGTAGGCGTTCACGACAAGTTTCTTGTCGTGTCGGCCCAACCCGTCGCGTCTTGGGGGCCATCGGTTCAAAACCAAGGTAGGCGCCTCATTTCCCCCACTCTCCTTCCTTTCTTCCCTTCTTCTTCTTCTTCTTCCTTCTTCCTCCCCCGAACTCCCTTTGCTTCTCTGGTGTGTTCGTGGTGCTCATGGTGAGGAGATGACGTCTCCTTGGTGTAGGTGACGTCCGTGTGGTGTTTGGAGCGAGGAGGAGGTGGCCAATCCGACGTGAAGGCCCCAACGGGTCGGCTCTACTCATTGAGGTAGGGACCCCACTTTCCCTCTCGTTCTAGCATGATCCCCTTCCCCTAGAGGTTCTTGTTTTCCTATTGTGTTTAGGGTTGTGGGGGTGAAATCCATGCTCCATAGTTGTGAGGTTCTTCGAGCGTAGGAACTTCTTGTTTAAAGCATGATGCATGGGGTTGAGGGTGGTTTGGCTTATTTACATGCTTTCATAGAGTCTCCATGCTCCCCTCCCCGAATGGCACCGTTTATTTGGTTTTTGGGGCGGTCCCTAGCAGGAATGTACCGGGATCCCCCTCGGCTGAGGTTACGACTAGTCTGGGCGTCACGATAGTGTCGTGACGCAGGCGCCAACCCCGATAGGCTTTTGCTGTCGCTGTGGGCCTGGGCGTCGCGACAGCATTGCGACCACCTGAGGCGTTGCAACCTGGTCACGGCCAGCCTTGGCGTCGTGACAGTGTCGCGACGGCCAAGGGCATCGCGATAGTATTAGATTCAAGTAATTTCTTGGGAAGTCCATTTCTTGTGGAGTCTTAGCCGTTTTCAGTTCTTTCTGTACCCGTGGCGCCAGTGCTAGTTCCTAGTACGGTCCTACACTAGTCATTCGCCCAGTGCACGGCACCTGAGGGCTTGTATCATGAGAGAGGTTGTTACCATTTACCTGGGACCCCCATCCCCGTGCGCCTTAGAGGGAGTGTTTGGGGCGACGGGCGTGCTCAAGTCACAGACTCTGGAGCAAAGGGAAAAAATGGTGGTTAGGACAGTGGCGTCGAGTCATTTGCAGAGCTCTCTTGCTCTTTGTGGCCCCGGAACCACCTAGAGAGGCAGGCCTGAGACCGTAGTCCGGCCAGAATACGGCGGTTACTGTTGTGGTTACTTTGTGTTCCAGCCCCCACTCTGACGAGATGTGGAGGTCTAGACCTGGGTCGAGGGTAAGACGTCAGTGGACGCTCCTAACCGGTTGACTAGTGATAGCAGTTTCTGTAGCTAGTGTCGTTTGTCCAGGCGGGGTTCTCCCTTTCTGTGTTGCCATCCGTGTGATGGTCATGACGTGCAGGTTCTACGGAGTTTCTGACCGTGTTGTCTCTTCCATACCATTGCTAGTTAGTTAACTTTGCTTCTGCACTTTCCCATGTAGCTTAGACTATATAACTATTGTCATTTACTATGATTATTTATTCGTTCCCACTTGTTAGAGCGAGTAGGAGATTAGTAGTCCCTACTGAGCTTCTGTTGTGAATCTCATCCCTTCTATTTCCAGGTGAGACTTCTCAGCAGCGGCCGGGTGCGCGTCGGGCAGAGGAGGCGGGGTGGTAGTCGTCGTCCCCGTAGCTAGCAGTGGTATCCCCCTTTAGTTGTACTTCACCCTTGGGGTATGCCCCTAAGGGCTCTGTTCTTCTCTTCCTTACTTGTACTCATTATGTGTGTTGGGACTGTACCTAGAGCGGTCCGCTGCGGTCTCGCTCTTCTTTCTGCTTCCGCATGTGTGCTCCTAGTTCAGTAGTTGACGTTTATTTCCTTTACATATTCTATTAGACTTGTCTTATAGTCCTTCCAGGTCCCTGGATCCATGGGTGGCGACCGCGAAAATTGGGTCCTCGGCTTGGGCCGAGGGTCGGGTTTCTCGGGGTCGTTACAGTTTGTATCAGAGCGAGAGTCTAACAGGACTTGTAGTTGATTTAAACTGCAACAGGAAGTCCGAACAGTAGTACAAGTACACTGCTAGCCGCCCGAGTTAGTGTCGTTAACCTTGTTGGTTGTGTGGCGTGCCGAATATGGCTCTGCGCAAGCGTAGGCAGACCGGAGAGCTGATTGAGCAGTAGGGTGAGTCAGACATGCCCGCGTCAGGTCAAGTTCAGGAGGATGTGTTGGCAGAGGAGTCTGTAGCACAGCCCCACGAGTCAGCAGCAGTAGCAGCACAGGGTGGGCAGCAGCAGCAGCAGTGGCAGCAGCCCCCACTATCACGGCACGAGGATTGGATCCCCATGGCCGAGTAGTTCTTTACGGCCATGCTTCAGAGGACATGGCAGCCAGGGCAGATGGCCGCAGGAGGTCAGCCGCCAGTACCTCCCCCAGTAGTACTAGAGCAGCAAGCAGATCCACAAGTAGAGCAGCTAGTAGTTCAGCAAGCGTCGGATTCTCGGAGTACCCGGGTTAGTAGGTGGAGGACAGCTATGACTGAGGATAGGACCACCCTCTTGGAGAGGTTCTTGCGTCTCTGACCACCAACATTCTTCGGCGACTGTGACCCAGACAAAGCTGAGAGCTGGATGCACAAGTTGGAGTGTACGTTCGAGACCATGGAGTGCACCGAGGAGGATCAAGTGAGATTGGCAGTATACCAGCTGAAGGGACCAGCCCATGAGTGGTGTAGAGTTCAGAGGCAGACACACTTTCCAGGTCAACGATTGGATCAGGTTTCTTGGCAGTGGTTCTTAGAGGTCTTCCACGCCAAGTACTTTCCTGACTATGCTCGACGTGAGAGACAAGATCAGTTTCATGAGTTGGCTCTAGGTGATATGACAGTTGCTCAGTATCATCAGAGCTTCGTCCGGTTGTTAAGGCATATTCCCCATGTCGCCGGTAGTGAGCAGGCTTGTGCAGAGAGGTTTATTACCGGACTGAGGCCAGATTTGCGGTGGGGCATGACTGCTCACATGTGTGCCACTTTGGGAGTGGAGGAGGCTAAGGCCACTACCGTGGAGAGAGAGGCCTGCCAACCCCAGCAGCAGCAACAGGGAGGAGCTTCCTCTAGGGCCACCCTGTACCAGCGTCCCACTAGTAGTTGTGGTAGTACGACTTCTTCCTCTTCTTCGGGTTCGGGCAGTTTCGGTCTACGCTCGAGGTTGAAGCAGATGACCACTCGCGGGGGTGGACAGGGCCGGTAGCAGAAGCTCTAGTCGAGGTTTCCAGAGCAGTCGGTCCAGCAGGGAGTCGAGCAGGGTAGGCAGGACGTGACTTGTTACACTTGTGGTTTACCAGGCCACTACAAGAGGGATTGCCCAATGGGGAAAGTCCAACAGCCAGTGCAATACACTTAGCAGCTACCACAGTACCAGCTCCCTCCCCAGCAGCAGGCACCTCGTCAGAAGCAGTAGGGGCAGTACCAGCAGTAGCCTCAGTAGTTCCAGCAGTATCAGCCGCCTCAGCAGTATCAGCCGCAGCAGCCCCAGCAGGCGCCGCAGCATGGGCGTGGTCATGGTCGTGTGATGGCTCTCACCAGGGAGGAGGCCGAGGCATCAAACCTGGTCATAGGTACTTTGCCTATCCTTGGTAGAGTTTCTCGTGTTCTGGTTGATCCCGGTGCTTCACTTTGTTTTGCTTCCAAGGAGTTTTACGAGTTGTTGGTTCATCACACCCCTGAGAGGAAGTGTGACGTGATGGTCGATCTTCTGTCCAGTGATTACATGCATTCTTTCGGCTACCTTGAGGGTGTCACAGATGAGGTCCAGGGACATGAGTTGCCGGCAAGGTTGTACGCGTTGCAGCTTTGTGACTTTGACGTCATCCTTGGCATGGACTGGTTGGAGGCTCACTCAGCTATGGTGGATTGTCAGTGGAAGACCGTGCGGTTTGATATACCCTGAACTCCCATTCTTTGCTTCCAAGGTATCCGGTCTACCCGTCGACCTTTTATTTCTTTCTGTAGATTTCATCGTTTGATCCGCTATGGTTGCGTAGCATATCTTGCTTCTGTTTGTTCCTTGGAACCTAGCGAGTCATTAGTTTTTTATGTACCTGTTGTTTGTGAGTTTTCTGATGTTTTTCCAGAGGATCTACGTGGGTCTAAGCGAGATGTAGAGTTCTCCATTGAGCTTTTGCCTGGTACTATGCCTTTTTCTGAGGCATCATATCGAATGGCTCTGGCTGAGTTGCGCGAGCTGAAGCACCAGTTGCAGGAGTTGCTTAAGCTAGGTTTTATCCGTCTGAGCCATTCGCCTTGGAGAGTGCCAGTGTTGTTCGTGAGGAAGAAGGATGGTAGCTTGCAGTTGTGAATTGATTATAGGCAGTTGAACCAGGTAACAGTGAATTACAGGTATCCCTTGCCCAGGATTGATGACTTGTTTAATCAGTTGCAGTCAGCCAAGGTGTTTTTGAAGATTGACTTGAGATCGGGTTACTACCAGCTGAGGATCAAAGAGTCATATATTGGCATGACAGCTTTCCGCTCGAGGTATGGTCACCTTGAGTTCGTCGTGATGCTGTTTGGGCTCACGAACGCGCCAGCAGCTTTCATGGATTTGATGCACAAGGTGTTCAGTGAGTACATGGACAGGTTTGTAGTCATCTTTGTAGATGACATTTTGGTCTACTTGACTTCTGAGGAGGAGCACGAGGAGCATCTGAGAATCGTGTTGGAGACGTTGCGGAGTCACCAACTTTATGCCAAGTTCGAAAAGTGTGAATTTTGGCTGAGGGAGGTGCACTTTCTCGGACACGTGATCTTAAGTTCAGGTGTGGCAGTGGACCCTACAAAGGTTGAGGCAGTGTTCTCTTGGGAGCAGCCCACTTCAGTGCTAGAGGTTCGTAGCTTTTTGGGCTTGGCAGGTTATTATCGGAGGTTTATCTAGGACTTCTCCAGGATTGCAGAGCCGTTGACTCGTCTGACCAGACTTGAGGCCAGGTTTGTTTGGATAGAGGATTGTGAGCCATGTTTTTAGGAGCTGAAGACGAGTTTGACTTTAGTACCAGTGTTAGTCTTGCCATCAGGTAGCGGAGATTTTGTGGTCTATACCGACACGTCGAGGTCAGGTTTGGGTGCAGTGCTGATGTAGCATGGTTGGGTCATTGCTTATGCTTCTCGGCAGTTGAAGAAGCATGAGGAGAACTACCCTACTCACGAGTTGGAGCTGGCAGCAGTGGTGTTTGCTCTGAAGTTGTGGAGGCACTATTTGTATGGAGAGGCATTTGAGATCTTTACAGATCATTAGAGTTTGCAGTACATCTTCACTCAGAAGGATTTGAACTTGAGGTAGCGCAAATGGATAGAATACATGAACGACTATGACCTTAGCCTCTCCTATCACCTGGGAAGGGCTAATGTCATAGGGATGCTTTGATCAGACGAGTTTGCTTGAGTTTGTTTCTAGTCAGAGAGTGGAGGTTGTTTGAGGACCTGTCTCAGGGAGTTTTCTGCCCTTCGAGGTACAGAGATCGTGCAATGATGACCAGTTTGTGAGTTCACCCGTCAGTGTACCATCATGTGCTGGAGGCACAGTAGGCAAATATAGAGTTAGCAGACATTTTGCAGATGCTAGATGTTGAGCTAGATGAGGACAGTGAGGTCAGGTTTAGAGACAGATTGTACGTCCCTTGTTATGCGCGGCAGGTGCTGTTGTCAGAGTCACATCGATCGAGGTATGCTATTCATCCTGGCTCCACCAGGATGTATTATAACTTGAAGAGGTTCTTCTGGTGGCCTGGGATGAAGAGGGGTGTAGCAGAGTTTGTCGCTCGTTACCTTACCTGTCAGCATGTGAAGGCAGAGCATCGGTATCCTGGTGGTGAGCTGCAGTCATTACCGTTCCTGAGTGGAAGTGGGATGACATCACCATGGATTTTGTGGTTGGTTTTCCCCGTTCTCCGTAGAGGCATGATGGTATTTAGGTGATTGTGGACAAGTTGACCAAGTCAATGCACTTCTTTCGAGTCTGGATGTCTTAGTCAATGGACAAACTTGCCAGACTCTATGTGGACCGAGTTGTTCCGTTGCATGGAACCCCAGTTTCCATTGTTTCCGACAGAGATCCGAGGTTCACTTCAAGGTTTTGGTGCAGCTTGCAGAGAGCTCTTCGTACAAAGTTGATACTGAGTTCAGTGTACCACCCACAGTCAGATGGTCAGTCAGAGAAGACTATACAGACTTTGGAGGATATGTTGAGAGCGTGTTGCTTGGACGGGGGTGGCACTTGGGAGTCGCACCTTCCGATGGTAGAGTTCACATACAACAACAGTTATCACTCAAGCATTGGAATGGCACCATATGAGACTTTGTATAGTCGACCGTGCAGGACACCACTTCACTTGTTTGAAGTGGGTGAGATGCAGATTTTGGGACTGGAGATGGTACAACAGTGTGCAGACATGATCAGATTGGTCAGGCAGATCTTCAGACAGTACAGAGCAGACAGAAGAGCTATGCAGATGTTCGCAGAAGGCCGTTGCAGTTTGACGTGGGTGACCTTGTGTTATTGTGGGTTTCGCTGACCAAGGGTGTCATGAGGTTTGGCAGGAAGAGAAAGCTCAGTCTGAGGTATATTGGACCTTTCCCTATTTCAGAGAGGATCGGCGAGATCACATACGGTTCTGTCTTCCGGCAGAGTTGGCAGGAGTGCACAGTGTTTTCCACATTTCGTAGCTCAAGAGGTACATTGCAGATCCATCACATGTGTTAGATTACTCGCAGCTTGAGGTGGCACCGGATTTGTCAGTACCAGAGCACCCAGTCAAAGTTGTGGACTGCAGAGTGCAGCAGTTGCGCAGGAGGCAAATCCCATTGGTCAAGGATGTCTGGGAGAACAGGGTTGGTGGCGAGGCCACGTGGGAGCTCGAGGATGAGATGAGAGAGCAGTTCCCTTATTTGTTTGGGTGATCAGTATGTTGTTTTTCCCTATACTGCTTTCCTTTTCGAAATCGAGTTCTTTTAATTTCGAGGACAAAATTCTTTTAAGGGGGGTAGAATGTAAGACCCGGCCTTCTCGAGCCCTTAGCCCTGTCCTCATGGTTGCGACGGACCCTCTAGTGGCGACATTGTCACGCTAGAGGAGACGGTCGCGACATACTTCTTGTCGCGGCACCCTTGCCCGTCACGTTCTGGTGGTGACGAAGGTGAGCGATGTGTTCTTGTCGTGGCGTCTGAAGGCGACGCGACTCTGCTTCTGACCATTCTGACCGCTTTCCTTTCTTTTAGAATGGCCTTTTCAGGTGTCAGGCGCGTACGATGTTGACACGACCCGGTAGGCCGTCGCGTTATGGTTTCCTGGTCTTCGAGGTTTGACTGCTTTTTGGTGTCACACCGGGGTAGGCATTCGCGACATGGCCACGACCTGCAGGGCGGTCTCGACAAGTTTCTTGTCACGCTTGCACGACCCGTCACGTCTTTAGGGCCATCGGTTCAAAACCGAGGTAGGCGCCTCATTTCCCCCTCTCTCCTTTTTTTCTTCCCTTCTTCTTCTTCTTCTTCCTTCTTCCTCCCCCGAGCTCCCTTTGCTTCTCTGGTGTGTTTGTGGTGCTCGTGGCGAGGAGGTGATGTCTCCTTAGTGTAGGCAGCATCCGTGTGGTGCCTGGAGCGAGGAGGAGGTGGCCATTCTGACGTGAGGGCCCCAATGGGTCAGCTCTACTCATTGAGGTAGAGACCCCTCTTTTCCTCTTATTCTAGCATGCTCCCCTTCCCCTTGAGGTTCTCATTTTCCCGTTGTGTTTGGGTTGTGGGGGTGAGATCCATGCTCCGTGGTTGTGAGGTTCTTCGAGCGTAGGAACTTCTTGTTTAAAGCATGATTCGTGGGGTTGAGGGTGCTTTGGATTATTTACATGCTTTCATAGAGTCTCCATGCTCTCCTCCCCCGAATGGAACCATTTATGTTGTTTTTGGGGCGGTCCCTGGGAGGACTGTACCGTGATCCCCCTCAAATGAGGTCGCGACCGGTCTGGGCATCATGATGGTGTCGCAACATAGGCACTGACCACGACAGACTTCGGCTGTCGCAGTGGGCCCCACTACAGCATCGTGACCACCCGAGGCATTGTGACCTGGTCACAGCCAGCCTTGGCGTCGCGATAGTGTCATGACGGCTAGGGGTGTCGCAACAGAATCAGATTCAGGTAAGTTCTTGCAAAGTCCGTTTCTCATGGAGTCTTCATCGTTTTTGGTTCTTTCTGTACCTGTGGCGCCAGTGCTAGTCCCTTGTACAGTCATGCACTAGTCGTTCGCCTGGTGCTCGACACCTGAGGGCTTGTCCCATGAGAGAGGTTGTTACCGTTTACCTAGGACCCCCATCCTCGTGTGCCTTAGAGGGAGCATTTGGGGCGACGGGCGTGCTCGAGTCGCAGACTCTGGAGCAGAGAGGAAAATGGTGGTTAGGATAGTGGCGTCGAGTCGTTTGCAGAGCTCTCTTGGTTGGTCTGGGATGCCAAGGCCGGCTGGAGTTCTTCCTGGCGTAGACCAGTCAGTCCTTTTTTCTTACTGCCTCGCTCTTTGTGGCCCCGGAACCACCTAGAGAGGCCAGGCGTGGGACCATAGTCTGGCCAGACTACGGCGGTTACTGTTGTGGTTACTTTGTGTTTCTGCCCCCACTCTGACGAGACATGGAGGTCTAGACCTGGGTCAAGGGTAAGACATCAGTGGACGCTCCTGACCGGTTCACTAGTGGTAGCAGTTTCCGTAGCTAGTGTCATTTGTCTAGGCAGGTTCACCCTGTCTGTGTTGCTAGCCGTGTGGTGGTCACGACGTGCAGGTTCTACGGAGTTTCTGACCGTGTTGTCTCTTCCGTACCGTTGCTTGTTAGTTAACTTTAATTCCACATTTTCCCATGTAGCTTAGAATATATAACTATTGTCATTTACTTTGATTATATATTCTTTTGCGCCTATTAGAGCCAGTAAGAGATTGGTTGTAACAGTACGGTCGTTTGGATCTGGGGTTATCGGGTCTACGTGTGGTGCTCTTGACAAAGAGATGGTCAATGGGCTATTTTCGTGGTTTGTGTACACAGGGTGACCAGTGTAGGCCGGATATGCCAACCCATTAGCACTGCTGGTTCATTGCTTTGAATCGCGACAGAGGTAGGCAATGCGATTTGAACGCGTCGGCCTTGCTGGACGTGATTCGGTGAACCGCCTCTGTAACACATGGTGTGGGCTTCCCTTTGGCGTCAGATATAGGGGACGCGTTTAAAGGGTTCAAACGCAACTTCTGCCCTGGATGCGATTTCAGTCAGAATGTTTAAAGCTTCGTTTCGGCCAGACAGAGTAGAGGAGGCTCTGTCCGACACAGGGGAGGATGTTGTGCCTTCTCCAGTGAGGATTTCCGAAGATTTTGGCTTCTGGCGGTCCGTGCGGCATGGGAACCATGCTAGGATGACGCTCGGAGCGTGGGTGTGCTGTCAGCGAGGAGGTTTTGGCCTTCTTCCACTTCTCTCTGTCAGTAGGGAGACTTCCTACCTTATGTGATTGTGTTAAAGCATGTTTAGATTTGGGATTAAGGGTTGGAGCATGTGTGGGTGGTGTGTTATGGTTTGGAAATGTGTTTACTACTTTGAATTGGAGTTTGGTCAGCCTATGTGTGGTGTTTCTCCCGTGGGGAGTGTAGGGTTCATTCTGTGAATGAAGTCACAGACGAACTGGAGTTGCATCGGGTGTCCCCGCCGTGATTCGGCGAACGCGTCGCATCGCGACGACGCATTCTATTTTCCGTTGTCTCTGTTAGGTCGGTCGTCTGGTCGCGACCTTGTGGTCTGTCGCATCAACGTTAAATGCCATGACAAGGTCGGATGCGACAATAGGGTTGACTAAAGGTTTGACTGGTTCTAGTCTTGTGGTGTCGTGTCGGGCCGACGCGACCTGGTCGCGTCACTAAGGCCTGTCGCGACAGCCTTTGTGATAGAGCCTAGAAGGGCTGACACAACATTGTCGTGGTGCTTGGCCCTATCGCGACAAGGTTTGGAATGGTGTCCAACCGATAGACGCAATTTAAGTGGCGGCATCCGTGTTGGATGCATTTCAAGTTCTGTGGTCATTTTGTGATGGTCGGGCAGTGAAGGTCTTGTGTAGACCTAGCCTGGGTTTGTGGTGGTTCTTTAAAGGTTATTATAATAATTAATGTTTTATGCAGTATGTGTAGCCATGGAGGTCACAGGGTGACCAATGACAGGCGAGTTATGTTCCGGTGTTGGTTTGCCTATGTATTAACATAAATGCTTAATGGTTAATCTGTGAAGTGTAATGCGTGGTCTGGGTGGTCATGGGATGACTCCATTAATGATCGGTTGTGTGTAGGATAGCTTGAGGGTCAGGATGACCAATGGTAAGCTATTCTTTACACTTGTGTACCGTGTATTGTACATAAAGGTTATATAGTGTGTATATCATGGTTTGTGTAAGTGTCGGCGTTGGTTAGCTTGGGGGTCACATGGTGACCGTTGACAAGCTAAGCTTTACACTTGTATATCGTGGTTTTTAATAATGGATCATATATCATGGTTTGTGTGTTGTCGAGTCTGGTGGTCCGGCGCCTAATTTGAAAAACCTCTCTAGTCAGTTACCCTAGCACCGGGTGCTTAGGGCTTGTCCCAGTACGTGTGTACCATAGAGGTCTGAGTCGTCTTCCTGGACACCCTCCTCTTGTGCTTGAGTAGTACGTCTGGCTGAGGGGAAAGACGACTAGGGGCAGCGACTTGTGTTTGTGGGTGTGCAGTCTCTTGTAGCGCGCTCATGGTTGGGGGACGGACACCAGTAGTCGACACTGGTCCCCAGCTAGTCCTTTTCCAGTGCCTCACTTTACGGTTCTCGGTCAGAGACCCTAAAGGTGTCAGGCTTGGGCCTACGGGGTGTATGACCTGCAGGTTGTGGTGGTTAGTTAGTCTCCACTGTTCTTGGCTTGTTGTTGTGGAGCAGCAATTGGACCTTTCATCCGTGACTGCGAGACTAAGAGGTAGTTCTTGTGCTTTGTTGTCCGGATTGGATACTGGTGTCATAAACCAGTAGTCTGTTCCCAAGTGGTGGCGTCGCCTCCGTACCGACTCGTGTTGACCACTGGTTGTGGTTTGTGTGTGAACCGCTGGTTAAGGTATACACGTGAAACTGTTAACCGTTGTGGTGTGCCCTGGAGGTGGCACGGTTCTGTGTTTCAGTGTTGTACCTCATGGTGGTAAGTACATGTACCCCTTGCGGGTAGAGTTGTGTTGTGGTACGTGAGTCCAACCTCAGCTGGTGTTGAGGTGAGACTGTGCGTACTGTGGAGGCCTCGTGGTATGATGACCCACGTGTTAAATAGATTGTTTTCTGATTACGATGTGGTTTACGGGTTTGGCTGGTTAATGCCAATCCCGATGCTTCGTGTGTGTGGTTAGCCTATGAGATCGTAGCCTAGGCAGTGGTTTACTGGTGAGGCTTGCGGTCAAGGTGTTTTCAGTTGAAGGGTGGACTAGCGTTGTTAAGCTAGTCTTGTGTTTCCCTTTACTTTTCGAGGATCGGGGTTTAACCGGTGTGTTTATGAATAGTTGTAGTTTATCATGCTTGTGTATGCATGCTACATTTCGATTGTCGGTGTTGCCAGTGAGACCCTTTGGGGTTGAGGTCTCTTCGTGTGGTTGTTGTTTCTTTGTAGGAGGTCCCTACTGAGACAGTGACTTGTAGAGGCTGAGTCCCTTATAGTCTATTTCAGGTGTTGGTCGGCTTAGCAGGTGTTGGCTGACTTTGGCGTAGTTTACGCAGAGTAGTGCAGACTTGTACCACCAGCTGTAGAGTAGTATAGTCGTTTGAGCTTGTGCTCCCTTGGGGTATGCCCCAGGTAGTTGTACTCTTTAATTGGACATGTAATATTGTAATTGTGGGCTATTGTACATTGTGGTTTACAGTTATATACAATTGTACTTTCCTGTGTTATATACTGTAATTGTGGCCTTTTATATTCGTACTGGACACATGTTAGTGATATCCCTTGCGAGACTTCGGTCTGATCATGGGAGATGGATCTGGATATGGACCCTTATTGGGCATAAATATCCAGAGTCGTTACATGGTAGTCCCTACTGAGCTTCTATTATGAAGCTCATCCCTTCTTTTTTCAAGTGAGACTTCTCAGCAGCGGCCGGGTGTGCGTCGAGCGGAGGAGGTGAGAGCGGTAGTCATCGTCCCCTTAGCTACCAGTGGTATCCCCCTTCAGTTGTAGTTCACCCTCAAGGTATGCCCCCAAGGGCTCTATTCTTTCTTCCTTACTTGTACTCGTTGTGTGTGTTGGGACTGTACCTAGAGCGGTGTTGCAGTCTCGCTCTTCTTTTTGCTTCCGCATGTGTGCTCCTAGTTCAGTAGTTGACATTTATTTCTTTTACATATTCTATTAGACTTGTCTTATAGCCCTTCCGGGTCCTTGGATCCGTGGGCGGCGACTGCGAAAATCGGGTCCTCGACTTGGGCCGAGGGTCGAGTTTCTCGGGGTCGTTACAAGTTACACTACTATATACTTTGCTCACGTCTCCCCGATGTATTCCGCTACTAAATTGGCGAGATGTGACAACAACAAAGCTTCAGGCAATGCTTGCAAGGTTTGTTGCATGTTGTTGTTGTTCTTGTCAACCATTTCTTGGTTCCTACAAGATAGATATATACAATGTTAGTGATTAACACATATAATTTATTTGCATCCTCATTCTCTAGGCTCTACCCAATCTCACACTAGGTATGGAAACTTGACATGGTGAAGTCATGGTTGCCTAAGACATTATTAAACTCCTAAGCTCTGATACAAATAAAATTGTCATGCTCCAATGTGGAATATTGAGATGAGCAATTATAGCGGTACAAGCATGCACATTAGATGATTAATCTAAACATAATCCACATCACAAAATGAACACAGGAGAACGTACTAATAATGAACTGTATTTCATTCAATCATAATTCAAAGTCTATTACACTTACAAATTTGGCCATAACTTAGGCCCATCAAACTAAAACCTTGCTAAAAGAGAAACATTAACTCTAACATAGATCTAGATATCTTGACTCTGACTAAAGGACCTCTTGCACTTAAACACTCGGGACGCTCGATCACTCTTGCATGTCCCCATGTATCTCATCGTACTCTTCATCACCTGAAAATAGCCGTAGCAATTGTGTGAGAAAATGCTCAGTAGGTCTTAAGTCTCTTGAGTCAAGCAGGCTTTACAATAATTAACACTTTAAGGCAAGCATGATATCTATAGGCATGAGCATGTTAATCAAGAACTTAAATAACAGTAACAAGTGAATAGCAAGAGAAACTTGACAGGTAAGAAGATGGGATAAACACGAGCCTAGTACGAACAACGAGTGAGAGCATGTCATAAATAACGAGTACATGATTTGGCCACATCATGATCACGATGTCACAAGCATGATTTACGGGTACATGATTTGATTGTCTTCGACCAATTTAACACGATTAACACGATGGTGGTGCAATGCCAACACCATGGTCAACAACTCCTCCAAGTACACGGTATTTGGGTGCTCCTCCCAAGACCCAACCAAGGCCCTATTAACGCCTAGCATTGTTAGTCCAAAAGATCCAAAGATTCACATGATTTTTTTTTGTCTAGACAATCACTTTATGGCAACAAGAAAGTTATGGATTAAGATGAGATTTCAGCAAAAGAACGAGATGAGATCTTGAAATCCAAGAACCAATCCGGGTTCTGGTTTACCAAATGACGAGAAACAACAGGGTTGAGACGAGATGAGATTAGCAAGAACAATTGGTGCACAACTGGTTGATACATGCCGTACAATAACCCGACATGATAAGAAAGGTATCATGGGTTTTTATGGTACAATCCGCTCGAAGACCTTGTGGGAATCCAAGGTCAGAGCTGTCACGTCTAAATAAGTAACTATTTATCGGAAAATGATAGAAAATAGACAGAAGAAATAGCTTTAGATTAAATGAACGTATGTCTTTTTTATTATAGAGGAAATACAAAACACTCCTTATAAGTCGACAGGATGAGTGGGGAAAAGAAAATATAATATTTACATCTATCACTACTGTTCTCGAAAGGTACTATAAGATCCCCAAAAGGTTGGTGGACACGCCCCTAAGTACTTAGCTCTTCCAGTTCACTTGAAAGAGAGTAAGATTTAATGAGCAATTGTGCCCAGTAGGATTCACCCATCTTACCAGAAAGAATGTGGTAACAATAGACTTAAATAACGTACTTGTTTGGTGATAGTACTAGATATCAAGAATGATGATAAACTCATACAAGTAGATGACAAGCATGATAAAAGAGTACTGAACTCAAACTTGTGCTGGAAGGAAAACATTATAGAAGGCACATTTTGGCTCAAGTAGATAGCACATATCCAACTTATATCTTGTCTCTTAACAAAATGATGACCAATCAAGCATATGTGATGTAATGCCAAACATCCAATAGATCCATTATCGTTCCATACGGCTAGTAAACGAGTTCGGGTGCTCCTCCCGGGACTAGATCAGCCCCATTTGCACAGGCATTTACTTCAAATGTGTCCAAAACCCCAAAGTTGTCATCAAATTTCATTTTTACTAAGCATGAATGTATGGTACATAAGTATTCACAATATCACAATAATAGGGTTCTATGAAAAGATGTCAAGAAAATGTAGGAAACAACATCATCTGGAAAGATCAACTTTCATATATGAAGAAGTGGTTCTGTTTGTCAACATATACTGGTGGTTGTCAACAGTTCTGGTTTCTGGGTTCTGGAACCATGGGTATATGTCGACAGATATAATTTGTCTGTTGACAGACGTTGGACTTTCTCTTTTGAAAGGTTTAAAACTGGCTAGAAGGACACTTTCTAAGTGTTTCTACTTCTATGAAAGATCAATCAATGGCTTTTGGGTCTAGAGTACATTTCTTTACATAATCTTTCATGATGAAAAGAAAACAACTTTAGTAGGACAAGAGAGGAGATCTTCACAGTATGGATGATGTGAGGAACTTATGGAAGAGAAAAAAAATTATATATATATATATATATATATATAGTCTTTATGAGATTCTTTCTAGAATCTAGAAGAAGCTCACAACAAGTGTACACGAGCAACAACTAAAGATATGAATAGAGTGGAAGAAAAAGAAAGAAATTACACTCCTAAACAGCTTTCTAAACACAAGTCAATCCAGAGGTAAATGCTTAGTGTAAGGCCCTCGAATTTCCGTCGCATTATTTGTATTTGCGTGTGTATAATTGTGCTTGTGTATGTATATACATATTTACGTACGTATTGATTAGTATAATTACGTGTGCATATGTTTATATTAGATGTAAATAATGCATGTATTGAATGGTGATAGTATGGATACACTACCATATACATATTGCATGTATATATGCATGGTATGCATAGTTTTCTGCATATTTTAGAGTTCTGGCCGAAGGCCACCTTGGCGTCAACCCCTAGCCGTTGAGGTAGTGTCAGCGTCCAGAGATGGACGCCAGCACTAATCCTGGCGTCGAGCGATATGGACGCCTATTTCTTTGGCCTGCATGCGCAGCAGAGCCAAAAACCTCTGAAACAAGAAAGCCCAGCCATTGGGGGGCTGTCCCCAACGGCTCTGAGAGCTGTCATGTCACCTTGTGAGTGGGAGAGAGGCCTCCCCTTATGTCTGAACCCAGATCTGCCTCTCCCCACTCCTCTCTTCACCTTTGCAAGAGAGAAACCAGGAGAAAAACCCTAGTTCTGAGCTGTGAGAAAACCCACCCTTTTGCACCTAAAGATCAGACTTCCTGGAGCTAGATCCGGCCATCTTCTCCGACAAGAAGATAGCTGGAGCAAAGGAGGAGGCTTCCCCGACATCCCCCTGCTGTGGAGATCATCCAGGAGCCCGGAGGAAGAAGATCTAGGAGGCGGTTCTGCACCTTCTTGGGACTGCCCAAGGAGGGCTTCACCAACACCCTAGACCCTTTGGAGCAATTTTTAAAAGGCAAGTGGCCTAACCATGATGTCCCCGTATGTGTCTAGGTCGTTTCTAATATTTTATGAATTTTCCCTCGAGTCCTAGACCCTCCCATTCACCCAAACTTGAGAGCTCGGGTCTGTGTTTCTGCACAGACCTGCATTGACGGCAAGGTCAATGGACGCTGAGATCAAGCTTGGCGTCCATCGACCATGCCGCTGACCCTGAGTCAGCGGCCAGAGACCGCCGCCATGTTCCTCTGGACAGAACAGTGACCTGTTCTGCCCTTCCTATACACTATTTTCGGTATGGTTTCCGTGATGAGGATATATGGTAACCCTATACACTATGTGTACTGTCAAATGTGGTGTGTGGATGAGTGTGATGTGTGGTGGTGAATGTTAGAATATTGTATCCCATGAATGTGTAAGCATGAATTGTTGATAGTCTTGCCAATCCATGCTTTGTGTTTAGGACTAATATGAATGCCTCAGTTTTGTCAGATCATGAGGATTAGTGGGTCTGTGTATGTATACTAAATTTTTGATAATTTGTCCATGCTTGCATGAGTTGCTAATAAATTCGGTTGGGTAAATAAAAAGGCATGCAAGAAAGATTGTGATGATTGATCCATGGCTGTATGATTTAGGGTAATTATGTATTCTCAAATCATGCATATAATAGTAATCTCTGTTCAGACAGTAGCTTGCTAGAATTTTGACTTGTGTATAAGTCCATATCAACTTAAATTGTGAATGGCATGCTAAATAGGTGTTTTATTTACTGTAAATCCCAATTAGCTCATAAAAATCTGAAAAATTGAATGTATGATCTAGAACCCGAAAATAGCATGTGGTTAAATTTTAAGGTCATTTGGACAAGTACATAAGAAGTTATGTATTTTCCATGTGTAAAATAGTAATTTATGTATGATATCGTAATGTGATTAGATATTGCTTAAACCCAACTTGATTGGTGAACTTTACTGTGTGTTAACTCCTGAAATCTGTAGTGCCATGTCAAGAAAACAGAGATATGCATGTGAGTGAGAAAGTGAATGAGATGAATAGTGATATGTGTAAAACCTTGTGTAAAATCGGTAAAATGTGTAAATGTGTAACTGTGCCAATGTGACACTGCTTCCGTAGATGGCAGTGGAACTGTATCAGGGAAAAGTCCCCCTGAGAAAGTTCAATGTGTAAGTGACCCTAAGGGCATTAGGGGGAAATCCTGGAGGTGGACAAGTACCACTGGTTAGGGTGGAGACTTGTTCTCCCGGTCTACGCAGTCTAAGAGTCGCCATTGCAATACCTAGATGGCGTCTATGTGTAATGTGATGTGTATATGTCCTTCTTTGGTGGTTTGGACTATGTGTCACAACACCTAAAAATGTGTAATGTGAAATGTGTAATGTGTATGTGTTCATGTGTAAATGTGTAAGTGAACAATGTGAATGTGTATGTGCAAAGTGTAACTATGAGAAAGAGAAAACTTGTGTAAAGAAAATGTGAAATTTTAAATGTGAGAATATGTTGTTGAAATCCATGTGAGACAAACCTGAAACCATGTGAAATCAGTAAATTCATGTCGTTATCATCATGTTTATATGTGCAAAAATGTCTAGAATCCATGTTAGGGATAATTGATGAGCACGTATGCAAGTAGCATGATTGGTTGTTCACATGATTTGTTTTAAGCAATATTGTAGCTCTCATGTGTAGGTTTACAGCCATTAAACCATGTGAAACCAGCAACTTAAAGCATGTGAAAATGTCTATGTATATGCTTAAGAACACATAAAACTCATGCTAGATGTGTTTCCTTTCATATATGCACAGTGTTCATGTTGGTAGCTCTCATGTCTTGGTCCTTTAAAGACAAAATTTTATGAGTAAATTGAATAGAGAGCATGTGAAAGGTAGAGTTTTATTCTTAGAAATCTGAAAGCATGATCTATGTATCAAATTGTAAAACTTTCACGATAGGTTGAAACCTTCAAATGACTAGCATGCCATGTGTTGTAAATTTTGAATGTGCATGTAGAAACCCCTATGACTTATACGTGTATGTTATGAGTAGTGTTGCTTGTTGAGTCTTTGGACTCACTCCTTTCTTCAGCGTACAGGTGTAGTTGGTGACATGGCACCGTTGGAGGAGACAATGGAGACGGACTCCGAGCGCGGATATTAGACTTTGGAGTTTCTTTGTGACTTGTGTATTTCATAGTATGTAATTTGAACATTGTATTAGAGTATCATGAAAAGAATGTATAAGTGTGGACATTATGTATTTTTATTTCAGCAATTTAAATTATGCGGACTTTTAGTTCTTTATTGTTAATTGCAAACTTCATGTATGTTAAATGTGGATGATGAATGAATGGAGACAGTTGTCTTTTACTTCCGCTACTCTATTGTATATTCGGGTGTATCTCAACTGTATGTATCGTTTGGGTAAATGTCCCACTGTGAGGACTCTCGCTATACCGACGTGGGTTGGTATAACCGTACCGGTATAATGAGGGCCGTCATAGAGATTGGTATCAGAGCGACCGGTTGAGATTGCACATGAATATACCTAAGTCATCATCCCCATTGCATGCTAAGTATGTCCACATGTGTAGAAAATACTAATAAGAAGTGAAAGATAGATAAGAAAATGGTTAGAAAACTTAGTAACCTAACTCTAATGGTGGCTGAAATTTTATTACAGCCATGGCTTCGAGAGGTAGACATGGTGGAGCGTCGGCCCGTGAGGACGAGCCGCGACGTGATGAGCAGGCGGAGCAACAGGCCCCAGCACCATGAGGCCCTGTACTTCCCCCACCGCCGCCTGTGGATTATGGAGTATTCATGCAAGGTCTGGTACAAGCCATGCAGACGCAGGCTCATACCCAGGCAGCACTCCAGGCACAGTTGGAGGCCCAGGTAGAATAATGAAAGAACTAGTAGTTTGCTATTTAAATTGCATGATATTGTGTTTATTGTGTATTGTTATTGTTTAATGTAGCAGGCTCAGGCACCAGCTCAGGACCATGGTGGACCATCCATCATGGAGCGATTCAAGAGGATGACCCCCCCTCTTTTAAGGGGGAGAGTGATCCATTAATGGCAGAAAGCTGGTTGAGGGAGACGGAGAAAATCTTCTGAGCCATCAGGTGCCCTGATGAGGATAAGTGACATTAGCCACCTACATGCTACAGGTAGACTTTTAATTTTGTATGCTTGTATGTTCTGCTTAATTTAGAATTGTTAGTTGGTACTTATGAAGGTGTATTACAGGAGAGAGCGGATGTATGGTGGTCCTCCCTACTTCGTACATGCTTAGAGGGCGGAGCAGTAGACGTGACGTGGGACGCGTTCGTGAGGCTCTTTCGAGCCAAGTTCATCCCAAAGCATATCCAAGACAAAATGGAGCAGGAATTTCTCTCCCTGACACAAGGCTCCATGACCGTGATAGAATACGAGGCAAGGTTTTCTGAACTTTCTAAATATGCACCGCATATCGTAGAGGATGAACGTAGGAAGACCAAGAAGTTCGTGATGGGACTCAAGCCATCACTGCGGACGAGACTCGTGGCGTTTGACCACCGCACGCTAGACGAGGCCCTCAGTGCTGCCTATAGGCAGGAGGGAGAAATGGAGCAATATCTGGAGAAAAAGAAGGCTTCGCAGAAGAGGCCGGCAGCGTCATTCCAGCGGCAAGATAAGAAGAAGACGGTGTACCAGACACCGCAGAAACCAGTGGCAGTCAGCAACTCTCAGGTACCTTCTGTACGTTCCTCTGGTGTGAAGAAAGAATGTCCCCATTGCGGGAAGACACACGGTGGTTCCAAGTGTTAGTTGGTAGCGGGTAGATGCTTGAAGTGTGGGAGCAGCAACCACAAGATTAAAGATTGCCCAAGACTTCAGCAAGGAGCTCAGCGTGGAGCGCCAGCACCAGCAATAGCGGCAGCCGCGCCAGCTACAGGAAGACCTAGAAGGCCTCGAGCCCCAGCTCGAGTGTTTGCTTTGGCACGCGAGGACGCCGAGCAGGCGGAGCATGTCACCGAAGGTACGGTTTTGCTTTTAGGTGTGCACGCTCGGGTTTTGTTTGATACGGGTGCTACTCACTCGCTCATTTCCGAGCGGTTCGCTAGGCAGTTAACCCTAGAGTCGGGCGTAGAGTCTGAGGAGTTAGAGGTCCCTTTGTCTGTGCACACCCTGCGGGTACGGTATCGACTAGGAAGTGCATTCCGTCGTTACCTGTGTGCATTGAGGATAGAATCCTAGATGGGTGTTTCTTCTTGCTAAAGATGAAGGACTATGATGCTATTCTTGGTCTGGATTGGCTAGAGGACCACTATGAGTTAGTGGATTGTCGTCGGAAGAGGATTGTTTTTCGCATTCCTGGTGAGGACGAGTTCTCTCATCCCTTGCCAAAGAACTTAGTGGGAAAGTTAGTTATCTCTGCCATGAAGGCGATGCGCATGGTGAACAAGGGTTGTGACGCATTTTTTGCCAGCGTTATGCTAGTACCCGTTGCTGGTTCGTCACTGACTCTTGCAGAGATCGATGTGGTGCAGGAATTTCCAGATGTGTTTCCCGATGACTTGTCTGGATTGCCACCGGATTGGGAGATAGAGTTCACTATAGAGTTGCTTCCAGGCACCTCTCCTATCTCGAAGGCCCCATATCGGATGGCCCCTGCAGAGTTAGCCGAGTTGAGGAAGCAATTGCAAGAATTGCTTGATAAGGGATTCATTCGCCCTAGTGTTTCCCCTTGGGGCGCACCTGTATTGTTCATCAAGAAGAAAGACGGGTCACTTCGGTTGTGCATTGACTATAGGAAGTTGAACCAAGTGACTGTGAAGAATAGGTATCCTTTACCTCGGATTGATGATTTGTTTGACCAGTTGCAAGATGCATCAGTCTTTTCTAAGATTGACTTGCGATCTGGTTATCATCAGCTGCGGATTAGGAGTGAGGATGTGTCCAAGACGGCATTTAGATCCCGTTATGGACATTATGAGTTCTTGGTCCTTCCTTTCAGATTGACCAACGGCCCTGCAGCGTTCATGGATCTCATGAACCGGGTGTTTAGTCCGTATTTAGATAGCTTTGTTGTTGTGTTTATTGATGACGTGTTGGTCTATTCTCCGGATGAGGCCACACATCGTCAGCATTTGAGGTTAGTCTTAGAGGTGTTGCCCAGCTAGCTAGCCCAGAGGGGGGGTGAATGGGTTATTAAAACTTCAATTCTGATTAAAACCTGTTTACTGAAAGGATTGCACAACTTAATAACAAGGTTAGAGTTAGAGCAAACAAGACAACAATCACACAAAACACATCCACGACACAAGGATTTTATCTTGGTTCGGAACTCCTCTCCACAGGAGACCTACGTCCAGTCCCTGAGCAATACCTCAGGATTTTACTAACAAGGGTACAATCCCCCTTAAGGATCCTTACACCCAGCCTCAACTGGTCTTCCTTCAGCCTGAAGGGAACAACAACCACCCTGGATACCACCAGGTCTTCCTTCGTCCAGAAGGGAACAACAACCACCCTGGATACCACCAGGTCTTCCTTCGTCCAGAAGGGAACACAACCTAATAAGAAAAAGGATGTGAAAACAGGCTTCAGACTTTAGCTTGACCAGCTACACACTGAAGCTCCTAAGCCCCCGAGAGAGAAAGAGATTTAACAAGGTTTTTCTCTCCAGGACCACACAGGCTCTTACAAAAGAGAAGATTCCTTTTGAGCACAGAGAGCTAAGAGCTTAGAACAAGGTTTTGAGTGGAGGCTTCGCTCTTCTTCAAAGTTCTAAAGATTCTAAGAGATGGATTTTTCTTCTTCTAAAATCAAGCGTTGTTTCACACACCCTCGCTATCTTTTCCGTCTTGAGTCTTCTATTTAAACTGCTGATTCAAATTCGAACGTTGAAGTGTCCGTGTCTCTTATCCTTGTGTACGTTAGACTGGTCACTGAGGAAGCTTCTGATCGTCAGTCTTTTATCCTGGTGTACACGCCAAAGAGATGTCATAGAACTTTGTATCTTGTGTCCAACGTTGTCCAGATGAGTCTTGTCAGATATCTGTAAGCTATCATCAATAAATAGAAGACAGCTAGGACTGCTGTCTATTGTTAGTTGAGATGGAACAGATATTGCAGTATATAGCAAAGCTCCTTTCTGTCCCAAAAAGTACGTAGACAGAGTAGCATAGAAATGGAAGATATTGTCTGCATGCATGGAGATACGATCGGAGAGCATTTAATGCATAGCAGTCACGGACAAGATATGACTTTGACTTTTCAACGCTATTAAAGGCATTATACTGATGCATCAAGAAATTTGATAAAAAGAATCTTGCTGACTTATGAAATCGTTATGAATTATAGCAAGTTTTATGAACTGTAAGGAAATCGATGTGATAACTTATGAAGTCGTTACAACAAGCAGGTCGTTGTGAGTTCTGAAGAAATCGTTACAGGAAATCGTTATGACTATCGAGTTGTAAGGAAATCGTTACACGAAATCGTTATGACTGTCAAGTTGTAAGGAAATCGTTACACGAAATCGTTATGCAAAGCAAGGCGTTATGATCAGTGAAGAATCGTTATGAACTCTAAAGAAATCGTTACGGCTAGAGAGTCGTTGCGAGTTCTAAAGAAATCGTTACGAGGTCTAAAGAAATCGTTACGGCTAGAGAGTCGTTGCGAGTTCTAAAGAATCGTTACGAGATCTAAAGAAATCGTTACGGCTAGAGAGTCGTTGCGAGTTCTAAAGAATCGTTACGAGGTCTAAAGAAATCGTTACGGCTAGAGAGTCGTTGCGAGTTCTAAGAAATCGTTACGAGGTCTAAAGAATCGTTACGGCTAGAGAGTCGTTGCGAGTTCTAAAGAAATCGTTACGAGGTCTAAAGAAATCGTTACGGCTAGAGAGTCGTTGCGAGTTCTAAAGAAATCGTTACGGGATCTAAAGAAATCGTTACGATATCGATTTGTTTTGAGTTTTCCGGTCAAAGAGGAAATCATTCTGCTTATCAAAGAAGTCGATACAAAGACTTGGATAGAGTGATGAGACTTACCAGATTGTCTTGAACTTTCATTTTTCTTTTATTTCCTGTACTTAAGGCTCAAGTAATCCATTAGTGTTATTTTGTTAATCATCAAAATTAATATATAAATAAATGGAAATATTTATTAGGGACAGTTTGGTCATCAAGAGGTTCTCCGTGAGCACAAGCTGTATGCGAAGTTCAACAAGTGCGAGTTCTGGTTACACGAGGTTCACTTTCTCGGCATGTCATCTCCGGCGCTGGTGTAGCTGTTGATCCAGCAAAGGTCCAGGCAGTTATGGATTGGGAGATTCCCCAGACTCCTTCGGAGATTCGTAGTTTCATTGGGTTAGCTGGTTATTATCGGCGATTCATTGAGGGTTTCTCATCCATCGCCGCCCCTTTGACAAAGCTGACCAGGAAGGTGAGAAGTTCGTATGGTCTGAGGCATGTGAGCGTAGCTTTCAGCTATTGAACTCTAAGCTTACTTCTGCTCCGGTATTGGTATTGCCTAGTGGTCCAGAAGGTTTTTCCATTTATACGGATGCATCTCAGATTGGTTTAGGCTGTGTACTCATGCAGCGAGAAGGGGTAGTGGCTTATGCTTCTCGTCAGTTGAAGGGGCATGAGAGGAACTATCCGACTCATGATTTGGAGCTCGCAGCAGTGGTTCATACACTAAAGATCTGGAGGCACTATCTTTATGGTGTCAATTCGAGGTGTTTACCGACCACAAGAGCTTGAAGTATCTTTTCTCCCAAAAGGAATAAACCTGAGGCAGAGGAGATGGATTGAGTTCTTGAATGACTATGACTTCGACCTTCAGTATCATCCTGGAAGGCGAACGTCGTAGCAGATGCTCTTAGTAGGAAGAGGTCTTCGCTCCAGCAGATTGGAAGATGTTGGAGGATGCGCGTGCTCTATGACCGAGTTAGAGCCATCGCTGTGTCAGGCTTTTGTAGCTCAGCTATCCCTTAGATCCTCAGTCTTGGATGAAGTGATTGAGCAGCAAAAAGCCGACCCTAGATTGTTAGAGTTAGTGGGTAAGGCGGGCATTGCTCGTAATGAGGACAGTGTGATTAGATTTCAGTACCGTGTTTGTGTCCCTAATGTAGTAGATGTCCGTGAGCATGTGTTAGCGGAGGCTCATAGATCGCGATTCTCTATTCATCCGGGTAACACTAAGATGTATCAAGACCTGAAGAGATCATTTTGGTGGTCCGACATGAAGAAGGATGTTGCGGATTATGTGTCTAGATGTCTAGTATATCAGCAAGTGAAAACCAAGCGGCAGCGACCATCCGGCCTTATGCAGAGGATGGATATCCCCGTGTGGAAGTGGGAAGCTGTCACTATGGATTTCGTATCGGGTTTGCCTCGATCCAGAAGGGGCAATGACTCGATTTGGGTTGTTGTAGATAGATTCTCGAAGACTGCTCATTTCTTGCCTATGAAGAAGAAGCAGTCAGTAGAGAGTTTAGCTAGATTGTATGTTAGTGGTATCATTAGATTGCATGGTGTGCCGAAGTCGATCATTTCGGATCGAGATCCGAGATTTACTTTGAGATTGTGGAAGGGTCTTCAGGATGCGTTAGGTTCGGAGCTTAAGCTCAGTTCGGCATTTCATCCCCAGACCGACGGACAGTCCGAGAGGACTATCCAGACGCTCGAGGATATGTTGAGAGCGTGTGTTCTGAATTGGAAGGATGATGGGGAGCGTCATTTACCTCTTGTGGAGTTCACATACAACAACAGCTTTCATGCTAGTATTGGTATGGCTCTATTCGAGGCGTTGTATGGTAGGCTCTGCAGATCTCCTTTATGTTGGGAGGAGACTGGTGATAGGCAGTTGATCGGACCGGAGTTAGTTCAGGAAACTTCAAATAAGATCCAGCTTATCAGGAAAAGGCTTGTTGCGGCACAGGATAGGCAGAAGAGTTATGCCGACAACAGGAGAAAGGATTTGGAGTTCGAGGTTGGCGATCATGTCTTCTTGAAGATATCGCCTACTCGAGGTGTTGTCAGATTTGGCAGGCATAGCAAGCTAAGCCCTAGATTCATTGGCCCATATGAGATTCTCAGACGTTTGGGCAGCGTGGCGTATGAGCTAGCTTTACCCCCAGCTTTGGCTAGCGTTCACCCTGTATTCCACGTATCTATGCTCAGGAAGTATGTCCGAGATCTGTCTCATGTGATTAGTCATGAGCCAGTGGAGATCCAGCCAGATCTTTCGTATGTCGAGCAACCAGTAGCCATTCTTGACCGGAAGGTTCAGCATCTCCGGAACAAGAGAATTGCGTCGGTGAAGGTCTTATGGCGGAACTTCTCACGCGAGGAGGCTACGTGGGAGCTTGAGGATGCGATGAAGAAGAAGTATCCCCTTTTGTTTGAGTAGTGCGTTCTAACTTCGAGGACGAAGTTTCTTTAGAGGGAGAGGGTGTAAGGCCCTCAAATTTCCGTCGCATTATTGTATTTGCGTGTGTATAATTGTGCTTGTGTATGTATATACATATTTACGTCCGTATTGATTAGTAATAAGTGAGATATGTTTATAAGTAGATGTAAATAATGCATGTATTGAATGGTGATAGTATGGATACATACCAATAACATATTGCATGTATATATGCATGGTATGCATAGTTTTCGCATATATTTAGAGTTCTGGCCGAAGGCCACCTTGCGTCAACCCTAGCCGTTGAGGTAGTGTCAGCGTCCAGAGATGGACGCCAGTACTAATCCTGGCGTCGAGCGATATGGACGCCTATTTCTCTGGCCTGCATGCGCAGCAGAGCCAGAGAAACCTCTGAAAACAAGAAAGCCCAGCCATTGGGGGGCTGTCCCCAAAGGCTCTGAGAGTTGTCATGTCACCTTGTGAGTGGGGAGAGACGGCACTCCCCTTATGTCTGAAACCAGAATGCTCTCCCCCACTCTCTCTTCACCTTTGCAAGAGAGAAACTAGATGAGAAAAATCCCATGAGTTCTGAGTGTGAAAAAACCACCTTTTTGCACCCAAAGATCAGACTTCCTGGAGCTAGATCCGGCCATCTTCTCCGACAAGAGATAGCTGGAGCAAAGGAGGAGGGCTTCCCCGACATCCCTGCTGTGGAGATCATCCAGGAGCCCGGAGAAGAAGATCTAGGAGGCGGTTCTGCACCTTCTTGGGATGGCCAAGGAGGGCTCACAACACCCTAGACCCTTTGGAGCAATTTTTAAAAGGCAAGTGACCTAACCATGATGTCCCCCGTATGTGTGTTAGTCGTTTCTAATATTTTTATGATTTTCCCCCGAGTCCTAGACCCTCCCATTCACCCAAACTTGAGAGCTGGGGTCTGTGTTTCTAACTAGACCTGCATTGACGGCAAGGTCAATGCGGAGTGAGATATCATGTTGCATCCATCGACCATGCCGCTGGACACCTGAGTCAGCGGCCAGTGAGACCGCCGCCCAGTGTTCCTCGGGGACAGAACAGTGACCTGTTCTGCCCTTCCTATCCTACTACACTATTTACGGTATGGTTTCCGTGATAGTGAGTAATATAGGTTACCCTATACCTATGTGTACTGTCAAATGTGGTGTGGATGAGTGTGATGTGTGGTGGTGAATGTTAGAAATTGTTATCCCATGAATGTGTAAGCATGAATTGTTGATAGTCTTGCCAATCCATGTTTTGTGGTTAGGACTACATCTGAATGCCTCAGTTTTGTAAATCATGAGGATTAGTGGGTGGTGTGTATGTATACTAAATTTTGATAATTGTCCTGATGTTGCATGAGTTGCTAATAAATTCGGTTCGGTAAATTAATAAAAAGGCATGCAAGAAGATTGTGAAATTGATCTATGCTGTATGATTTAGGGTAATTATGTATTCTAAAATCATGCATATAATAGTAATCTCTGTTCAGACAGTAGCTTGCTAGAATTTTGACTGGTGTATAAGTCCATATCAACTTAAATGTGTGAATGGCATGCTAAATAGGTGTTTTATTTACTGTAAATTTCAATTAGATCAGAAAAATCTGAAAAATTGAAATTATGATCTAGAACCCGAAAATAGCATGTGGTAAAATTTCAGGTCATTTGGACCAGTACATAAGAAGTTATGTATTTTCCATGTGTAATAGTAATCTATGTATGATATCGTAATGTGATTAGATAGTGCTTTAAACCAACTTGATGGTGAAGTTTACTGGGTTAACTCCTGAAATCTGTAGTGCCATGTCAGGAAAAAACAGAGATATGCATGTGAGTGAGAAAGTGGAATGAGATGAATAGTGATATGTGTAAAACCATGTGTAAAATCGGGTATAAATGTGTAAATGTGTAACTGTTGCCAATGTGACACTGCTTCCGTAGAGGGCAGTGGAACTGTATCAGGGAAAAGTCCCTGAGAAAGTTCAATGTTTAAGTGACCCTAAGGGCATTAGGGGGAAATCCTGAAGGTGGACAAGTACCACTGGTTAGAGTGGAGACTTGTTCTCTCGGTTCTTCGCAGTCCAAGAGTCACCATTGCAATACTAGATGGCGTCTATGTGTAATGTGATGTGTATATGTCCTTTTTGTGGTTTGGAATATGTGTGACGACACTTAAAATGTGTAATGGAAATGTGTAATGTGTATGTGTTCATGTGTAAATGTGTAAGTGAACACTGTGAATGTGTATGTGCAAAGGTAACATGAGAAAGAGAAATTCTGTGTAAAGAAAATGTGAGAATATGGTTGTTGAAATCCATGTGAGACAAACTGAAGCCATGTGAAAATCAGTAAGTCATGTCGTATCATCATGTTTATATGTGTAAAAATGTCTAGAATCCATGTAGGGATAATTGATGAGCACGTATGCAAGTAGCATGATTGGTTGTTCACATGATTTGTTTTAAGCAATATTGTAGCTCTCATGTGTAGGTTTACAGCCATTAAAACCATGTGTGAAACCAGCAACTAAAGCATGTGAAATGTCTATGTATTGCTTAAGAAAATAAACTCATGCTAGATGTGTTTCGTTTCATATATGCACAGTGTTCATGTGGTAGCTCTCATGTCTTGGTCCTTTAAAGACAAATTTTCATGAGTAAATTGAATAGAGAGCATGTGAAAGGTAGAGTTTTATTCTTAGAAATCTGAAAGCATGATCCATGTATCAAATTGTAAAACTTTCACGATAGGTTGAAACCTTCAAATGACTAGCATGCCATGTGTTGTAAATTTTGAATGTGCATGTAGAAACCCCTATGACTTATACGTGTATGTTATGAGTAGTGTTGCTTGCTGAGTCTTTGGACTCACTCCTTGCTTCGGCGTACAGGTGTAGTTGGTAACGTGGCACCGTTGGAGGAGACAGTGGAGACGGACTCCGAGCGCGGAGATTAGACTTTGGAGTTTCTTTGTGACTTGTGTATTTCATAGTATGTAATTTGAACATTGTATTAGAGTATCATGAAAAGAATGTATAAGTGTGGACATTATGTATTTTTATTTCAGCAATTTAAATTATGCAGACTTTTAGTTCTTTATTGTTAATTGCAAACTTCATGTATGTTAAATGTGGATGATGAATGAATGGAGACAGTTGTCTTTTACTTCCGCTACTCTGTTGTATATTCGCGTGTATCTCAGCTGTATGTATCGTTTGGGTAAATGTCCCAATGTAAGCACTCTCGCTATACCGATGTGGGTTGGTATAACCGTACCGGTATAATGAGGGCCGTCACACTTAGTCTCAACGATTCGAATAGGAGGAGGGAACAAGTCGAAGGAGAATCCTACTTTACTTCAGAAGAAAGGGAAATCCTCCTCTTCTTCCAATAAGATGATCCTACAACAAGGATAGTAGCAGTAGCAACTGTAGCAGCCATAGTAGCAGCAGTAGTTGTAGCAGCAGCAGTAGTAGTAGCAACAACAGTTGTAGTAGCAGTAGTATGGAACAATGAACAAGTGGGTAAAATACTCACAAGAGTGGGTAAAAAAGAGTATAAATAGGTGTTCAGGTTATGTGTATGTACGGCACGTAACTGTACACATGTTGCCGTAAAGATCTCCCATTTTACAACATAGACACGTTATTTGTGTCCTAAACACGTGTTATGATACGTGTAACTTTCCTACACAAAGGATAGGTGTCTTACGTAGCCAAGGCTACGTAAGCAAGAAAAAAATGGGTTACATAATTAAGAGATAATTCATCTGGACCCTTTATCCTTATATTTTTGCATCTAAATGATGTCAAACCAAGTTGAAATTTCAAACATAAGCTAAATCAATTGTTGTTCAATGCATATCGATTACTGACTAAGTGCCACATCGATTACTGTTTTTAAAGTCCATATCAATTATTATACAAACACATCGATTATAGTTTACTTCAACATCGATTTCATTTAAAACATCGATTTCACTTAAACATCAACTCCATCCAGCATCGACTTCGGTTCAACATCGATTTCACTTAAACATCGACTCCATCCAAACATCGACTTCAGTTCAATATCGATTGCATCATCGATTTCACTTAAATATCGACTCCATCCAAACATCAACTTCAGTTCAACATCAATTTCATTTAGAACATCGATTGTCCTAAACAATGATTTCATACATGGATTACATTCAAACATCGATTACTATTATACTTAAATATCGATTGCCTCTTCATTTCAAATGTTTCATGAAAATGATTATGTTTAATGAACAAAAATCATCACCTTATTCTCCATTTTCAATATATTTTATTTTGCGGTGTTACAAGTGCAGACTTATGGAGGTCTTGCATGAAGACGTTCTAGTCCGACTGGGGGAATACCAAGTGAAGAGTCCATCAGTCACGGAGGGGTGTTCCTAACTACAACATAGTGAGAATATGTCACACAAGACGACGATCTCCAATTTTGTACTCTATAGATTTTCATGATCACAAAAACACTAAGTTTAACTCGTGTTGAGAAAATCACAAAAACACTAAGTATAATTCATGTTCTTGACCCAAGTGTTTGAATTATTTATATGTGAATTGAGGGTCTAATTTGTACGTTAAGTGTGCTGCAAAGTATGTCACAAGTCACACTTGAAGTGGACATTACAAAGCCCAACACTTAGATAAAAAGAAAAGACAAGACTAGAATAAGACTACAGAACTGACACGGACGACCGACTTTGGTAAATCATTCGACTAATTATCAACAGTTGTAGACACATGATCTCAAGGTATCGACAGATCAGGAGATCAGAAGACTGAATTTCAAGAAGCTGTCGACCGACTATGTAAAGCTCCAATCGATTGATGACGTTAAAGCCAATCAATTAAAGAGCAAGGCTCCATCGATTGATGGTCAAGTAGAAAATCGGATGACTAATTTGGAGATTTTGGACGACCGATTATGGTCCAATTGATTGATGTTCAGTCCGATCAATTGATGGTGAGAATGCCAGTCGATTGATACCAAGGTTTCGATTAGTGAAAAAAAATATATCGTACGACTGATATGAAGGAATCGGATGACCGACCTAGCCAATGTTGTTTGAGGGCTGGGATAGTCGAAGAATCAGTCAACCGACTTCACAAAATTGGATGACAGACATGCAGCATGTCATCACAAGAAGAAAAAATAGGTTGCCTTCAAGGCTAAGTTTAGAATCAGATGACCGACCTTGTAAAATTGATCGACCGATTACGACGGTGAGTTTCCTAATCTATGCGGGCTCTTTTCAAAAGTGGGATTCTTACCTTGATTAGCCCAAGCACGTCTCTCAGAAATCTTCTAGGGGTTTTCCACTATAAAAACGGCTGTGTATCATAATGAGAAAAAAGGAGGATAGCCGCCTCCAAAAAAGCAGTTTGTGCCGTAGCATTTAGGAGAGAAGTGTGCTTCCCAGAAAGAGCCAACAGAAGCTCTTCACTTGTAGAAGCCTAAAGAATGAGTCTTCATCATCCAAAAGCCTTCCAAACGTTCCAAGGAAGTGTTCTTCAGCAGAAAGGCGTGGACTTAGTGTTGTTTGTTTCAAGACTTTGTTCTGAAGTGTTCTACATCTGCCAGTACTTCACTTTGACATCGTCGGGCAAAGTCAACTACATCAGGCTGAACATCCGAGACAGGATAACTCTATACTTTGTTTGTTTGGATTGTTCTCTATTTTGTCCATGTTTCTCATTTGTTCTTTTTTAAACAAAGAACATAATGTGTGGTTGTTGTGTAGTACATACGCGCATATACACTCGATTGCCTCGTCCCCAGAAATAAGGTGGGGTTTGTGTTGTCTCCAAAAACAATCGTGTGTGGGGGTTTTTCTGCTTGTACCTACGAAACAAGTTAGTGAAAATCCTCACGGGGGGTGTGAGATAGTGGATGTAGGTGCATACAGGGATGTGTTTGATGAATCACTCTAAATCCTGCGTGCACCTGTGGTCTGATCCTTTTCTTCTATCTCTATTCTATGCATGTTAGGATAGTTAATTTCATCAATATACTTGTTATATTCTGCTGTGCATCTAGCTTAATAGGTTTCCTTGTTTAAGTTTAACCTATTATGTAAAGGAAGTTTTTTAAGTTAGGTGATAACCAATTCACCCCTCCCTCCCCTCTTGGTTGCTCATCGCAAGTACACCTGTACTTCAATTTGTATCAGAGCAGGGCTCTTGATCTTAGAGTGATTATATGTGCGATGGCTAGTAAAGGATATGTGCCTGAGGGTCACTCTATCAACCGTCCACCATACTTTGATGGCAGTAATTATTCATATTGGAAAAACTATATGCATGTCTTTCTAAGAGCTCAAGACTATGAGATCTTGAATGTTGTAACGGCCCATACACACTGCCAAAGGATGAAGGAAAGTGGATGGAGGATAGCATTAAAAAATTCAAGATAAATTTTAGTGCCTTGAATATCTTGCATTGTACTATAGACCTTGATGAGTATTCTCGTGTTTCTATGTGCAGCTCAGCAACAGAAATGTGGTACAAGTTGAAATTGATCTATGAAGGCACGTCAGAGGTCAAGGAGACAAAAGCCAACATCCTGGTCCATGAGTACAAGGTGTTCAAGATGAGCCCCATGGAAACAATCTCTGATATGTTTGCTAGGCTCTTCAAAATTACAAATGGACTAAAGGCACTCGAGAAGAACTACACCGACATGAAGAATAGTCCATAAAGTTCAAAGATCCCTCCCACCAGCATGGCACACCAGGCCACAGTCATAGAGGACTCCAAGAACCTATCAAGCCTCACTATGGAGGAGTTGATTGGGAGCCTCATGACTTATGAGATAAACTTGAAAAGGGAGGAAGCTAAGCAGACAATTCTCAAGCAAAAGGATATGGCGTTGAAGTTTAAAAGGTCCAAGGCAATTTGTCTAGAATAGAACTTCACATGTGAAGATGAGAAAGAAGTGGCCAAGATTGCACGAAGCGTTAGAAAATTTATGAGAAAGAAAAGGCCACAGTATGCAAGTTTTTCTAAGGACTTCAAGGGAAAAATCAAGGAAGAGGACTCCAGTAGAAAAATTGAACTGGTCTGCTATGAATGCCAAGGCATTGGACACATGAAATCCAAATGCCCAGTATTTCTGAGAAAGCAGAGCAAACCAAGGCAATGAAGTCCAAGGCCATGGTTGCCATGTAGAGTGACTCCGATGAGTCAAGCTCTGCAACAGAAGATGTCCAAGAAAAGAAGGACGTCGATTGTGGACACATGGCTATTAAAGATGAATCTTCCAAGGTAATTTTTTATCATGAATCTTTTACCATTGAGGAGATAAAATCAATGTATTCTGCCTTGTATGCAAAATACAAGAAAGTAAAAAAGGAAAATAAAGGACTAAAAATGAAAATTGTAGGTTTTCTTCATAATGAAATTCCATGCATGTCATGTCTGTTGCCAAGATAGCCAGCCCAGAGGGGGGGGTGAATGGATTGCTAAAATTTCTTCTAATAGAAATTCATGTAAATAAACGAACTAAATAGACAACACTAAGATCGATAGTTAAAGTTAGTGTTAATCAAAATAATGAGAATAATCACATAAACAACAGGAAATTTTATCCTGGTTCAGATCTCCTATCCCAAGGAGTCCTACATCCAGTCCACAAGCAACCACTTAGGATTCCACTAAACAAGGGTACAGTCTCCCTTAAGGACACTTACACATCCATCTAGAGCTAGCCTTCTCTTCTCAACCAGAAGAAGAACAACAACACCTGTACCAACAGGTCTTCTCTTCACACCAAAAGAGGATCAACCACAAAGAATGAGTTGTAAGAGGAAGGCCCCAAGACCAAGCTTATAATCACTTGCTTGATCTAAGGCGAAGACTGAGAGGCACATGATGATTACAAAGTGGACTCTCTCTCAGATCTACACAAGCTCTCAAAAAGACAATGCACTATTCTCACAGAGAGCTAAGAGCTACAGAAAAATTGGATTGGACGAGCTGGCTCTAGTTGTTCTTCAGGTGACTAGATTTTCAAGCTTCTCAACGGTTCAAGAGTTCGAAATATCTCCTTATGCTTCACGGAGACACCAGTCTTCTATTTATCTTCTGCGAAATAATTTGACCGTTGTAGTATCTGTTGAAGTATCTGTTGTCTCACAGCTTCATGCATGTTAGAGAGACTGGTCCAAAGCATAGAGCAAGTGAGCTTGCAGCCATTAATACTTTGATTGACACACACACCTTCAAGGGAAGATTGTTGAATCTTCTATCCTCTTGTCAGGTTGACAAGTCCATTTTTGACGTGTGTTTCTACAAAAGTCCTGCATATAATAAATGCTGACACATAGACAACTTCTCTTTGTCTAAATTGTCAGTCAACATCAGTAGTAGTGTTGTATGAAGATATACCAAAAAGGAAATGTTATACTGTCATCATATAAGGCGAGACTTTGTGTGATAGGTGAGGTAAGGATATGTCATGTGGAAATATTGTACTAACATAATAAATGTTCAAGATCTTCGGATACAGTATGATGTGCCGGAAGGTTTTTGAAATCCTCAGAAATTTGAACTTATACATTTAAATATTATGAGGAATTATTCTTCAATAAGAAGATAAAACAAGACTGTTCAATAGCTGACTAGATTATATTTGAAAGTAAAAGATATTCTGTAAAGGAATGATATTGTTATCAAATCGATGATGCAATTATGTGAGAATGTAATCCATGTTGAAACCAAGTCGATGTGAACATAATCCATGCATTAATATAGTGAAATTGATGTTCTGTACAAAGTCGTTACTTAACAGAAATCGATGAGCAGATGAAATTGTTTTTTATATGAAATCGTTGTTTCATAGGAAGTCGTTGTAGAGATAAAATCGTTGTAGTAACCAAATCGTTGTCTGAGTAAAAGAAAATCGTTGTGTCGACCAAATCGTTGTTTCTGTGATGAAATTGTTGTTTAAATGAAATCGATCATGAATCGTTGTTTAAGCGAAATCGATCATGAAATTGTTGTTTCAATGATGAAATCGTTGTTTGAGTGAAATCGATCATGAAATCGTTGTTTCAATGATGAAATCGTTGTTTAAGTGATATGAAATCATTGTAACGATGAAATCGATGTTTCAATGGAAATCGTTGTTTAAGTAACTTATGAAATCGTTGTTTAAATGAAATCGATCATGAAATCATTGTTTAAGTGAAATCGATCATGAAACCGTTGTTTCAATGATGAAATCGTTGTTTGAGTGAAATCGATCATGAAATCGTTGTTTCAATGATGAAATCCTTGTTTGAGTGAAATCAATCATGAAATCGTTGTTTCACCGAAATCGATGATGAAATCATTATTTAAGTGATATGAAATCGTTGTAGCAAAGAAATCGATGTTTCAATGCAAATCGTTGTTTAAGTAACTTATGAAATCGTTGTTTGCGATCGAATCGTTGTGAGATGGAAATCTTTGTTTTACTTACGAAATCGTTGTGAGACTGAAATCATCGTTTAAATGACTTATGAAATCGTTATAGTGATCAAATCGTTATTTCTATAAAGTCATTTTTTAAGTGACTTATGAAATCGTTATTTGTGATCGAATCGTTGTGAGATGGAAATCGTTGTGAGACTGTAATCGTTGTTTAAGTGACTTATGAAATCGTTATAGAGATCGAATTGTTGTTTCTATAAAGTTGTTGTTTAAGTGACTTATCAAATCATTATAGCGATCAAATCATTGTTTTACTTACGAAATCATTGTTTAAGTGACTGATGAAATCGTTATAGCGATTGAATCGTTGTTACTATAAAGGAAGTCGATGTGCACTTAGACGAAAACATATGCATTGAACTTCAGATAGCAGTGTGTAAGGATAACTTGTAGTTTTGCTAGAGTTATTTCCAGTGGATAAACATTAGAAACAGTTGTTAGAAAACACTTTTCATGGTTTTGTTAATCACCAAAAAATACATGTATAATTCATAATAAATTTTATATTGAGATGGATTGATCATCAATGTCATGAACTCAAACTGAAATGTGGAATCTTTCATGATGAAAGTGAGGCCATGCAAAGTAAAATTGCATTGTGTGAAGAAGAAATGGAATGCATGCTTCATGATAATGGTTTTTCAAAAAAACTTAGCATGTTTGAAAAGGAAAACGTATCCCTGAAATATGAAAATGAAAAGCTGGAAAATCAAGTGCATGTGCTTGAGTAGAATGTTAAAAATTCTGAAAATTCTGTCAAGAAAATGCATTAAACAATAGATGATCTAAAATCAATTGTTTCTAGACTCATGGAGGGAAAGCAAAAACTTGATGAACTCCTTAGTGTTAAAGTGAACACTAATAGACATGGTTTAGGCTATTCTCCTAAAAAGAACAAATCTGTTGAGTCTAAAATGAAAACATCTTTTGTTTATAATTCCACAATTCCAAGCACTTAACAATCTCATGTTAAGAAAATTGTTCATGTTAAAAAACTAGTTCATGCTAAGAAAACTGAACAAGTTAATAAACCAACCTATGTGAAAAGAAGCAAGCATGTTGCATCCCATGTTGCTCACATGTCACACCCCACACAACGTGATTTTAACATCACATGTTATTTTTGTGGTTGGCATGGTCATATGAACTACAATGTTCTTTAAAGAAAAACATGTAGAAAAATGAGCTTGTTATGGATTAGGAAGGAAATGTTTGCTTCTAGGACTAACACTGCTGGACCTAAAACCATTTGGGTACCAAAGAAATCCACTAGGAGTTGTGGTTGTAGGTGCTTTGGAGACTTGAATGTGTTGAATTTCAAGGTTAAATTCAAGGCACCAAGAACTATAAGCATCATCTATTGTTGTTTTGAGCATTTAAGGTGAGATGCATACTCTTGAATGCGCTTATTGTCTACTCCTTTAGATTTTGATTATTATGTTTTTTTATTTTATAAAATAAAATAAAATGATGAAAAATAAAAAACACAAAAAGAGTCTTAGAGTTTAGTGTCTTTTGCATGTCTATCCCTTATGTGCTTGCATGTAAAGTATATGTAAAGATACTTCTTTCATTCTTTCTATGGCCTAATACTCTGTTGATATTTATAGCATTGGCTTAAGACTTAATATGCATTAATTTAGCCACTAAGGGGGAGATTTCTTCATTTGGTGTGTGCATCAGTTAGGGGGAGCCAAATAGTTCTTTATTTAACTTGCTTCTCAAAATACATCTAAAATTGAGACCAACACATTAATGCACATGACTATGATCATCATATATCATCTTAATGATCGGTGGAAATTTTTTTAATACTCTTGTGATACTTAAAATCCACCTAATTTGTAATGACTCGTGAGGAGAAAGCTACATGTCCCAAGTGAACGAGGAACTAAGCTTAGTAATCGGGTCTTTCCACTAAACAAGTGAGAAGTCTCATGTCAAACGGCAATACTTTTCTCAAAATTGAAAGAAAAGAAAGAAAGAAAAAATTTGACATCAGTTGCTTATAAATAATAAAAAAGGATAGAGTGATGGCTACCAAAAATCGAGGATCTTTCATGCATGGGTAAGATTCAGAGTATTTGTGAGTGTTAATTAGAAATTCAGTTTATCATCATGCATGATGCCTTTTAATAATGTCTCACACATCATATCTAATGGAATTTAATTTTGAATGTGTGTTAAGAACTTGAATAAATACATGGATTATAAATGGCTCTTTCTTAAAGCATGCACTCCCATGATCATCCCCTTGGTGAACTTTTCACATACTCTGTATTTATGCCAATTGCACTTCTTATCCCTATTACCACCCACTTTTTGATACTGTCAAAAAGGGGGAGAGAATGTGTAGATTTGTGTATTTTGATTTTGGGGCGAGATTGTTTGAAAAAGGGAGAATTAGAAGTAACTTTAAGAGAGAGAGAAATTTTAAATTTTGCTTGAATGCTTGCATGCATGTAAAAAATTCAATCAAATTGGCATTTGAATTTGACATATGAATGTGAATGTTGTGTTTTGTGTGAAAAACAACAAGTGTTTTGTCATCATCAAAAAGTGGGAGATTGTTGTACTATGTAAGTTTTGATGATAAAAAAAACACTAAGTTTAACTTGTGTTGAGAAAATCACAAAAACACTAAGTATAATTCATGTTCTTTACCCAAGTGTTTGAATTATTCATATGTGAATTGAGGGTCTAATTTGTGTGTTAAATGTGCAGCCAAGTATGTCAGAAGTCGCACTAGAAGTGGACATTACAAAGCCTAAGACTTGGACAAAAAGAAAAGACAAGACTGGAATAAGAACTGCAGAACTGACAAAATATGACGACCGACTTTGGTAAATTGGTTGATCGATTATCAACAGGTGTAGACACATGCTCTGAAGTTGTCGACAGATCAGGAGATCAGACGATGAACTTTCAAGAAGCGGTCGACCGACTATGTGAAGCTCCAATCGATTGATGAAGTCATGTCCAATAGACTAAAGAGTAACGCTCAATCGATTGATGGTCAAGTAGAAAATTGGACAACCGATTTGGAGATTTGGATGACTGATTATGGTCCAATCGATTAATGTTCAGTCCAATCGATTGATGGAGAGAAGGCCAGTTGATTGCTACCAAGGTTCCAATTGATGAAGAAAAGATCGGATGACCGATATGAAGGAATCGGACAACCGACCTAGCCAGTGCTTTTTGGGGGCTAGGACAGTCGAAGAATCGGTCGACCGACTTCACAAAATCAAATGACCAATGTTGTGCAGCATGTAGTCACAAGAAGAAAAAGTAGGTCAACTCTAAAGCTAAGTTCAGAATCGGATGATCGACCTTGTAAAATTGGTCGATCGAGTATGGCGGTGAGTTTCCTAATCTGTGTAGACTCTTTTTGAAAGTGTAATTCTTACCTTGATTGGCACAAGCACATCTCTCAGAAATCTTCTAGGGGTCTTCCACTATAAAAACGAATGTGTATCATGATGATAAAGAAGAAGGATAGCTACCTCCAAAAAAGTAGCTCGTGCCCTAGCATTTAGGAGAGAAGTGTGCTTACCAGAAAGAGCCAACAGAAGCTCTTCACTTATAGAAGCCTGAAGAACGAGTCTTCATCGTCCAGAAGCCTTCCAAAGGTTCCAAAGAAGTGTTCTACATCAAAAAGGCGTGGACTTGGTGTTGTTTCTTGCAAGACTCTATTCTAAAACATTCTACATCGGCCAGTACTTCACTGTGACATCGTCGGGCAAAGATGACTACATCAGGCCGAACTTCTGAGACAGAAGAACTCTATACTTTGCTTGTTTGGATTCTTGTCTCCTCTATCCATGTTCTTCATTTGTTCTTCTTTAAACAAAGAACATTTTGTGTGGTTGGTGTGTAGTGTGTGTGTGTATATACACTAGGTTGTTTCGTCTCCAGAAACGAGGTAGGGTTTGTGTTGTCCCCAGAAACAACTGTGTGTGGGGGTTTATTAGCTTGTACCTAGGAAACAAGTTAGTGAAAATCCTCACGGGGGTGTGAGGTAGTTGTTGTAGGTGCACTCAGAGGAGTGTTTGCTTAATCACTCTAAATTCTGCATGCACTTGTGGTCTGATCCATTTTTTCCATCATTGTTCTATGCACATTAGGATAGTCAGTTTCGTATATATACTTGTCATATTCCGATGTGCATTTAGCTTAATAGGTTTTCTTGTTTAAGTTTAATCTATTCTGAAAAAGAAGTTTTTTAAATTAGGAGATAACCAATTCACCCCTCCTCTCTTGGTTGCTCATCGCATGTACTCTTGTACTTATTCCAAAATATGGTGCAAAACCACGGTGTGAGAAAGAGAGTTCAAGAGTTAAAAAGTTAACATTTAAAAGAGGTTTTTAACATGATCAAGTACATTTACCACTTCATTACTGATCATTATCGGTTGTAATCTGAGGGTAACATCTTTATATTACTATTCATGACACGTACTTTGAAAAACTTAAATTTTATGATGAAAATTTGAGAACCTGACATACCCTCAATTACAATGCTATAGGGTATGCAGAGAACACGAAACAACAGTACACTAGATGTGACAGGATCTATCGAGACAGACAGAATGAAGGTGACATAGTTCCTATCACGTTCAGAATGCAACAGGTTACTTGTCACAATTTCAAGCAAATCGCAAAGAATCGTGGCGTTGTGATCTCAGGGTCCCTGTCTGAACCAAAAACAATAACCAGACCTTCTTGGATTGCGGTTTGCTTTCAAAGAGGTATTGACATAGCAAGCATAAACAATTAAATACTCATCATGTACATGATGAAAATTTATGAAACTTGGATGCAACAAAACTGGACTTGTAGGAGAACAAACAGTAATGAGCAATTAGGGTTTCACCATGCTTTCAACGGGATATGATTAAGATCTTTCACCAGGAAATAAATACATGACACAGTGAACATGGATTAAGAAATTCACACAAGACACATGATAGAAATTGGGGAAAAGATAGCAACGTATTCAGGACATCAAGTAGTATGTACTGTAAAAGTTTCACATCATAAGATCAAGTGTGGACAAAGATCTAAGGGGAGCATGATGGGTCGTGGTAGAACATGAACAAGAACTATAACGACCCGACCTCTTGGACCTCCCACCAAGGACCCCGAAATTCGCACCACCACCCATGGATCTGAAGACTCAGAAGGGTTAGAAGAAATAGTATAGTGAGATGTGTACTAAATTTAAATAATTATAACAAGATATACAATTGTACAATGTGTCCCAAGTAAAAGCACAGGTACAAGAGGAAAGGTGCAGTCCTTAAGCGGCATAACCAGAGAACTTGCTAAGCACAACTCTCAACTCACTCAAGTACAAGAGCTCGCAACACTCGCTCTCATTTCCGCTGACAGCACACGGCGCCACAGCCACCTCTGCAACTCATCCGACACTGAGCTCCTGCGACGAAGAGCCCCTAGCTGAAGGAAGTAGGGGGAGTGAGCCTCGCGAACAAGGCCCAGTAGGGATTACCAGTCCCTCGCCGGCTAGAGCAGCAGGAACTCCAAAAACAGGAAACTACACTAGAAAGTTGTAAAGCGAGGAACACCTAAAGCAGGGTACTATGAAGTAGTGGAACAGAATAATGCAATGCCATGACCACCAACCAAGGTCGTGACACATACGACTCCCACAGAAACCAACAGAGTCAGGAACAACATGAAAACAAGTCTTGGCACGCCTGCCGAGATACGGGTCTCACGGAGACCACTGAGTCACCATATGAGAAGGACATCTCACCACAAGCATGGCCACCTCATACCTCCATAAGGTCAAGGGCCCATAAATAGAACCACCCCAGACCCCAGATACACCGCGAGGTTAGGAAACCACACACGCCGGTGCCACCATGGATTGGCACCCAAGAATGGGACTACAGAACCGAGATGACACCAAAGCAGAAACCACCAGAGGCACGGGCCATCAAGGCCAAACCAACAACGCTCACGGAAGCTAGACACGACCAAGATACAACCATCATGCAGGCTAGGGCAACGAGTCACGCTAGGGAATGCCGTGAGGAAACTTCGTCACAACAACGGCAAGCAAGCCACTGCCACTAGCAGCTAAAAGGAGGACACACCGTACACACCCTCTTCACTCGCCAGCTAGCTCTCACCTCTAACCTCCCCGGGAGAGTGAGACAGAGCCACCACAGAATACACAAATGCACGTAACACCGCAGCCCGGCCAAGCTGCGGCCCCACGCCTAGCACCACTACGTGGCTCCAGAACCAACGCAAAGAGAGGCAGTGAGACAAAGGATTGTCTGGGCCGCGCTGGGAAGATAACCACCTCAACGACCTCGGCGTCCTGCTGCAGACAAGAGAGCTCTACAAACGACTCGGCATCGCTGTCCAAACCCCGTTTTCCCCTCTGCTCTAGAGTCTGCCAACTCGAGCACGCTCATAGCCCCGAGCACTCCCTCAATAGGCTCTCGAGGATGGGGGTCCCAGGCAGTGGAGACAACCTCTGAACGGGACAAGCCCTCAAGTGCCAAGCACTGGGTGAACAAGTTAGGCAAGCACAACAAAACCACGCCGAACTGTTGGCTTGTAACCCACGACAAGCCCAGCAAGCACGAGGCACACACAGACCCTCGAGAGGGACGTCGGCCAACTAAGGCACGAACAAAAGAGCCAGAGCCTCAAAACACCACTAGTCGGTGCAGAAAGCGTCGCTCTACTAATAATCGATAGACATTCGGTCAATCGATTATTAGATAGATGTGACGCTCCTGGCACTGCCTCCAGGACACAATCACGAAGGTGTCACCTTCGGTCACAGAACGCAGTGAGGTAACCTGCCGTGTTCCCCACCAGAAGGTCCTAAGGGCAAGCCTGCTTTGGGGCACACGCCGACATGCTAACCGGGGCCATGGAGACACCCGAGGCAACATAGGTACTATCAAATCCCCCCTAGCCATCACGATACCATCGTGATAGGGAGGGGTACCGCGATAGTAGCCCTATCGCGATGGGGCAAAGCATCGTGACAGCAAACCATGTCGCAATGGGGGCAAGGCATCGCGACAAGGTCACGTCTAATTGGACAGAAGCCTCTTCTGGTGTCGTGACACGCACGGAAGTCGTGACACCAGTAGAGAGGCAGACCCCTGGGATGCTCCATCCCGCGGCCACCCACGAGCTACAAACACACCACACGGTGGAGGGGAGCATGGAAAAGCAAAAAAATGCTATCTACAAACCACGATGGGCTCCCAATCCACCCGGATCGAGAAGGGTACAAGCAATCCCTACCTTAAACGAAGAACAAACCCATAAGGGCCCTTCACGTCAGATTGGTCACTTCCTCCTCACTCCACGCAAGCTCTACAACGCCAAGGCACCAAGAACGACCCTCCTCCTCGCTTGAAACGCACAAAGGGAAGAGAGTGAGGTGGAGCACCGCTGGAGGGGGAGGAGATGACAGGGGAAGGAGGAAAAGGGAGAAGGGGTTTCTGGCCAACGCCTTAAGCCTTCTGCACCCAAGTTGTGATAGGGCGACGTGTCGCATTAAGGACCGTAATGCGACAGATCAACGCACCATGACACCAACGCATCCCCCAGAGACGCCGCGACAACCCGACAGGTCGTACTGACACGCCTACCACTGTGACAGGCGTCAGACGAACGAAGCGATGGAACACTGTCATAACCCGTTGACCGGGCACGACATGAAGACGTGACGAGAAAGCTGGGCGCCATAAGAACACGACACACAAGTTGGTCGGGACAAGGATGACTGTCACGTCGAACACCCATGACGCGACACTAACGCATCACCTAGCCCAGACGCATTAGTGGCCAGTCATCCGAGACACCAGAAAGAAAACCGAGAAGCCTGGTATTACATTCTACCCCCCTTAAAATAATTTCATTCGAGAAATTTGGGCAAGCCCAAGAGATTTCGAGGGACGAAATGGAACACGCAAGCCAACACGAGCACAGGGGTGGAGAAGCCACTAAGTGTCACCACGACCTCCTCGTGGCAACAACTGCACCGCCGAACGCACGCGGAGCACACAAAGCGCGGGTGTGAAGAGCCACTAAGTCTCATCACGACCTCCTCGTGGCAACAACCGTACCGCCAAACATGCGTAGAGCACACGAAGCGTGGGTGAGAAGAGCTACTAAGTCTCACCACGACCTCCTTGTGGCAGAAACTATACCGCCAAACGTGCACAGAGCACACAAAGTCGGAAAACCAATGCTCACACGACGAGCTCCAAACACACGAGGAGCACGCAACCGAAAATCCAACAGCTTACTCCAGCCACACGTGAGGCGTCCAAACGGAATGACAACCCCACAGGTGTTGATCAACACCAAAACCAACCTAAACAATGAAAAACACCAGCCAAAAACCACACAACTATAGCCACCAATGGACCCCACTGTTGGGACCAACCGATCAGTAACTCACTCTGTTACAAGCAAAACCCAACAGAGGACGTAGTTGCCGACAACAACACTAGAAACACCTAAGAATCAAGCCTAACACTCAGGGGAACAACCTCACACTATTAGCAGCAGCTAGCATCGGTCACCAGCCCAACCAAGAAGCCATGCGAACGACGAGAACTATAGCAACATTACGCTCACAGGGAATCCTCAACACACGGAACAACATCCACAACCACCACTAGGTCTCACTCAGACCTTCCTCGTGGTCTGACAAGGACACCAAACACACGCGGAGAAACCTCAACACGTAAAAATGGCATCCGTTGTCACCACTAGGTCTCACCTAGACCTTCCTCGTGGTTCGACAATGACACCAAACACACGCAGAGCCACAAAAACTAGGAGCTACACGCTCCACAACGTGGCACACCACGACAGAAACATGGAAGACGTCTGAGGTTAAGCCGAAACCAGACACCTCACAACGTCAACAAACCACGTGGTTGAGTACTAGCGAGCTAGGAGGCCTCATCATCACTAGACAAATCGACAGGAGACTCCGCCATCGGCTTCTAGACTCACCAACACCACTCACGAGTGGAGAACCAATGAAGAGTTGGCAGCACACCTACCACAGGCACATAGGGCTCAGCACGGGTACCAACATGCCAACCACAAGAAATGGCGCACAACCACACAGGAACCAAAACAACCGCAAAGGTTGAGGACAATATGTCGGGCTCAGAAGGACCCAGACTGAAGCGGGGTACCACAACCGAACACACTCGCTCCCAAAGCAAGAGGGAAAACCCGGACATAGGCCACGACCAAAGCCTAGCGTACCACTGATAGGGCTACCTAGGCAAAGCAAATCAGCCACCCTACAGTGGTAACAGTACAGTCACAAGGCACGGTCCAGCACAAAGTGTCTCAGAGGTGGAAAGCTCAATGCCTCCAACACTGAGCGAAGTCGTGAAACAACACACAAATCTCACTAACAGGCACACAGCATAACACATGGAGCTATCACAAGCACTAGGAACCACCAAAGGTATAACACAATGCACCAAGGCTCCAGAAAGCACAAAATTGAAACACTGGAGCACGAGCACATGGTGCTACCACAAGAACCAAAACTAAGCAAAGTGCAACACAGGTGCACCAGCGACCGAAACAACACGGGCTAATAGAAAGGACTTTCCACAAGAGACCTGCCCAAAAGCCACACTCAATGAACCACAAGCCTAGAAGGGCACAACAGGCTACACCGGTCCCAGCCCTTGAGGCACAAAAACATAAAGCATCAAAAAACACATTAGGTGCAGGACACGTAACCGCACCAACAGCCCGAGATGACACAGGGCCCACCGAAGGGGGCTCTCCACCAGAGACTGGCAAGAGAAACGCACGGAAAGCCAACAACAACTTCAAGAGCACAACCACCACGTTAGCTCCAAAAAATCACACACAAAATGCAGAGTACTGACTCTACCGCATGGAGAGCAAAAAACCACATCGACTCCCTAGCACGCAAGAGCAAGAAGCACCACCTTCATCGCGACCGATAGAGAGGCCAAACACCAAAACGACGACATGAAAAGCCTCCAAGGCACAAGCCGAGGCACAATTGAGCACACATCGGAATAACGCTTGCACGAGCAAGCCAACCACGAAAAACCAATGCATAGTAGAACAACGCTCATGCAAGCAACCCAACAACAAAAATGATACTACCTCGCACAAAACTAATAGGGACCCAATGCCCCAAAATATCTAGGTAGGAAGCAAGAAACAATCAATGACAAACGGCACAAATAGGTTCACCGACCCACAGTGTCACAAGGAAACGACAGCACGAGGGGAACAACCAGCTCAACCCAAAAACAACTCAAGGGAAGATAACTCCACCAGAGGGTCGCAATGATGTGCACCCTAGCGACACAACACTATAGTGGAGCATCACCATCTCGAGCAACCAACGAAAAGCAGAGGAAGGAGACACATAACAAGTCTCTTCCACACACGAGAGAGTTAAAACCACAACACAAGACTGGCACTTCCACAAGAAGCACAACCATCTAGACAAAGACTGCACTCACTAGACTACCATCTGTAAGAGCACGTCAGGCGTGAGAAATGAAGCAAACCACCCAAACCACAGGGACACACGAAGTCCCACTAGCACTGTCGAGAAACTTGGAAACGAATAATGAGACAAGCTAGCCAACGCACGGCCAAGGGCACCGCACCTTGACCACAAACGCCCAAGCAGCAGGTAATGCAGAGAGTCCAACCGACAACAATGACAGCTCATCTCTACAGAGACAGAGAGCATCAACAACCAAAACAACACGAAGTAGCCCTGGGAAGGACCTCCACTTGGAACGATAGAAAGTCATCCTAGGAGAACTTGACCAAAATAGACAACCAACCCAAACGACACACTTCAAACCATAGGGGCAACACAACGGTGGCCCGAAACGAACACAGAGCACTCCTGGGAAGAACCTCCACTAGAAACGACAAAGGGCAATCCTGGAAAGAACCTTCACTAGAACGCACAACCCAAATGACCAAACAACATAGACCTTCAGAGAGAACACTGCAGAAAGCGGAACAACAGAAGCAATGAAAGCCGGTTCTGGAAGAACCTCTACCAAAACCACTAAGGCATAGTTCTGGAAAAACTTGCCAAAATGCACCAACCAAATCAACAACATACCTAAGACCTTGAGGTAGCACAGGAATAGTAGAAACGAGCACCGAACAGTCTTGAGAGAAACCCTTACCAAGACAACAACAAACAGTTCTGGGAAACCTCACCAGAACACAGAGCAACCAAGCGATGCACATCAACCCAGAGGGCAATGCAACAACAACTAGAAACTAGCAAAACATAGTTCTGGAGAAACCTCACTTCTGCCAGAACCAACAAAGAAGGACTCTGGGAGCACCTTACCCAAGCTCACAACCAGCTAGCACAAGGCCCACAAGCAACCACAGACAAGTTTCACAGCGCTCAACTAGCAATGCAACATAGCACACAGAACATCTGCTTAGCTCGTGCAACGACCACACACATAACCAACACAATACACACCCCAACAACAGGCGGACAACCAACAAGGTAGGGACACTTTTGATTGATTCCACAGACAACAACCCTGCACTGGTGAAGGCCACACCACACGTAGGCTCTCTCAGCCACAGCGGCACACACGCACCCAAATCCGCCAAAGACGACTAGAAGCACTGCGCCTGGACTTGCCTGCAATCGTCCTCCACACGGAGAAGACCACTTCCAGTGTGTCCACCACCAACCGTGCCACCACGGCACGAACACATTGAGTCACCACACTCGCCACACACGCGAACCTTGCAAGGAAGTCACACACCTGCAAGACAATTGAAAGCACATGCCTAACACTAGACAAACGGTGTCAGCAGCATACTAGTACCATTCTTTGGGACAGCTATAGTTACTAACTCATTACAAATCTCAATAGATCCACTCCCTGATAGCAATTATAATGACCTGACCTCCCGAACTCCCCGCGAGCGACCCCGAAGTTCGCACCGCCACCCACGGATCCGCAGACCTGGAAGGGTTAGAATAAATAATCTAGTGAGATATGTACTGAATTTAAATAACTATAACAAGATATACAATTATACAACGTGTCCCAAGTAAAAGCACAGGTACAAGAAGAAAGGTGCAGTCCTTAACGAGCATACCCCGAGAACTTGCAAAGCACAACTATAACGACGCGACTTCTAGGACCCCCGCTAGGAACCCTGAAGATCGTACCGCCACCCATGGATCCAAAGACCCGGAAGGGTTAGAATTTAGTCTAGTGAGATAAGTAATGAATTCAAATAACTATAACAAGAGAGTTCGTACATTTAATAAAGAAATTATGTACAACATGTCCCAAATAAAAGTACAGGTACAGAAAGAAAGGTGCAGTCCTTAAGGGGCATACCTCGAGGACTTGCAAAAAGGCCACTCTCAACTCACAGTGGCCCACGGATCCGAAGACTCAGAAGGGTTAGAATTTAGTGCAGTGAGATAAGCAATGAATTCAAATAACTATAACAAGAGAGTTCGTACATTTAATAAAGAAATTATGTACAACATGTCCCAAATAAAAGTACTGGTACCAAAAGAAAGGTGCAGTCCTTAAGGGGCATACCCCGAGGACTTGCAAAAAGGTCACTCTCAACTCACAGTACAAAGAGCACTCACACTCACAACTCACACTACAAATCTCGTTGGACCCCTGAGCTCTGATACCACTGTAACGACCCGACCTCCTGGACCCCTGCCAGGGACCCCGAAGGTCGTGCCGCCACCCACGGATCCGAAGACCCGGAAGGGTTAGAATTGAGTCCAGTGAGATAAGCAATGAATTCAAATAACTATAACAAGAGAGTTCGTACATTTAATAAAGAAATATGTACAATATGTCCCAAATAAAAGTATAGGTATAGAAAGAAAGGCGCAGTCCTTAAGGGGCATACCCCGAGGACTTGCAAAAATGCCACTCTTAACTTACAGTGGTATCAGAGCTCAGGGGTCCAATGAGATTTGTAGTGTGAGTTGTGAGCGTGAGTGCTCTTTGTACTGTGAGTTGAGAGTGGTCTTTTGCAAGTCTTCGAGGTATGCCCCTTAAGGACTGTGCCTTCTTTCTGCACTTGTACTTTTATTTGGGACATGTTGTACATAATTTCTTTATTAAATGTACGAACTCTCTGTTATAGTTATTTGAATTCATTGCTTATCTCACTGGACTAAATTCTAACCTTTCGGGTCTTCGGATCTGTGGGTGGTGACACGACCTTCGGGGTCCCTAGTAGGGGTCTAGGAGGTCGGGTCATTACGACAACTCTCAACTCACTTAGGTACAAGAGCTCACAACACTCACTCTCACTGTTGCTAACATCACATGGTGCCACAGCCGCCTTCGCAACCTGTACATCACCAAGCTCTCACGACGACGAGCCCCTAGCTGAAGGAAGTAGGGGGAGTGAGCCTCGCAACAAGGCTTAATAGGGATTACCATTCCCTCCCTGGCCAGAGCAGTAGGAACTCCAAAAATAGGAAACTACACTATAAATCTATAAAGTGAGGAACACCTAGGGCAAGGTACTACAAAACAGTGGAACAGAACAACGCAATGCCATGACCACCAACCAAGGTCGTGACACACACGACTCCCGCAGAAATCAACGTAGTCAGGCACAACACAGAAACAAGTCTCAGCATGTCTGCTGAGATACGGGCCTCACGGAGACCACCGAGCAACCACGTGAGAAGGACGTCTCACCACAAGTACGGCCACCTCAAACCTCCACAAGGTCGAGGGCCCACAGGCAGAACCACCCCAGACACCAAACACATCGCGAGGTCGGGAAACCACACACGCCGGTGCCACCATGGACTAGTACCCAAGAATGAGACTACGGAACGGAGAGGACACCAAAGCGAAAACCACTAGAAGCATGGGCCATCAAGGCCAAACCAACACGCCCACAGAAGCTAGACACGACCAGGCTACAACCACTGTGCAGGCTAGGGTAACGAGTCGCTCTAGGGAACGTCGTGAGGAAACTTCATCACAACAACAACAACCAAGCCACAGCCACTGGCAGCTAAGAGGAGGACACACCGTCCACACCCTCTTCGCTTGCTAGTTGGCTCTCACCTCTAACCTCCCAGGGAGAGCAAGACAGAGCCGCCATAGAACACACAAACGTACGCAACACCGCAACCTGGCCAAGGTGCGGCCCAACGCCTAGCACCACTACATGGCTCCAGAACCAACAAAGAGAGAGGTAGTGAGACAAAGGACTATATGGGCCGCGCCGGGAAGAGAACTACCTCAATGACCGCGGCGTCCTGCCCCAGACAAGAGATCTCTACAAATGACTCGACGTCATTGTCCAAACCTCATTTTTGATAATCAGTCCATCCCCATATAATTTTAGTTATTATATGCATTTTTTTGGTGATTAACAAAACCTTGACAAATATTTTCTAACAATCTTTTCTGAAGTTCATCCACAGGAAATTAGTCAAGCAAAACCTGTAAGTTATCCTCACATACTGTTATTTATAGCTCAAAGCATTCATTCTAAGTACACATCGATTTCCTTGATAGAACATCGGTTTTTAAGTTAAACAACGATTTGATCGCTGTAATGATTCAATAAGTTAAACAACGATTTGATCGATGTAATGATTCGATAAGTTAAATAACGATTTGATCATTGTAATGATTTGACAAGTTAAATAACAATTCGATAAGTTAAACAACGATTTGATTGTTGTAACGATTCGATAAGTTAAACAATGATTTGATCGCTGTAACGATTCGATAAGTTAAACAACGATTTGATCACTGTAACGATTCGATAAGCTAAACAACAATTTGATCACTATAACGATTCAGTAAGTTACACAACAATTTGATCACTGTAACGATTCGCTATCACTTCAACAACGATTTGGTCGAAACAACGATCGCCTTAACTTAAATAACGATTTGATAACAAACAACGATTTGCTTTTACTTGAACAATGATTCGCCTTAACTTAAACAACTATTTGATAGCAAAGAACGATTTGCTCAAACAACGATTTGCTTTTAGTCAAAGAACGATTTGCTCAACAACGATTTGCTTTTAGTCAAAGAATGATTTGCTCAAACAACGATTTACTTTTAGTCAAAGAATGATTTGCTCAAACAACGATTTGCTTTTAGTCAAAGAACGATTTCTCAAACAACGATTTGCTTCTACTTAAATAATGATTTTCTTGGACAACAATTTGTTCACACAACGATTTCATTATTCACGTCAACATAAAATTTGATTATGATTATGAAATCGATTTCACGTATACAACAACACTTTTCCCAACGATTACGGTTTGAATTAATTGTCATAGACTTTTATTATCATCCTCTCTGATAAATTTGAAAATAACTATTCTCTATGATATTCAAACATATTTTCAAAACTCTTTGGAGTTCAAGCCTTCCCGCGTATATCTTTGTTTCTTGCACCATGTAACATTTATTGTGATTGCACACATCTCTGTATGGCACATGTCTGTGTGCATTCTACACCTGTGTCTCTATAGCTAATGCTTTTTAGGGTGATAGAATGGCATTTCTATTTTGGTGTACATTTTTATAGCATGACTTCTAACGTTGAGTAATAGCATAGAGACAGTCTAGCTGTCTACGCTTTGGTATTTATTGTGTGCAGGTCTTTTTCCAGTACCATATCTTCAACGTTGAATAACCTTAAGTGAAAGATATCTGGATGAATCTTCTCTTTGCGTATGTGTCTCCTAGAGCATTAATGGCTGCAGGCTTACCTGCTCCACACCTTGTCCAAACAGTCTAACGTGCTTCAAACATAGAGACAACGAACACTTCAACGGCTATATTCTCAAGAGAAGATATATAGAATACTGATAACTCCATGAAAATATATAGAGAGAAACACTGAGCAACACACATAGAATCCATCAAGCACTTGTGAGCATCAGCAAGAAGAGCTCACTCCTTCCAGCAAACCAACTTTTAGCTCTCAGCTCTCTGTTTTTCATTTCCTTAGTCTTTGGAGAGCAAGTGTAGTTCTGAGAGATTTTCTTGTTGCAAATTTTTGTCTCTCAGATTCAGCCTCAGATTAATTTCTTATAAGCTTGGTTTAGGGGCCATTCGCCTTTCACTCACATTCTCTATGTGTGCTCCTCTTCGGTTGTGAAGGGAAGACCTATAGGAAATAAGTGGTTGTTATTCCCTTCATTGAAGAAGGCAGACCTGTTGCATCAGGTGTTGGGTTGTACCTCTTCGGGGTTGAAGAGAAGGCCAACTGCTGCTGGATGTGTAAGAGTCCTTAAGGGGCACAGGACCCTTGTCTTGAACCACTCTTATACTTTACCCTTATATTTTGGTGATAAAAAACATTATGATTAATTAAATAGTATTAAATATATTTAATATCATGTTTTCCTAATAAAAATAAATTTATTGTACTATCATTGTGTGAGTCGCACTAAAAAGATAAATCGATGTCTATTCAATATACATCGATTTCTGTTCATAGTGCCACATCGATTTCAGTTTCACATCGATTTCACTCTCACAACGATTTCGTAAGTGAAACATCGATTTCACTCTCACAACGATTTCGTAAGTGAAGCATCGATTTCACACTCATACCGATTTGATCGTGTAACGATTTGATCATGTAACGATTCGATAAGTTACACAACGATTTGATCGTGTAATGATTCGATAAGTTACACAATGATTTGATCGTGTAACAATTCGTTAAGTGAAACAACGATTTGATCGCTCAACGACTTCATCTTATAACGATTTGATAAGTGAGCATAACGATTTCGGACTCATATTGATTTCGTAAGTGAAAAACAAAGATTTACTCTTAAACAACGATTTGCCTTAGTCAAACAACGATTTGCTTTCAAACAACGACTTGATCAAACAATGATTTGCCTCTACTTAAAGATCGATTTGGGCCCAACAACGATTTCAACTTCAACATCGATTTCCTTTATCCTCTAATGTTTCAAATACTTTGGCGCCTAATGAAAAGTCAAACATATTTAGTTTACGTAATCTTCTATCTTTCTGACAGAAGATCCTTTTGTCTCATAGGATCTCTTCACTCCTGTCAGTCAAAAAAAGGGCTTACCTACCACTTCTGGACGACAACAGGAAACACAGAGGTATGAACGTTTTTGACAGAAATACTCTTTTATCTAAACACTTTCTTCTATGCTTGCGGACCTCGTAGACCACAAAATATCAGAAAAAAGAGAAGATGAGCAATAGCTAGAACTCCAACGGATTTGTTCAAAGTTGCTCATATAAAACATGAAGCAAGGCTGAAGAAGAAAGTAGAGCTTTCCTGGAGATTTTTAAGAGTGTACATCCAGGAAGAACCTAAACGCCACATACACTCAAAGGAAAAGAGAGAAAGAGCCCGAGCCCAAGAAGAAGTGTTCAAGCAACTGAAGCACTTAAGCATTCAAGCTCCTTCTCCTCTCTTCTCTCTCTCTCTGTGCAACTTTGTAATTTGGGAGAGAGAGTCTTTTTGCTGAGAGTTCCTTTTAGTTGGTTTTCATCTATTCCAACTCTCAGCTTTGTTCTTTCTTTTATAAGAAAGACTTTTGTCCAGCTGTAGGACTGTATACAGTGTATAACCTAGCTAGGGGTTCGTGTCTAGCAGAACCACACTGGGGTTTATATCAGGAGGTTGGCTTCTTAACCTGTAATAGAAGTGGGCTACCTTCTTGCCCGGGAAAGAGAAGAAGACCAGCTGGGGTGCTGGGTGTTGTATTGTCCTTGAGGGGGACTATACCCTTAGTTAGTAAAATCCCAAGAGGTTGCTTAAGGACTGGACATAGGACTTCTATGTGGGGAGGGCCGAACTAGGATAAATTCCTTGTGTCCTTTGTGTGATTGTTTATTTGCTTCCGCACTGCTACTCTCTATCACACTCAACTAGTCAAACTTTCAGGTGATAATTTTCTGTGTTTAAGTTTGTTTTTCAGATTTCAGAAAAACCTATTCACCCCCCCCCCCCCTCTAGGTTAGCTTGCTGTCGTACGAAAAGGACCAACACCTTGGTTAGTGAAATCTCAAGTTGTTGCTTGGGGACTAGATGTAGGACTCCTTGGGATAGGAGGTCCAAACAAGGATAAAAATCTCTTGTTGTTTGTGTGTTTACTTATTTGTCTTCATTCTTACTAAAACTAACTATTGATCCTAAGTTTTTCTATTAAGCGTTTTTATTGACAGGTTTCATTCTAAAAACAAATTTTAGCAATCCATTCATACACACACCCCTCTGGGCTTGCTATCTAGGCAACAAGTGGTATCAAAGACAAGTCTCTTCGAGAAAGAAGATCTCACGGTCTGAAGAGCAAAGATAAATGGCAGCTCAAGGGTATGCAGAAGGTCAGTTCGTCAATAGACCTCCTCTATTTGATGGTGAAGACTACAATTACTGGAAGACTCAAATGGAGTTCTTTCTTCAAGGTTTCGATTTCCATCTTTGGTCTATTATCGAAGAAGGAGACTTAGTGGTACTCAACAACAGAGAAAATTGGACAGAAGAAGATAAAAAGGAAATATCCCTTAACAGCAAAGCCAAAAGTATACTATGTTGTGCGCTAAGCAAGAAAGAGTTCAACAGGATCTCAGCATGCAAGTCAGCGATGGAAATGTGGGAGAAGCTTAGGATTACATATGAAGGAACTGACAAAGTAAGAGAAACAAGAATAGACATCTTGGTAGCTCAATATGAAAAATTCCAAATGCAATCAGGAGAGTCCATTACACAAATGTACATCAGATTCACAGACATCACCAATGGTTTGGCTGGGCTTGGAAAAACCTATGACATCGGAGAGATGGTGAGAAAGATACTGAGATCACTACCAGCCTCATGGACTCCAAAGGTGACAGCCATAGAAGAAGCTAATGATCTAAGAAGAATGTCACTTGAGAAACTCATTGGGTCACTAATGGCCCATGAGATAAACATTGAGAGGCTTGGAGAATCCTCTTGCAGGAAGAAGCATAGAAACGCACTCAAGGCTACAGAAGGAAGCTCCGAAGAAGAATCATAAAATGAAAGAAGTGATGAGAATAGCGAAGATGAGAAAGCTTCTCTCTAGAAGACTGCAGCATATTCTGGCCAAGAAAAAAATATCAGTAAGGGAGAAGATACTTCAAGAAAGGAAAAGACTTCAAGAAACCTGAGATTAATGATGTTAAGAAGTCAGAACCCATATGCTACGAATGCAAGAAGCCTAAACACATCAAGGCTGAGTGTCCAAAGCTGAAAAAGACTGAGTTCAAGAAGAAAGACAACTCAAAGAAGTTCAAAAGATACAAAAAGAAAGTCATGGCAGTTGCATGGAATAACGAGAGTGACTCAAACAGTGAGTCAAGCTCCAGCGATGAAGAAGAAGAAAAAGCCAACCTGGCCTTCATGGCAAGCATGGATGACAAGGTAACCTCAGACTCATCTTTTACTTCATGAAATGAATCTGATTCTGATAGTCTAGAAGACGCTTTCAATGAATTATACAGTAAGTATAAAGATGTATGTGAGTTATTAAAAAGTACTAAGAAAAATTATGCATGCTTAAAAATCACCAACTCATATTTAAGATCTGAAACTGAACAATTAGAAAAACAAATCTATGAATTAAAAAGGAGAAATGAACTGTTATGTGAAGATCTAAAAATTAAAAATGAACAGATAAAAAACCTAGAAAACCAGGAAACTATAAGTAAACTTAAAAAGGAAGTTGACACACTAACAAAAGATAATGAATATCTAACGAATACAATTGAAAATTTACAAATAGAAAATCATCTCTAATATTAAAAGGAGCAAGAAGATCAAGTAAGAAAAAGAATGGTTTAAGATACACTCCACCTGACAATGAGGAAACAATTATTCATCCTAAGATCTATCCAATGCCAAAATTTGTAGCTGAACAAAATACTGACTATAAATCTAACATTAAATACAAACCAATTAAAACAGTGAATAATTTATCATGTTGTAGTCATTGCAACAAATTAGGACACACCAAAACAACTTGTACAACTAAACACTTAAAAGTGGATTCCTAAAAGAAAAGGCGAGGAAACTAACCAGCAAGGACCCGAAAGAACTTGGGTACCTAAATCTCAGTGATTTATTGTAGAGAAGCCTTAGAGCATCAAAGTGGTACCTGGACAGCAGGTGCTCAAGGCACATGACTGGCAATAGAAGACTGTTCTCGCTCATCAAAGAAGAAGAAGGGACAGTAACCTATGACGATAATGGAAAAGGTTCAGTGATCGATTGTGGATCTATTGGAAGTCAAGATAGAACCCTCATAGAAGATGTTTTATGCGTCAAAGGACTCAAGCACAATCTTATAAGCATCAGCCAGTTGTGTGACAAGGGTCACCAAATCAAGTTTCAGGAGTCTGAATGTCTAATTATGAAGGATGGTGCAACTGTCTTCGAAGCCAGCAGAGAAAAGAACTTGTATGTACTGCACTTAGAAGAATTAAAGGATCAAGATGTTTGTCTTGCAACAAATAAAGATCAAAATGCTGAACTATGGCACAGAAGATTAGGTCACTGCAGCCTGGATGGAATTAGAAAGCTTATCAAGTGTAATCTAGTGGATGGTCTGCCCAAGATAAACTCAAGAATAGAAGGTGTATGTGAACCATGTGCAAAAGGGAAGCATGCAAAATCCTCCTGCAAATAAAAGACAGTGGTAACTACCTCCAAACCATTAGAACTGCTACATATGGATTTGTTTGGACCTATGAGAACTACAAGCCTAGGAGGAAAGAACTTTGGATTTGTAATAGTAGATGATTATTCGATATTTACATGGGTATCTTTCTTAGAGCATAAAGATGATACTTTCAAAAGTTTTGTGAAGTTCAGTAAGTTAGTTCAAAAGGATAAGCAGTTCAGCATAATAAGTATTCGCTCAGATCATGGAGGAGAAATTCAAAATGATAAATTTGTAGAATTTTGTGATGCTCAAGGAATAGAGCACAACTTCTCAACACCAAGGACACCTCAGCAGAATGGCGTAGCTGAGAGGAAGAATAAAACCTTGTTGGATATGGCTAGAACTATGCTATCAGAATATAACCTTCCAAGATATTTCTGGGCAGAACCTATCAACACAGCTTGTTATATCATAAATAGAGTGATGATAAGGCCAATCCTGAAGAAGACAGCATATGAGCTGTACAAACAAAGAAAGCCCAAGATCAGCCACTTCAGAATGTTTGGATGTCCATGCTATATTCATAAAAATGGTAAGAGACACAAAGGTAAGTTGGATTCCAAATCTGATGAAGGAATCTTTATGGGGTATGCTTCCAAACTCAAAGGCTATAGAGTCTTGAACAAACTATTCATGTTATTTTTGATGAGTCTACTGACGAATCCTTATGCAAGTATTTTGAGAAGCTCATGCAGAGAGAATTTAAAATGAGCATGATGGGAGAGCTCAACTACTTTCTTGGACTACAAATCAAGCAAGGCAAGGAAGGTACGCATATTTGTCAAGTAAAATTGTAAGACCCTCGAAAATTTTGTCATTTTTGTTTTGCCGTGTGTTGAGTCACGCTTGTGTGTAACTTCATGTATGCATATGTAGATATCTACGTACATATTAGCTAGGTGTACTTATGTATGCATGTGTATGTTAGTTGTAAATATTGTTCGGTTGCATGGTGTAGTAGTGTGTATGTTATACTACACATATTGCATGCATATACATAGTGTACATATGGTTTTCTGCATGGGTTTTAAGTTTTGCCCAAAGAGCAAATTGGCGGCAACATCAGTGGACGTTTATGATGAGTAAACATCCATGTCGATGGACGGCAACACTAAAGTAGACGGCCATGTATGTGGACGTTTACTTCTCTGAATTTTTGTGCGTAGTAGATCCAGAAATCCCGGATTGGTCTTGCTCATCGATTGGAGAGACGTCTCCAACAGCTCTCCCATCACCAGTGCGTGAAACCCCAAGGCCCCAGCATATAAAACACCACTCCTTGTGACTGAAAGAGCTCTCTTGGCTCTTTGCAAAGAGGGAAACCCTAGCTGTGAGAGAACAAGAGAAAACCAAAACTTTGGGGGCTTTGATCCGGCGATCAGAGGCTCCTTCCGGTGATCTACTGCGTCAAGGAGGAAGTCTGGACATAGAGGAAGGCTTCCCCGACCCCGGCCTGCAGTGGAGATCAACCTAGAACCCGGAGCAAGAGGATCTTGGAGACTTCTTGGCACTACCCTAGGAGAGCTTCCTCAGCCATTTAGATCCCCTTGGAGATTTTTACTGAGGCAAGTAACGCTTACCCGTTGTCCATGTGTATGTCTAGTAGGTCTTAGGTATTTTCTGAGATTTATTTCGTGTCCTAGAACCCCTACATTCACCCATCTTTGAAGTTCAGTTTGTGTTCTGCACAGACAGGAACTTAACGGCAAGATCTCTTGCCGTTAAGATCTTCATTTGGCGGAAGACGATGATACCGTTAACCTCTGTAAATGGCCAGCCTTTGCCGTTTAGCTCTTTATGACAGAACAGGGAACTGTTCTTCCTTATATATGATTATTTTCAAGATTTCTTCGCATGAGGATATATTGTAAATGTTATATGCTATGTAATATAGATAATGGAATGCATTGTGAGATTTCTGTGAATTTCTGTAATTAGTATAAATTGTTAGGTTTATGTGAAATGCATGTTAGATAAAGATCTTGGATATGATAGCTTACTGTTCACGTGATCCATGTGTAATTTTGATGGCCATAAAATTTCTAGATGATGTGTATGAAGGTCAGTCCATGTTCCGAAAGTTTGGGAATTTTCCCATAACCATGCAATTTGTTGGAAAATTTTGTATTGGAAATAGGGAGCATGTGTAGGTTATTCTAAAAATCACAGTAAATTTTATGATGTATAATAAACTCGGGGAAAAATTTCTGTGATGCTATGCATGTTAGATGCAGGTTAGTGAATGGTGAAATTCGACCATAATGTTGTGACTCCATGATAAACTGATGTATTAATGTGTAAATTGTGCTGTGTGTGACACTGCTTCCATAGAGGGCTATGGAACTGTACCGTGGAAAAGTCCCCATGGGAAGGTTCAATGTGTTAAAATCCTAAGGGCATTAGGATGAAATCCTGGAGGTGGACAAGTACCACTGGTTATGGTGGAGATTACTTCTCCCGGTCTGCGCAGTACCAAGAGCCGTCACTGTGTTACCTAGGTGACGTCTATGTGCTATGTGTTATGTGAATGTGTCCTTATAGTGGTGGTTTGGACTATGTGTCACGGCATCTAAATGTGAACAATGTGAATGTGTATATGTGAAATTAAGTAGTGTGAACATGTGAATGTGTAATGTGTAAGTGAACATGTGAACGCATAAATGTGTAAACATGTGAAACCAATGTGTTAGAATGTGAAATTGTGATTTATGATATGATAATGTTAGATTCATGTCAAAACAGAAAACTTAATGTGTTTATTGTAACACCCCGAAAATCCTATTTACTAGAAAACTATGAAAAATTAGATTATTAAATATAACCACTATCAAGATATGTAATTAACACTCATTTAGGATTAATTTACATTAGTAAATGTTATTCCAGTAACGTATTTAGAGGTGCGCACTCCCACAGGGCGACACCGGAAAACTGTAACGAAAATAAAATATGAGAATACCATAATTCTTAGAAAAATGTGGTGATATCAAATATGTAATTATCTAAAATTTTTGACGACCGGATTTTGAGATTTAGCCGACGCAACTATTTTTGGGGCGATTTTTCACCCAGTGGAAAATAAATTCTAAAAATTAAATAAAAATCATGACAATTTGTAAAACCTTCCTGTTAGTCTATGGTTGAAATTTCAACTCAATTGGACATCATTAGGATATGTAAACAAGGAGACAATTTGGCTAGTTGAATTATCAACCATTTACGGTGACCATTTTTGGGTTATTTTCTACCCACGCATCAGGGGCCACGTAACCCATTTTTCATGGTGTAGATCATCACCACGTTTTACCCATATGTGTCGCCTTTGGAAGTTGCATGGAGCAGGTGTCCTTGGGAGGTTAAGGGAGATTCATACCTTGACACATGCATGGCCGACGTGCCAAGCATGTGTGAAGGCTGAGAGCTTATAAAAGCTTCCCCTCACCTTCGTGGAAGTGTTTTCTCTTCCACTGCTGCTGCTTTGCTTAGGGAAAAAGTTTCTGCTGTAGTGAGATTTCATCCCTGTGTGGATGACTGGTTGGTGAATTGCTGTTGGGGCTGTATGCGTTGGAGCCATTTTTACTGGAGTTGTTCTTATGGTAGCTGTGCTTGCACCCTCGCGTGGGAGACTGGCTGTTGAGCTGCTGCTTCCATAGCTTCCATCGAAGGTTTTGTGAGCTGATTCAGGGGACTATTGTGTTGCACCCTTGGTTCCATTTCTTTCATCAATTGTGGGCCATCGGAGTGGAAGCATTACCTTCCAAGTCAAGTAGGTGGCATACCTCCAATCCTTCTCAGTTTCCTATGTATATGCTCATGGTTTCTTCATTCGTAGGAACCATGTCTCCTGTTTGTGCCATGACCTGTATAGTTCTTCTTGCTTTGCTTCATTTTTAATTAGATGTATTCAAGGATTTCGTTGATCTTGAAGTCAAGAAGGGTTCTTCCTTCTTTTCTAAATCCTTGTCTCTGACCTTGGCTAAAGAGTTCAGGATCTCTATATACTTGTCTTAAACTTGCAAATCCTCATATGAACTGTGTAACCATCCTCATAAATCGTGTGTAAGTACGTATGTCTATAGGTTCCTATTCTCCTTCTAAATCTTTACCCTCTGTTCTTGTCAGAAAGATCATAGCCTTGTTCAAAGTTGCCTTTAAGCTTGTTAACCAACCTTGGTTTAGTCTGTATACGAGGTTATAATTCCAAACTTTTGTTTGATTTCCTTAACTCCTTTGGAACCATGTGATTACGAAGAAGAATCTTCACTTTTCTTTCAGATCAAGTAGGTTCCCAATTTCTCCTTCCACCCATGATCCATGGTTATGTTATAGAGATTTGCTAAAAGTTTCGATATCTTTAGAACAGTGAGGTTACTTTCCATTTAGTAGTTGTACCTCAAACCTTGATTTTGGAACATTAAATACCATGAGTTTGAGAGTTTATCTTGTGGAAATCTTCCATCTAATCCTTGTATAAGGGCCTTACTTCCAACAATATACTATGTCTAGTTTTTAGCTAGACAAGCTTGAATTGCAACCCTCTTGTTCCATGTCTCTTGTTTGGCCTATAAACCACTGTGAGATCTACAATTAGACTCTTATATTTGATATACATCATGTCTTGATTCATAGGTTCCATTGTCAGCATGTTTAGAGTACATTCTAAGTCATTTATGAGTGAGAAATAGGCGGTTGTCGACAGACAGCCCAAATCTGTCGACAGACGCACGTCTGACAGAACTTCAGGTTTCTGGACTGTGTGGATCTGTCGACAGATCCCTTGCATCTGTCGACAGATACACACAGAGCCAGACAACCTGAGCTCTGTCTGCTCTCATCTGTCGACAGCCCCTTCCTATCTGTCGACAGATGCAGTGCTAATTCAAATTTCTGCACTCTTTCATGTCTGAATCCATGCCAAAACTTCATCCTAAAAGCCAAGGAAGTTACCCTCTCATTTACCTTGATATTTACTGTCATGTTACTGAAAAATTCATCCACTTTGAGTACCTTAACTCTCCTTGAATTATTTTTAAAGTTGTCAATTACGAATAGTACTCCGATTGAGTCTATTCTTCGATATTCGGTAATGAAGGTTATAAAACTTGACCACTTGAGAGTTCATATGTTTGAACACCTTATGAGATGTGAATAATTTGTGATGACCATTATGGATCTCCATTTTCTTTTGGATTCTTATATGATTCAAATCTTCCGAAGTTATTGGCTTGAGTCATAATCCTGTCTCAGCCAATTGTCTTTCTTGTACTCATGAACTCTGAGCTACTTTGTCACCAAGATATCTGTATTAATTCTCAATCAAAACTACCTTTGGATTTCCAATCTTTGTTATGCTCATGAAAAGAAGTTTATGATCTGAAGACAGTGTTCTCTTCAAAAGAGGGTTTAGGATCACTTGTGGTAGCACCAGCCACTTGTGATCAGCTGAGGGCGACAGTTTGTAGGTAAATCCAAGTCAATGGACTGACGATGGTGGGTAATAAACCCCGTTCTTGCGCAATGAACAAGATCTAAGGTGCTGGAATCGCCTAGGCACTGAGGATGGTAAATTACGTCTATATAGTAACCTCTTGAGAGCAGTGATGCCTGTCAAGTTTGTTCCGAAATCAAGTTATGATATGAATTTTGAAAGACAAATATGACTTTTGTTCTAAGATACATCTGAGCCCGTTATGAAATTTACTTGGGCTATATGTTTATGTCAAATATGAAGATTCATGAGCAATTATGTTTGTTCCATATATGCACTTTCTGAATACTCTTGAAGCTCTAAAATTTGAAACTCCTATCTTTATGTTTACTGTCACCTACTGAGTCCTTCCGACTCACGCCTTTGTTTCCTCCACCCCTTTCAGATTGAAGGTGTGTATAATCTCAGCTACATGTGAATCCTAATTCCGCTGCGGACGATGAAGAGATGAAGAAGAATAATGCAGTTTATTTTAGTTGTTGATGTATTAAGTTAGAGAGAGAAACTTGTCTTTTGTAAATAATGAATATTAATACTTTGTTACCTTGTGAAGTTTAATGTGTTCAAAGATACCTTTGTGGAATGGTTTGCCAGTTTTGTGCATTTCACGGATATATCTACCCATAACGAAAGTTTGTCAACGTAACCCCTCTTCCGATCAAAGGTTATGTATGTATGTGTGCGGTCGGAGGGAGGGTGTTACATTTATAATGGTGATTTACATGTGAAAAGTATGTAGAATCCATGTTAGGAGCATTTCCTTCTTATGTGTGAAAATCCCATGCTTAATTTGCTATCATATTGTAGCTTAAATGTAAATGTATCTCTCATGTGGATAGACAAGTAGAAAGCATGCGGTAGGTATTTTATTTTGGAATGACATAAACCGTGTATCTTGTGTTACGAAATTGGTAGAAATATCATGATAGATTGTTTTCTTAACATTGTTCAACCATGCTACCTATTTTGAGTTAATGCAATTGAATGTAAGGCTTGCATGTGATGTATGCATGTATGATGTGTATGGAGTTTACTTGCTGAGTCTTTTAGACTCACCCTTTCTTCGGCGTACAGGTTTAGCAGGTGACCCTACTTCCTTGGAGGAGACCATTGAGAGTGACTCCGAGCGAGGAGAGTAGAGTGTTGTGGAGTCACCATCATTGTACTTTCACTTTCATAATATGTAATTGAGACTTATGTAATTGAAGCTTATGTAATTTGTGGACGAACAACGTAATTTGAATTTTGTATTCCATTATGTGGACTTAGTTCCTTAAATTGCTATATGGATCATGTATGTTTAATGTGGATGATGAAATGAAAAGATAGTAGTTCTTTTACTTCCGCTACTCTGTATTCATATTTGTGTACATCTCAATCATGTGTGTTAGTGCTTAGATAAATGTCCCACTGTGACGAGACTCACTATACCGACGCAGATTGGTATAATCGTACCGGTATAAGGAGGGTCGCCACAAAAATATACCAATGAATTATTGAAGAAGTTCGGCTTCAACAATGCAAAACCACTGTCCACTCCAATGAGCACATCCACCAGGTTAGACAGTGATAAAGAAGGTAAGAAAGTTGATCAAAAACTTTATAGAGGTATGATAGGATCATTGCTTTACTTGACAGCTAGTAGACCTGATATTCTATTTAGTGTATATATGTGTGCAAGGTATCAGGCTGATCCTAAGGAATCCCATTTAATATCTGTTAAAAGGATTTTTAGATACTTAGCCAAAACTCATGATCTAGGTCTATGGTATCCAAAATCATGTGAAATCAGTTTAGTTGGATATTCTAATGCTGACTATGCTAGATGCAAGGTAGATAGAAAAAGCACCAGTGCTAGTTGTCAATTTCTTATAGGATGCTTGATTTCATGGTCTTCAAAGAAGCAAAATTCAGTAGCACTATCAATAGCTGCTGGGAGATGTTGCACTCAACTCCTATGGATAAAACAACAGCTTGAGGACTATGGATTGCACTTCAAGAACATCCCATTGCTGTGCGACAACACTAGTGCGATAAATCTCACCAAAAATCTAGTTCAGCACTCCAGGACGAAACATATAGAGGTTCGATATCATTTCATTAGAGATCATGTAGCTAATGGAAATATAAATATTTCTTTATAGATATGTTAAATCAGCTAGCAGATATCTTTACAAAAGCTTTACCTGAAGAGAGATTTACATCTCTTAGAAGGGAACTAGGCATGTGTAATGTGTAAAAGATATGACTGCATGTAACTGAAATAATAGTTTTTCAGAATAATATTTATCCTTCATGCTGGATTTAAGCAAATCCTCTATTGCTTGTTTCGAAATGAATTATTTATTGTATGCTCTATCTTCTCCTCTTTTGTCGTTATCTGCATTTATTACTTTGTCGTTTCAAAAAGTGCCTTTATGTTCTGCCGTTAAATCTGTAAGTCATGCCTTATTGATTTCATCTCTCTCTCTCTCTCATCTCTATAGACTTGCTTGGAGCGATAAAACCCTATCGATTCCATACTCCTTTCTGTGTGATTTCGAAAAATCTCTCTGTTCCCGCCAAGATTTCTTGAGGGATTCTGCTCCATTCCTCCCCACGATCCTCCAGAAACTCTCCTTGTTCTATTCCATGGCTGCTTCTGGGAGTTCCAACACCATAGGTGTATACAACGTCGCCTTCCTCACAGCGGAGCAGCAGGAAAGGTATGCAGCAGTCAAGATCAAGTTGTGCAGTAACAAGGCAGTAGATATTGCTGATTTAGAGAAGAATGGGATGCATAGTATCGTGGAAGTCATAGAAAGGATGAAATGGACAAGAATGGTCACAGTTTCTGAAGTTTGCTACCCAGACTTAGCCAAGGCGTTCTACACATGCCTGAAGACAGCAGATGATAGGTCCCTCACCTCCACAGTCAAAGGTACACCTATCCATATCACCTATGATCATCTAGAAAGTCTATTTGGTGTATCTATAGTTGGTCGTAGTGGGGTAGACAGTGTGGATATTCATGCCAAGGGGTTAGGAATCATCGGAACAAAATATAGACTGAAAGATGGCAAAATAGACATCAACTAACTGAACACATTGAACAGGATCCTCCACTTTATTGTGTGCCAGATTCTAGTGCCAAGAAGTGCCACCTTCTCATCTTGCCCTAAAGCCGACTCTGACATGATGTTTTGGGCAATCTAGAATCAGGATATTAATATGGCTCAAGTAATCATTGAGAGAATGAGATTTGCTGCAAATATGTTATGGGATAGAAAGAACAAGTTGAATGTATCACTTCCATATGCACACTTGCTGACCAGGATATTCAAGCATTTTAATATTGATTTGAAGGGAGAAGTGATGGAGAAGATGGGCCAACCTATTCGATCCTGGAACATAAAGAAAAATGGTTTTTCTCTAGTAGGAAGTGTTTGGTCCAAGACCTCTATGGCAGAAGGAGAGGCAATTATTGGAGAGGTCCCAGAAATTCCTGTGGTCCAAGAAGAGGAAGAAGTAGTCAGAATAGAAGAACCAGTGGCAAATGCAAGAAAAATAGAAGAAATTTCTCCTGAACACATTGAGCCCATTGGGCAGCCATCTGGAGGTGAAACCCACTTAACAGTCATTGCATCAGTAATTGAAGAAGTCTTGGAGACTGTTGCTCACATTGCGGGGGAGCATGAAGATACCATCATAGAAAACATCTCTAATATTCCCGCTGAAGTTGATAGTGTGGATGTTAGCTAGGAAGCAGCTGGTTCAAAAGATGTGGAACCAGGCCACACAGAAGAAAGTCTTATGGAATATATTCCTATTGCTCCTTCTGTAAATATTGCTGTTGAAGCCAGTGTAGCAGTAGCTATTTCAGAAGATGTGGCACCAGGCCACATAGAAGATGTTCAGATGGAGGATGCTCCAGCTCAGGGGGAGCATGAAGTTCAGGAGGAGCCCTCAGCTAGTGCCCATGTTGATCCATTCCAGGAAGGTGTTGTGGAAAGCACCTCTGATGGTGCTGAGGATATTAACATGGAGCTAGCTATCGGCTCAGGCAGTAGAAGCAAGGGTGTTGCCACAGAAATTCCATTGCTAACTAGAAAGGCACACCACAGATCCCATAAGAAGAAGAAGCTTAAAGTGATCATGAAGCCTGTACTAGACATATTAAATGCTCATGGGGAGATCTCTTGCTCTGTCCAATCTGACATATCATCTATATTCGTCAGTCAGAGCATAGGAGCCAAGGAGATTACAGTAGTGAAAGTTGTGCTCCAGGGAATGAGAAGTGAGCTGGGTAGCCTGAAGCAAGCAGTAACAGAACTTTCAGATTTTATGAGAGCGCAGTTGTCCACTCCATCCCCTTCTACTCCTACTCAACCAATAGCAGAAGAACCTGCAGTTGGGCCATCAGGGGCAGTTGGTGAAGAATCTGGGCCACCAGGGCCATCTGTAGAGGAAGTTGGGCCATTAGGGCCATTTGTTGAAGAGTTAGGGCCGCCAGGGCCATCAGTTGAAGATTCAAGGCCATCAGGGCCAGTGGTTGAAGATGTTGGCAGTGGGCCATCAGGGCCAGTGCAGTCAGAGGCAAAGCAAGTCAGGATTCAAGAGCCTGTAGTAGAAGCTACTGTGCCCCCAGAAGCACATGTTCCTTCTCCTCTTTAGACTCCAGCTCCTCCTCCTCCTTCATCTTCCACTGCCCCTCCAACACCTGAAACCTTCAAAATACCCATTCCTAAACACATCTCTTCATCTACACCATTTCCTGCTACCTCTTCTTCCTCACCTATTTCATCTACTTTTATTCCTCCTCCTCCCATTTTTGAGGAACCTCCAGCCTCATCTTCTTCAGTTGGACCCTCATCTGCCGATTCATCATCTTCAGGACCATCTACACTACCTCCTCCTACTACTTTCTCCACTCTCCATCCACCCACTCTTCCATCATTCATAACTCTCATTCCAGAGAGTGCTCGTATTCAGAGTGAGGTCATAGAGGACATCAAAGATGAGTTTGAAGAAGCAATACTTCACTCAGTCCTATCCGTTTCCTCTCATGTTCAAAGGACAGGCTCTTCTAGTCCTGCTCCTAAAAATAGGAAAGTCTCCAAGGACCTTGCTCTCTCTTCTGAACCAAAATTTCCTTCTCTTTGGTTCTCTCTTTCTGTTGAACACAGAAGGAGATCCCACTATTCTGAATTCCTTCAAAAATGTACATTTGCTACCATTTTTGGACTCCCTCACCTCAACCTCACAGACCACCTCAAAATTGTTCTCCCTCTCTCTCCCATTGCCAAAGCTGATCAGTCCAAAATATTTTCCCTTGCTGAGTGTAAGACTGAAGATCAGTGGGCTCGGGGCCATCAGTCACTCTACAGAAAATTCCTGCTTGCCAAGTCTAAAAGGTTCCCTTCCAGAGACCACCCTCTCACACTGAGTGAGTGGTTCGTTATTCATCATAAAAATTCCTGGGGAGCTTTCATCTAGAAGGAAATCAAGCTCATCCGGCACTTTCAGATGTTCAATGACTATAGATTTCTCCACAATCTGCCAGAAGTTCAACTTGGGCAATTCCGGGGAGCCATTACTCAGTTCAGGACAGAAAATCCAGTTAACACTTCAATCCAAGTGGACTTTGCCACCCTGCGAATGCCAGATGTTGTGTTCCTTCCAAAGCTTCAATCCCTAGTCATGGACTCTGAAGTGAACCCCATCATTTTTGAGAGGTTTGCTAGAGTAATGGGCAGAATCTCAGTCCAAAAAGGCCATCTTCTTGCCTTCCATCGATTTTTGTTCCAGCAGTACCATAGTGGTTATATCAAATCTGATGTGCTTGCTCCCCTCTTGTCTGAGTGTGAAAGACTTTCACCTTCTGAATGGGAGAAACACTATCACAACTCTGCTCAGCAGTTGGCCAATACCAACTCTTCTCTGGTCAGGTCAGGCAAACCCTCTCTGTCTGCTGAAGAATTCTTGGACCTCAACTCTATTCATCTTGTTCAAGAACCTTTTGCTGCCTAGGTTGAGAGGTACAAGGTTTATGTACCAATGAAAAAGGATCTGAAGTAGCAGAAGATCTTCCACCCTATCTCCATTGATCAGTTTTTACAACACGCATGTTTTGGAACCACCAGCTCATATAAGATGTCTCTTGGAAAGGATGAGTATGCCAATTTCCTAAAAGCTCAAAGGCAACTCCACATCCAAAGAATCGCTCCTGTTATGGGGCCTTCATACACTATTGCTTGGGGTGCATTCCAAATCTATTTTGAAGAGCAGGAACTCAAGGCTTGGCCCATTATTACTCGCCATGCCTCTCTCTTGTCACCTGCCTTCTACATCACTGGCTCCCATTCATCTTTCTTCTCTTCTTTCTTTGTCTCTTTACATTTCTTTTTGTTTAATGACAAAAAAGGGGAGAAAATATTCTGAAATACATTCCTTAATTTAGACAGCAAATTTATTTAAATTTATTTCAGAACTTTATATTCTTATGTTATGTTTTGTCATCACCAAAAAGGGGGAGATTGATATTCAGTCCATCCCCATATAATTTTAGTTATTATATGCATTTTTTTGGTGATTAGCAAAATCTTAACAAATCTTTTCTGAAGTACATCCATAGGAAATTAGTCAAGCAAAACCTGTAAGTTATCCTCACACACTGTTATTTATAGTTCAAAGCATTCATTCTAAGTACACATCAATTTCCTTGATAGAAAATTGGTTTATAAGTTTAACAACGATTTGATCGCCGTAATGATTCGATAAGTTAATCAACGATTTGATCGTTGTAACGATTCGATAAGTTAAACAACGATTTGATCGTTGTAACGATTCGACAAGTTAAATAATGATTCGATAAGTTAAACAACGATTTGATCGCTGTAATGATTCGATAAGCTAAACAATGATTTGATCACTATAACGATTCGGTAAGTTACACAACGATTTGATCGTTGTAACGATTCGCTATCACTTCAACAACGATTTGGTCGAAACAACGATTCGCCTTAACTTAAACAATGATTTGATAGTAAACAACGATTTGCTCAAACAACGATTTGCTTTTAGTCAAAGAACGATTTGCTCAAACAACGATTTGCTTTTAGTCAAAGAATGATTTGCTCAAACAATGATTTTGCTTCTACTTAAATAACGATTTGCTTGGACAACGATTTGTTCACACAACGATTTCATTATTCACATCAACAAAAAAATTAATTACGATTATGAAATTGATTTCACGTATACAACAACACTTTTCACAACGATTATGGTTTGAATGAATTGTCATAGACTTTTATTATCATCCTCTCAGATAAATTTGAAAATAACTATTCTCTATGATATTCTCACATATTTTCAAAACTCTGTGGAGTTCAAGTCTTCCCACATATAACTTTGTATCTTGCACCATGTAACATTTATTGTGATTGCACGCATCACTGCATGGCACATGTCTATGTGCATTCTACACCTGTGTCTCTATAGCTAATGCTTTTTAGGGTGACAGAATGGCATTTCTATTTTGGTGTACATTTTTATAGCATGACTTCTAACGTTGACTGACAGCATAGAGACAGTCTAGCTGTCTGCACTTTGGTATTTATTGCGTGCAGGTCCTTTGCCAGTGCCATATCTTCAATGTTGAATAACCTCAAGTGAAAGATATCTGGATGAATCTTCTCTTTGCGTATGTGTCTCCTAGAGCATTAATGACTACAGGCTTACCTACTCCACACCTTGTCCAAACAGCCTAACGTGCTTCAGACATAGAGACAACGGACACTTCAACGGCTATATTCTCAAGAGAAGATATATAGAAGACTGATGACTCCATGAAAATATATAGAGAGAAACACTGAGCAACACACATAGAATCCATCAAACACTTGCGAGCATCAGCAAGAAGAGCTCACTCCTTCTAGCGAACCAACTTTTAGCTCTCAGCTCTCCGTTTTTCATTTGCTTCGTCGTTGGAGAGCAAGTGTAGTTCTGAGAGATTTTCTTGTTGCAAATCATTCTCTCTCAGATTCAGCCTCAAATCAAGCAATTTCTTATAAGCTTGGTCTAGGGGCCATTCGCCTTTTACTCACATTCTCTGTGTGTTCCTCTTCGGTTGTGAAGAGAAGACCTGTAGGAAACAAGTGGTTGTTATTTCCTTCATTGAAGAAGGAAGACCTGTTGCATCAGGTGTTGGTTTGTACCTCTTCGGGGTAGAAGAGAAGGCCAGCTGCTGCTGGATGTATAAGAGTCCTTAAGGGGGACAGTACCCTTGGTTAGTGAAATCCCAAGTTGTTGCTTGAGACTGGACATAGGACTCCTTGGGATAGGAGGTCCGAACTAGGATAAAATTCTCTTGTTGTTTGTGTGTTTGCTTATTTGTCTTCATTCTTACCAACACTAACTATCGATCCTAGTGTTTTTCTATTAAGCATTTTTATTGACAGGTTTCATTCTAAAAACAAATTTTAGCAATCCATTCACCCCCCCCCCCCTCTGGGCTTGCTATCTGGGCAACAATTTTCCCCTCCGCTCTAGAGTCCGCCAACTCGGCTGCCAACTTGAGCATGCTCGTAGCCCAGAGCACTCCCTCAACATGCTCTCGAGGATAAGGGTCCTAGGCAACGGAGACAACCTCTGAACGGGACTAGCTGTAACATCCCGTAACCTTTAGGGGTTATCCCTCCCGGCTGTGGTAGCGACATAGCGACCCGTCGCGTTCTAAACGCGACATAGTTGACCGTCGCGTTCTGTTTGGGAATGCGCCGGCTGCCCCTGTCATGACAGGACCCTGACAGCAGACTATCTCCTTGTCGTCTTGCTATCGAAACAGTTGCACCATGTGTCGAAGTGCATGCATGAATGCAACATGGTTGGCCGTCGCGATCTTGCTGTTAGTTTTGCATGCACGTCGATTGGGTGGTTGACTGGCTGACTGTTCAAGATCGCGATGCAGGTGGGTGTCGCGTGGGTGTTGGTAACGTGATGGCCAGGTCCGTCGCGTTCTCAATGTCCGTGTTTAAGTGTTTTTGGCTGAGAGCAAAAGCCCCATTTGCCTGTTTGCTCTATGTTTTCTTCCCCTCCGGCGATTCCGTGCTTGGTGGCTTCGTGAGGAGCTTGAGTGGACATTATTGTGGCTCGGAGTGTTGTGTGGTTTGCTTGGTAAGTTGTGTGTTTTGGGTTTTGCCTTGGTTTGGGGTTTTGGTTGAGGTTTTCCTCCTCCTCTTTCTCCTTTTCTCACTGTGTTTTCCTCTTCTTGTTGGTGGATCCTCCTCTCTTGGTGCTTGAAGGAGGTGGTGCCCGGCTCGTGGGCGGATTGTGGAGCATTGGAGCTCGGAGGTGGAGGGATGCTATCCTACGAGAAGGCCCTAATTGGGTAGATCTTCGTTTGGAGGTAGGGAACCCAATCCTTCCCCTAGCTCTAACATGATAGGACCAAACCCCTTCTCCAAGCCTAGAATCCTTGTTTAGGATGTGTACTGTGCTTCATGATCCTTGTGTGATGGTTGCATGATGTTGGTTTGGTTGGATTCATGCTTGGTTTGGGGTGTTCATAAAGAGGGTTTCATGTTGTGCATGTGAGGATTAGAGTGTAGCTTTACCTTCCTTGGCATGCATGGGGTTGTTGGGGTGGTTTGGTTGATATTTAGCATGTTTTCCATGTCTCCGTGCTTTCCCTCCCATTTGTATCAATTTGTGTGGTTTTTAGGTGTTGGGTGTTGCCTTGTTTAGGCACTCGACTGTGGTCGCGACGGGCTTCCCAATCACGACCAGGTCGCAACGTATCGGTGCGTCGCGTTCTCTTGAACGCGCCCTGAACCCGACTGCGTCTTGCTAACGTGACGGGTACGTGGCCAGTGTTCTGGAGTTCGAGGTCTTGATGGATCGCGACCGCCACCACTGTCGCGATGAGATCGCGACGGGGTACATGTCGGGTTCAGGAGACCAGGGCTTGTGTGATACCCCGAAATTTTCTTTCTTTTATATTGTGCATGTGTCTTTACTTGTTGCGTGTATAGCATATGTATTCAATTGTGCATATTACCATTTCTATACTTCTCATGAACACATGCATGTATATACATGGTATTTTAAGTGAGAATAGGCAATTAGCTAAATTGATGTATATTGTGTATACTAAAATCCTAGGCATATAATACTTAAGTAATATCACGCATGTTTAATCTAATTACCGATGTGCATGTTGTATTTATCTATTTTATGCATAATATATATAATTATGTTGAATACGTGTGCGAGAGAATAAAATTCTAGGGCCTTACATAAATAACATTGTGCATGTGATAGGTAAGTAATGCTATAGGCCATGTAAGTACAAGAAAGTTATTTTTGTACAAGTATATATATATATATAATTGTGCATGTATTATCTAGCTATTAATGTATGTAATAAATCTCATGCATATTGTATGTGTTGTGCATATAGTAAGAAGTTATTATCATACATCTTGTAAGCAAGTGTGAGTTTATTTCCGTGCATGTAATATATATTTAAATGTGTATGAATTATTTAATTATTAATGTGCCTATTGTATTTAATTATTTTATGCATGTTGTAAGTAACCATGGTGTGTATATGTATACATACATATTTATTCTGTTTAAATGAAATCTATCTACTTTAAGCATGTTAAATTATTTATGGTGTTAAGGTACTTGAATGATAATGTACATGTAGATTTAACTAATGATGAACACATTTCATTATAAGTTCATGCACAATGTATGTGATCAAGAAATGTGTATGTATATGTGCATATTTGTATGTTATTAATGCATATTATCCCTAATTATGATTAGAGTAAGTTGTATTTAATTAAATATTATGTAAGAAGATTTACTTTATGTGGTAAGGATATATGTAGTTATTTTTACATATACTAAATTGTTTTGGTGTATTTATGCATTTATTTTAAGGTTTGACGGAGTTTTGACTGCATTGTGTAGTGGGCGACCAAGACCTGGACGCCAACTACCAGAACTGTGATTGGCGTCCACATCCCTGGATGCCAATACACAATGGGCAGCCACCCTCTGGATGCCAACAGCCTGTTGGCGGCCAGACCCTTGACGTCAACTGTGCAGTTAACTACAACCGATGTTGACGCCAATATCCTCCTGCGTAACGGTCCCAGATTTGTTAACGCCCTCGTTTTGGCCGGTTCCAGATTAGGAAACCCATCCTAATGCGTAGGAAACCTACCCTACTGTGTACCCCAAACCCCAAGCCTATAAAATACCCATCCTAGGTCGAGGAGAAGGCTTTTAGCATTTAGTGAAACCCTTGGACCCGAGATGAGGAAAAGTTGATCTTTGGAGGACCGGATCCATCGACTGGACGTGTTCCCCGAGGAGCTACACCAACTAGAGGATAGCCTATGCATAGGATAAGAGATCCCAACTCCGAGGAACCGTCTGCATCCACAGAAGAACCAGATCTAAGGCGTTTCTGAGCACCTTCTTGGCCAGGCCGAGGAGGGCTTCACTGACGATTCTTGATCTTTGTAGATTTTTTTAGAGGCAAGTAAACCCTAGATCGTAATCCTATACGTGTCCCCTAAGTCCAAGTATTTTTCTAGATTTTTCCTCGAGTCCTGGAACCCCAAATTCACCCTTGTATAGAGTGCTGTCTGTGTGTGCTGCTGGGAGCAGGTTGGTGGCAGCATCTGCTGCAGTCATGTTCTTGAGTTGACGGCAAGGGATGATGTAGTTGAAAGTAAACGGCCACATCCCATGACGTCTACTTCTTCAGTGTCTTGAAATTTTGCTTTTTGATCTTGTTAAGTTGTTTAAATGATTTCTGGACGTAGTTACATCCTGTAAATTTTATGGGTGATTGTAAACAGTCATTAGGTCATATCATGAGGTTGCCCTAATTTTCTGTGAACTGTGTTAATTATTAAAATTCAATAATTGCATTATAAGCATCACATAAACATGATTAAATCTAGTGAAAATAGATTTACTGTAAGTTAGAGTCTTATAATTTTTACATGATAGCATGAGGTCTGATATTTAAATTCAGAACTGTTAGCACCCAACCATGTTCATATGTACCATGTATAAAGATATTTCAATGAATATGTCTGAAATATTGTTTTAATTGTAGAAATTATGTTTACTGTTCGAAAAATCTGGAAAATTGTATATGTGATATGTTTACTGCTATTAACCTGTGATAAAAATTTAGAACTAATCTGATGACAGTAATTGTAATTGTTAGTTAAATTATGGGAACTATTCACATTTAATATGGTAGACCTAATCTTGTGTAATTCAGAAATTAACAGCATGTTAAGACTAAATTATGAGTTGTTTTATTTCTGAAAATAGTAGTATCATGATTAGGCTAACTGAGACATGTGAAATTGATAAAAAAGATATGTAAAGTGATCAAATAGTGTATGTGAAAATTGTAAATAGAGTGTGAAAATGTGATAAAGTGAATGTGTAATAATTGAGCCGAGATTAACACTGCTACCCTAGAGGCTTCGAGAGCTGTACATAGAAAAGTCCCTATGAAAGGCTCTATGTGTGAAAAGTATGACCTAAGGGCATTAGGGAAAACCTGGAGGTGGACAAGTACCACTAGATAGGGTGGAGAGGGCTTCTCCCGGTCTGCACAGTTACCAAGATTCACCACTACATTGCCTAGGTGGTGGGTATGTGATTATGAGTTGTGTTATGAGATATGTGTTATGAGATGCGATGAATTATGCTATGAGATGAGTTATGAGCTATGAGATATTGGTTTGCGCCCTCTAATAGGTAGTTAGGACTATGTGTCATGGCATTTTAAGCGATGGAATATGAATAAAGTGTAAGATGATATGCGAATGTGGCACGTGATGAGTGCAAATGATATGATATGTGATAAATGAAAATAAAAGTGTAAATGATATGAAAAATATGTGAAACGATAGGTAAGAGAGAGTTAATGTTAATGAGAGTGTGCTTGCATGTGAAAACTAATGTGTTAATACAATATGTTCATATTTCATGTATTAATTACCTCAATTGCAATATCATGTTAGTACCATATCATTTATGCAACATGAAAGATGAACATGTAGAATTGTTGAATGAATAAGATAACATATGAACAAATGTAAATCCATGTAATTGAATGTAATTCATGTCAAAACAGCAAGTGAAGTGTAGTTATGAATGTGGTAAATGCATAAAATAATGTTTGGGTTCCATGCTAGATGTGATGTCCACATAGTGCATAAGTCCATGTTTAAAAATGGTACATGTTTGCTAATTAATTGAACATGTTCTAGACTTTTCATTCATGGTATAAAACGTGAGATCATGTGAAATGATATTTATTTACATTAAAATAGCTAGCAAAATGTGCTATTAAATATGAAAAATGCATGTGAAAATTAAACAGTCATCATGCTAGGTTGTTCATTTCCTTATGCTTAATTCTATGTTCTAGTTGTAGAAATATATCATGAAATGGATTAAGGTTTGAATGGATGATTCATGCTATATGTTAGGAGTAGATAACATGCACAAGCGTATAATATAGTACCCATGATTTAGAATAAACATGCGATAGACTAAAGCATATTTAAGTGATTAAAATATGCGTTGATAGTTAAGAGTAAGTACCATGTGTATTTTGTAGTTTAAATGATAGTATGTATTCTCTAGTGTTTAATAGCTTAACATGAATGTGATATGTTTACGATTAAGCATTTGGTTTGCTTGTTGAGTCTTTAGACTCACTCTTGCTTCGGTGTACAGGTGAGACATGTATTCACTGTTTGGAGGAAGGCATAGCGAAGGTTGATCTCTTGGAGAAGTAGCTTTTAAGGAGAGATTATCAGTTGTACTTTTCTTTTTCTCATAGCATGAATAAAGTAATTGTATGGACAATATTGGACAATGCAGTTCTTTTATCATGTAATAATGTAGACATTGTCATTTTATTTTGCTATATAGACTATGGAATGTGTGATGGTGATGGAATAAACGTTGAGTAATTATTTTATTTCCGTTGTTATCAATTGCTATCCACGTACTTTTCAACCTATCGGCTAGTGTTGGGTTACTATCCCACTGTGACGATGCTCTTTATATCGATGGGGATTGGTATAATCGTACCGGTATGAGGAGGGTCGTTACAGCTTCTCGCAGCGCCCATAGCCAGCGCGATCTTATCGTGATGGGCTCACGGGTCGCCTTCTGTTTTCCTTGTCGCGACAAGCAGAACCGTCACATTCTGGTCGCGACGGGTCGATACGTCGCCTCTCTGTTCGAGAGCTGACTGTCGACCTATTGTGTTTCCGCTTCCACTGCAACTCAACTTTATTGGCACCTGCGATGTTCCTAGTGTAGTGCTACTCTAGTCTCTTCGCCCGGTGCTAGGCACTTGAGGGCTTGTCCATGAGACAGGTTGTTATCGTTACCTGGGACCCCCAGCCCCGCGTGTCTGTTAGAGGGAGTCCTCCGGACTGCAGGCGTGCTCAAGTCACAGACTTGGAGCAAAAGGGGAAAACGGTGGGGACAGCGGTGTAGAGTCGTTTGTAGAGCTCTCTTAGCTGGTCTGGTTCTCCGCGGTGTTGTGGTGCTCTTACAGTGCGGACCAGCTAGTCTTTTCTCACCGCCTCACTCTACGTGGTTCCGGAACCATTTAGAGGGGTCAGGTGTGGGACCGTAGTGTGGACAGACTACTGCAGTTGTCGTTGTTCTTAGTCCTAGTCTCACTCCGACGGGAGGTGCTAGACATGGACTGTTGGTCGAGGGTAAGGCGCGTGGCACTCCTGACCGACTGACTAGTGTAGCGTTCTATAGCTAGTGTACTTGTCCAGGTAGTGTCCACTATCTGTGTTTACAACTGGGTTCTTGTAGTGCCTTGGTGTACACAGGTTTTTCGGTTCTGCTGAGTAGATTAGACCGACGACCGTGTAGTTTTTTTCATGCTTCCGCACTTGACTCTGTTTAGTAGAATAGACTTTACTACTTTATTTATTTATTACATTAATTCAATTCTGCTGTTAGAACTAGTGGGAGATTGGTAGTCCCGACTGGGCTTCTTCGTGAAGCTCACTCCTTGTTTTGTAGGTGAGACTTCACAGCAGCTCCCTCCGCGGCAAACTGAGGAGATGGGTCCGCAGTAGTCGGCGTCTCTAGTGGCAGTGTTCCCCCAACAATTGTACTTCACCCTCGGGGTATGCCCCTAAGGGATGTGTTATTTCCCGTTTATTTCAGCACTTGTACTTTATTTACTTTGGGACTATACTAGACTATTACTTAGTGTTGGACACTCTTCGTTCACTTGTGGTGCACTTGAGTACATTTGTTGTTATTTATTTCTGTTACATATCTTGTTAGACCGATCCGTTAGCCCTTCCGAGTCTCCGGACCCGTGGGTGGCGGTGGCGGTGTTCAGATCCTTGGTGAGAATCGGGGATCCGGGCGTGGGGGCCGTTATAGTGGTATCAGAGCTTAGGGGTCTATCAAGACTTGTAGTGGAAATAAGTAATTACGTAAAGTCCCTTAGGAAGTACAAGTAAACACTGCTAGCCACTGGAGTTTAATATATTAACTGCCTTATTGTGTCTGTTTTGCTTAACATGCCTCCACGCACTCGCAGGCAGGTTCATGAGCTAGTGGAGCATCAGGAGTTCAAGTCGGACGAGTCGGTTGCAGCCGAGCACGTGCCGATCGACGCTCAACCGCAACAGTTCGAGCAGCCTGCAGATCCGTTGCCGTAGGGCGTTCCGTTGCGGTAGGGAGATCCACAATAGTAGCCGTAGCCGCAGCAGCAGCAATAGTGGTTTCTGCCCCAGGCCCCGCCGACAGTCATGGAGCTATGGTGGAGAGTGATGTTCTAGGGTCTATGGTAGTACCCGCAGTGCCAGCAGTATCCGCAGTACCCCCAGTACCAGCCGTACCAGCAGATGCCAGCTGGAGGACAACAGTTTGCAAAGATGGCAGCAGAGGAGCAGCCACCACCGACCCCGCAGGCAAGGCAGCACCTGTTCAGCCAGAGGTACCCCCCATGGTATGGCAGCAGACTCCAGTTGCAGCGGCAGCACCTGAGGACTGCACGGCGCTTCTGGAGAGGTTTCTTCGTCTTCGGCCTCTGACTTTTTCTGGTGACCGTGATCCAGACCATGCAGAGAGTTTGGTCTATGAGCTCGAGCGCACCTTTGAGACCATGGACTGTGCAGAGGTGGACCAGGTCAGATTGGGAGTATATCAGCTGAAGGCGTCAGCCCACGAGTGGTGGAGAGCCGTGAGGCAGACCAGTTTTCAGGGCAGGAGGCTAGACCAGATCACTTGGGCAGAGTTCCTAGTGTCCTTTCACAGCGAGTTCTTCCCCAACTATGCTTGCCGTGAGAGGAGGGACTAGTTCCATGAGTTGGTGCAAGGAGACTTGACTGTAGCACAGTACCACTAGAGATTTGTGCAGCTACTTCGACACATCCCTCACGTGGCAGCTAGTGAGTAGGCTCATACCGAGCGGTTCATTAGTGGGCTACGCTCAGAGTTGAGGTGGGCCATGGCTGGCCACCTCTGTGACACTTTGGGGATGGCAATGGCGAGAGCCACCGCCATGGAGTGGGAGTGTCGGTTTCAGCCGCAGCAGAGTGGAAGCTCGGCGAGGTCTTCTTCGTACCAGCACCCTTCGGGCAGTCGAGGGAGTGTTTCTTCTTCTTCTTCTTTGGGGACAGGCGGTGCTGGCCTGACCTCGAAGTTGAAGAAGCTATTCTCTCATGGTGGCAGGCGTCAGTACAGGCAGCAGCAACAACGACGTCAGTCGGAGCAGCAGCCAGTGAAGTAGTCGATGCAGCAGGGAGTAGAGCAGAGCCAGCAGGACTCGAGTTGTTACCGCTGTGGGCTGCCAGGTCACTACAGGCGAAAGTTTCTGTTGAGGCAGCAGCAGCAGAGTAGGCACCTCAAGTTCAGTATCATCCACCCTAGCTAGCGCTGCGCCAGCAACAGCACCAGGGTCAATACCAGCATCAGCAGCAGCACCATCAGGGTCAGTACCAGCAATGCCAGCAGCAGCAGCCTCAGCGAGGACATTGTCGCAGTCGGGTGATGAACATCACCAGAGAGGAGGTGGAGGCCTCTAATCTAGTCGTCGGTACAGTTCCCATCCTTGGTAGAGCTGCTAGAGTTTTGATTGATCCGGGTGCCACACACTGTTTTGCTTCTGAGGAGTTCTTTACTTCCTTGTCTGAGTTTGCTCCGGAGCGGGCCTATGACCTTGCAGTTGAGCTGCCGATGGGTGACTATGTGCGTACCCTTGGTTACTTGGAGGGTGTCACCGTCGAGGTACATGGCCACCAGCTACCAGCCAAACTGTTTGCCTTGCAGCTCCACGACTTTGATGCCATCCTTGGCATGGACTGGTTGGAGGCGCACTCTGCACTGGTAGATTGTCAGCGGAAGACCGTGAGGTTCGAGATACCTGGAGCACCTGTGCTTTGCTTCCGAGGTATCCGGTCTGTCCGCCGACCCTTTGTCTCTTTCTGTAGAGCTCGGCGCCTCATCTAAGATGGTTGTGTTGCTTTCTTGGCCTCTGTGTGTGTCATGGATTCTGGTGAGATTTATGTTTCAGATGTGCCTGTGGTTTGTGAGTTTGCCGACGTGTTTCTAGAGGATCTGCCTAGCTTGCCGCCTGAGCGGGAGGTAGACTTCTCCATTGAGTTGCTTCCGAGGATGATGCCTACGTCCAAGGCACCGTATCGAATGGCGCCGGCGGAGCTGCGGGAGTTTAAGCGCCAACTAGAGGAGTTGCTTGCGTTGGGCTTCATTCGTCCTAGTCGTTCGCTGTGGGGAGCGCCTGTTTTGTTTGTGAGGAAGAAGGATGGCAGCCTCAGAATGTGCATTGATTATCGACAGATGAATCAAGTGACCGTGAAGAACAAGTATCCTTTTCCCAGGATCGTTGACTTGTTCGACCAGTTGTAGTCAGCTTCAGTGTTCTCGAAGATCGACTTGAGGTCGCGTTACTACCAGTTGCGGATCCGCGGGTCAAACATCGCCAGATCAACTTTTCGCACCCGCTACGGCCACTTTGAGTTTGTCGTGATGCCTTTTGGGCTCACGAATGCACCTGCAGCGTTCATGGAGCTGATGCACAGTGTTTTCTGAGAGTACCTAGATCGGTTCGTGGTGGTGTTCATCGATGACATCCTAGTGTACTCAGCGATGGTAGAGGAGCACGAGGTCCACTTGAGGCTGGTGTTGCAGGCTTTGAGGAGTCACCAACTATACGCCAAATTTAGAAAGTGTGAATTTTGGCTAAAGGAGGTGCACTTTCTGGGTCACGTTGTTTCTGGTGCAGGTGTGGCGGTTGATCCCGCCAAGGTTGAGGCCGTCGTTTCTTGGGGCCAGCCCACTACAGTTGCAGAGGTTCGCAGTTTTCTAGGGCTGGCAGGCTACTATAGGAGGTTTGTGCAGGACTTCGCCAGAGTTGCAGAGCCTTTGACCCAGTTGACCAGGCGGGAGACTCAGTTTGTGTGGATAGCAGAATGCGAGCGCAGTTTTCAAGAGCTGAAGAGCCGGCTAACTTCAGCTCCGATCCTTGTGGCACCTTCCAGCAGTGGCGGCTTTGTTGTCTACATAGATGCGTCAGGTACTGGTTTGGGTGTTGTGTTGATGCAGCACGGTCGAGTAGTTGCTTATGCTTCTCGTCAGCTGAAGAAGCATGAGAAGCACTACCCGACACAAGACCTAGAGCTTGCAGCGGTCGTGTTCGCCTTGAGGTTGTAGAGACACTACTTGTACGGTGAGGTGTTTGAGGTTTTCACATATCACCGCAGCTTATAGTAAGTCTTCACGCAGAGAGATCTCAACCTCAGGCTGCGCAGGTGGCTCGAGTACTTGAAGGACTATGACTTTACACTTTTCTATCACCCGGGAAAGGCTAATGTCGTAGCAGACGCTTTGAGTAGGACAGCCCACTTGAGTTCTTTATTGGTTAGACACTGAAGACTTCTGGAGGACGCCACTCAAGGTGTGTTCATGTCGTCTAGCCTCTGGGAGATAGCAGTGTTGTCCAGCATGACAGTTCATCCGTTGATATACCAGCAGATGCTTGAGACACAGAGTGCAGATGAGGACTTGGCAGACGTGTTGCAGTTGCCCGAGGTAGCACTGGACGAGGACAGCAAGGTTCGATTCCGGGACAGACTCTACATTCCAGAGGATGTCAGGGAGGAGGTACTTGCTGAGGCGCACCGGTCGCAATACTCTATTAATCCTGGCTCCACCAAGATGTAACATGACTTGAGGGTACTCTTTTGGTGGCCTGGGATGAAGAGAGATATCACTGAGTTTGTTTCACGCTGCCTTACCTGTCAGCAGGTGAAGGCAGAGCACTAGCATCCTAGTGGTGAGCTGCAGTCGCTTCCCATTCCTGTGTGGAAATGGGAGCACGTCACCATGGACTTTGTTTCTAGCTTACCTCGCACTTATCAGGGGCACGACAGTGTTTGGGTCATCGTCGACAGGCTGACAAAGACCACTCACTTCCTATAGGTCAGAGCAGCATGGTTAGTGGACAGACTGGCTCGGTGGTTTGTGGACAGAGTGGTACCTTTGCACAGAACCCCGGTCTCTATTGTCTCAGATAGAGATCTGAGGTTCACTTCTCATTTTTGGCGCAGCTTTCAGCAGGCACTTGGCACTGAGCTGAGGTTGAGTTCAGCCTACCACCCACAAACAGACGAGCAGTCGGAGAGGACCATTCAGACCCTCGAGGACTTGTTGAGAGCATGTTGCCTAGACTGGGGTGGCACGTGGGAGTCGTACCTTCCCATGGTGGAGTTTTCGTATAATAATAGCGTTCACTCCAACATCGGGATGGCGCCCTATGAGGCTCTATATGGTTGACCGTACAGGACACTGTTGCACTGGCACGAGGTTGGCGAGATGCAGTTGCTGGGTCCAGAGTTGGTGCAACAGTGTGCAGACATCGTGAGGCTGATCAGGCAGAGGTTGCAGACAGCACAGAGCAGGCAGAAGAGCTACGCCGACATTCATATGAGGCCACTTGAGTTTGAGGTCGGCGATAGTGTGTTCCTTCGGATCTCGCCCACCAAGGGTGTTCTCAAGTTTGGGAAGACGGGCAAGCTTAGCCTGAGATTTTTTGGCCCCTTTCCCATCCAGGAGCGGGTTGGCGTGGTCACTTACAGGTTGGCTCTTCCGTCTAAGTTGGCAGGTGTCCACGACGTCTTCCAAGTGTCGTAGCTGAGGAAGTACATGCCAGATCCATCGCATGTACTCGACTACTCACATTTAGAGGTCGCCCCCGACCTGTCCGTGCCGGAGTACCCAGTCAGCGTGGTGGACCGCAGGGTGCAGCAGCTTTGTAGGAAGTAGATTTCGCTCGTCAAGGTGGTTTGGGAGCACCGCGCCGGTGGCAAGGCCACTTGGGAGCTTGAGGACGAGATGCGGGAGTAGTTTCCCTACTTGTTCGAGTGACAGGTACTTTGTTTACTCTTTGTTCCCCCTAGTTTTGCCCTTAATTTCAAGGATGAAATTGTTTTTTTGTTGGTTAGATTGTAACATCCCGTTACCTTTAGGGGTTATCCCTCCCGGCTGTGGTCGTGACATAGCGACCCGTCGTGTTCTGAATGAGACATGAAAGTCGCGTTCTGGTTGGGAACGCGCCAGCCGCCCTTCTCGTGACAGGACCCTGACAGCAGACTGTCTCCTTGTCGTCTTGCTGTTAGGACAGTTGCCCCATGTGTAGAAGTGCATGAATGAACGCAACATGGTTGGCCGTCGCGATCTTGCTGTCAATTTTGCATGCACGTCGATTGGGTGGTGGACCGGCTGACTATTCCAGATCACGACGTAGGTGAGTGTCGCGTTAGCATTGGTAACGTGACAGCTAGGTCCGTCGCGTTCCCAATGTCTATGTTTAAGTGTTTTTGGCCGAGAGCAAAAGCCACATTTGCCTCTTTGCTCTGTGTTTTCTTCTCCTCCGGCGATTTCATGCTTGGTGGCTTCGTGAGGAGCTTAGGTGGACATTATTGTGGCTCGGAGTGTTGTGTGGTTTGCTTGGTAAGTTGTGTGTTTTGGGTTTTGTCTTGCTTTGGGGTTTTGGTTGAGGTTTTCCTCCTCCTCTTTCTCCCTTTCTCACTGTGTTTTCCTCTTCTTATTGGTGGATCCTCCTCTCTTAGTGCTTGAGGGAGGTTGTGCGACTCGTGGGCAGATCATGGAGCGTTGGAGCTTGGAGGTGGAGGGGTGCTATCCTATGAGAAGGCCCTAATTGGGTAGATCTTCGTTTGGAAGGTAGGTAACCCAATCCTTCCCCTAGCTCTAATATGATAGGACCAAACCCCTTCTCCAAGCCTAGAATCCTTGTTTAGGATGTGTACTGTGCTTCATGATCCTTGTGTGATGGTTGCATGATGTTGGTTTGGTTGGATTCATGCTTGGTTTGGGGTGTTCATGAAGAGGGTTTCATGTTGTGCATGTGAGGATTAGAGTGTAGCTTTACCTTCCTTGGCATGCATAGGGTTGTTGGGGTGGTTTGGTTGATATTTAGCATGTTTCCCATGTCTCCATGCTTTCCCTCCCATTTGTATCAATTTGTGTGGTTTTTAGGTGTTGGGTGTTGCCTTGTTTAGGCACTCGGCTGTGGTCGCGACGGGCTTCCCAGTCGCGACCAGGTCGCGACGTATCGGTGCGTCACGTGCTCTTGAATGTGCCCCGAACCCGACCGCATCTTGCTAACGCGACGGGTACGTGGCCAGTGTTCTGGAGTTCGGGGTCCCACTGGATCGCGACTGCCACCACTGTCACGATGAGATCGCGACGGGGTACGTGTCTAGTTCAGAAGACCCGGGCTTGCCATGGCGCCCATAGCCAGCGCGATCTTATCGCGACGGGCTCACAGGTTGCCTTCTATTTTCCTTGTCGCGACAAGTAGAACCGTTGCGTTCTGGTCGCGACGGGTCAATATGTAGCCTCTCTGACTGAGAGCTGACTGTCAACCTATTGTGTTTCTACTGCTTCTGCTGCAACTCGGTTTTCTTGGCACCTGTGTTGTTCCTAGTGCAGTGCTACTCCAGTCTCTTCGCCCGGTGCTAGGCACTTGAGGGCTTGTCCACGAGATAGGTTGTTACCTTACCTGGGACCCCCAGCCCTACGCATCTGTTAGAGGGAGTTATCCGGGTGGTGGGCATGCTCAAGTCACGAACTTGGAGCAAAAGGGGAAAATGGTGGGGACAGCGGCGTAGAGTTGTTTGTAGAGCTCTCTTAGATGGTCTGGTTCTCCGTGGTGTTGTGGTGCTCTTACGGTGCGGACCAGCTAGTCCTTTCTCACTGCCTCACTCTATGTGGTTCCGAAACCATTTAGAGGGGTTAGGCGTGGGACCGTAGTCTTGCTAGACTACGGCAGTTGTGGTTGTTCTTAGTCCTAGTCTCACTCCGACGGGAGGTGCTAGACATGGACTGTTGGTCGAGGGTAAGGTGCGTGGAGCTCCTGACCGGCTGACTAGTGTAGCAATCTGTAGCTAGTGTGCTTGTCTAGGTAGTGTCCACTGTCATTGTTTGCAGCTGGGTTCTTGTGGTGCCTTGGTGTACACGGGTTTTCTGGTTCCACTGAGTAGCTTAGACCGACGACCGTGTAGTTTCTTTCACACTTCCGCACTTGACTCTGTTTAGTAGAATAGAATTCACTGCTTTATTTATTATTGCATTAATTCTATTCTGTTGTTAGAACCAGTGGGAGATTGGTAGTCCCTACTGGGCTTCTTCGTGAAGCTCACTCCCTGTTTTGTAGGTGAGACTTCATAGCAGCTCCCTCCGCGGCGGACTGAGGAGATGGGCCGCAGTAGTCGGCATCTCTAGTGGCAGTGTTCCCTAGCAGTTGTACTTCACCCTCGAGGAATGCCCCTAAGGGACGTGTTCTTTCCCGTTTATTTCGGCACTTGTACTCTATTTACTTTGGGACTGTACTAGATTGTTACTTAGTGTTGGAAACACTTCGTTCACTTGTGGTGCACTTTAGTACGTTTGTTGTTATTTATTTCTGTTACATATCTTGTTAGACCAATCCGTTAGCCATTCCGGGTCTCCAGACCCGTGGGCGGCGGTGCCGGTGTTCGGATCGTTGGTGAGAATCGGGGATCCGGGCGTCGGGGCCGTTATAGAAGCCCTCAAGAGCCAAGCACCAGGCAAACAGGCGGGAAAAGCACAACAAAACCAGGCCGAGCTGCTGTCTTCTTACCCATGACAAGCCCAGCAAGCACGAGGCACGCACAGACCCTCGAGAGGGCCATCGGCCAACCAAAGCACGCACAAAACAGCCAGAGCCTCAGAACACCACTAGTCAGTACGGAAAGCATAGCTCTGCGAATAATCAATAAATCGTCGGTCAACCGATTATTAGACAGATGCGACCCTCCTGGCACTGCTGCTAGGACATAGCAACGAAGGTTTCACCTTCGGTCTCTGAATGCAATGAGGTAACCTTCTGGGTTCCCCACTAGAAGGTCCTAAGGGAAAGCTAGCCCAGGGGCACACATCGACATGCTAACCGTAGCCATGAAAACAACCGAGGCAACACTGGTACTATTGCGTCCCCCATGGCTGTCATGATACCATCGCGTCCGAGAGGGGTACCACGGCAGCAACCCTATCGTGACGGGACAGAGCGTCGCTACATCAAACCATGTCACGAGGGGGAAAGGCGTCGCGACAAGGTCGCATCTAACCGGGCAGATGCCTTTTCTGGTGTCGCGACGTGCACTGCAGTTGCGACACCAGCAGAGAGGCAGACCCACGAGATGCTCCATCCCGAGGCCACCCACACGCTACAAACACACCACACAGGGGAGGGGAGCATGGAAAAGCAGGAAATGCTATCTACAAACCATGAGGGGCTCTCAATCCACTCGAATCGAGAAGGGTACAAGCATTCCCTACCTTAAACGAAGAAATGAACCCATAAGGGCCCTTCACGTCGGATTGGTCACCTCCTCGTCGCTCCACGCAAGCTCCACAACACCAACGCACCACGAACGACCCTCCTCCTCGCCTGAAACGCACAAAGGGAGAGAAGGAGGTGGAGCACCACTGGAAGGGGAGGAGAAGAGAGGGAAAGGAGGAAAAGGGACAACGGGTCGCCGACAAAGGCCTTAAGCCTTCGGCACCCAAGTCGTGATGGGCAGAAGCATCACGTTAAGGACCTTAACACGACGGGTCAATGCACCACGACACCAACGCATCCCTCAGAGATGCTGCGACAACTCGACATGTCGTACTGACATGCCTGCCACCCTGACAGGCATAAGACGACCGAAGTGATGGAACACTATCGCGAGCCTATGACCGGGTGTGACACGAAGACGCGACGGGAAAGCTGGGTGCAACAAGAACGCGACACACAAGCTGGTCGTGATAAGGAAGATTGTCGCGTCGGACACCCACGACACGACACTAATGCGTCGCCCAGCTCGGACGTGTTATTGGCCAGTCATCCGAGACACCGAATGGAAAGCCGAGAAGCTGGGTATTACAAGAACTTTGTAACATGAAATATGAGTAAACCACATGATAAGAACTAGGAAAAACATGTTCATGAGATTCTTGGTATCAAGAAGTACCTAGGGGTTCATTTAATTAGATTAAGCTCGAGAGATTGCCAACATTTGGTCATTTAAGTCTTCTAGGGTTCCTTGGAAGAACTTTGGGGAAGAATGAGGAAGAACTCCTAATTCTCTCATCCACCTCCTTCCTTCTTCCTTCTTCCACGTCCAAAGCCTCCTCATCATCGAGCTAGGTCGGCCGTAGGAAGGGATTGGGTTGTATTTAAGAGATTAGGAGTTCTAATGAGACTAACTTCCTAGTTACGAGTTTCATTTTCTATCATTCCTTCCTTGGAGCCTCCAACTTTGAATTTCTTTAAGGTTTTGATCACAAAATCATCCCCCTATGGTAGGTTAGGGTTTTCCTTGGGTTTTAACCCATAGCCCAATTGGGCTTAATAACTCACTCATCATCATCATCATCAGAGCCTTATCCCATTATTTGGGGTCGGCTACATGAATTCTTTTCCGCCACAAATTTCTATCAAGTGCTATAGTTATGTTTAAACTCAAAAGGTTCAAGTCTTTCCTAATAACATCGCACCATCTCATTTTAGGCCTTCCCCTAGCTCTTTTACTGGTATCCACTAAGATTTTGTCACATCTTTTAACCGGTGCCGAGTTAGGGCGACGGTGCACGTGTCCAAACCACCTAAGTCTATTTTCTCTCATTTTTCTATCAATTGGAGCTATCCCCAAATCCTCACGGAATCGCTCATTTATAATCTTATCTTTCTTAGTCTCACCACACATCAATCTCAACATCCTCATCTCCGCCACACACATTTTGTTAATGTACTCCTTTCGCACTGCCCAACACTCGGTACCATATAATAAAGTAGGTCTCACTACCATTCTATAAAATTTTCCTTTAAGTTTCACTGGTATACGACAATCGCAGAGGACTCCTGATGCACTTCTCCATTTTTTCCAACCTACCTTAATCCTATGTGCCACATCCTCATAAATCTCCCAATTCTCTTGGATAATAGATCCTATGTATCGAAAGCTACTACTCTTAGGAATATCTTGTCCATCAATTTGAATCATATCGTTCTGTAACACCCTCTTATTATTATAATTAAAATGCATAAAATCTGACTTACTCCTACTGATTTTAAAACCTTTAGATTCCAAGACATGCCTCCAACTTTCTAGCTTAGAATTTAACCCATCAATACTCTCATCAATTAAGTTAATATCATCTATAAATAGCATACACCAAGGGATATCATCATGCAATTGCTTAGTTACCTCATCTATAACCAGAGCAAAGAGATACGGGCGTAGAGTAGAACCTTGATGCAAGCCTACTGTGACCGAAAATTCACGAGTCTCTCTAGTAATAGTTCTCACACTAGTAGTAGCACCCTCGTACATATCTTGGATCAAGTCAACATATCCTTGAGAAACTCCCTTCTTTGTTAATGTCCACCAAATCAAATCTCTCGGTACTCGATCATATGCCTTCTCCAAATCAATAAAAACCATATATAAATCTCTTCTCATCTCTCTATACTTCTACATTAACTGTCGTAATAAAAAATAGCTTCTGTAGTAGATCTACTTGGCATAAAACCAAACTGATTTTCTGATACAGTAGTCATACATCGTATTCATTTCTCGATTACTCTTACCCATAGTTTCATAGTGTGACTCATAAGTTTAATTCCACAGTAATTATTATAGTTTTGAATATCCCCTTTATTTTTATAGAAAGGAACCACAACACTTTTTCTTCATTCTTCTGGCATTCTCCGTTCCTTCAAAATTTTATTGAAAAATTTAGTTAACCACTTAATACCAATGTCTTCTAAGACTTTCCACACTTCAATCGGTAAGCCATCTGGTCCCAAGGCCTTGCCCTATTTCATTTTTCCTAAAGCATCACCCACTTCTGACATCTTAATATGCCTGAAATATTGATATTTATCACATTTTGTTGACTCATGATTCTCTTCTAAAGAGACATCCTTAAAGCAATCTCCATTAAGTAATTTCTGAAAATAGCTACACCATCTCTCTTTAACCTCTAGATCCTTAACTAAAACCTTTTAATCTTCATCCTTAATGCAACGAACATGATCTAGATCTCTACTTTTTTTTTCTCTTAATTAACAAGTTTAAATATATCTTTTTCACCCTCTCGGGTTCCTAGTTTATTATATAATTCTTCAAACGCCTTTGATTTAGCTTCACTAACTATTCTTTTAGCCCTCTTTTTAGCTGTTTTATAAGCTTCTAAAGATTGACTATTTTTGTTACTTTGCCAAGCCTTAAAACAATCTCTTTTAGCTCTAATAGTATTTTGAATTTCCTCACTCCACCACCAAGTCTCTCTTTCTACATTTCTTTTGCCTTTAGATTCCCCTAAGAGTTGTTTTGCTACATTCTTTATACAATTTGAAACATTATTCCACATTACATTAACTTCTTGGTCTAAATTCCAAATATTTTCTTTTATTAGATGATTTTTAAATGTTTCCAAGTTTTTACTTTTCAAATTCAACAACTTAATCTTAGAGTAATTATCTATGATGGTTTTTCTTTTAAATTTTAGGATAAAGACATCTATTACTAGTAGTCTATGTTGTGGGGCTAAACTCTCTCCAGGGATAACTTTGCAATCTTTACACAAAACTCTATCAGTCTTTCTAATAAGAAAATAATCAATTTGACTCTTATGTGTACCACTCTTATATATTATTATGTGTTCGTCTCTCTACTTAAAGAAGGTATTAGCAATTACTAGATCATAGGCCATAACAAAATCAAGAATACTAGTGCCCATGTTATTTCTCTCGCCAAAGCCAAAACCTCCATGAATCCTCTCATATCCTCTATTATTTTTACCCACATGGCCATTAAGATCCCCATCGATAAAAATTTTCTCTTCACTAGGGATATTTTGGATCAATTTATCAAAAGCCTCCCAAAATTGCTTTTTAATGCCCTCTTCTAAACCCACTTGTGGTGCATATGCACTAACTACATTCATAGTAGCATCACCTACAATAAGTTTTATCAAAATAAGTCTATCCCCCAGTCTATTTGTAGCACCCTTGATTTTTAAAATCCAAATAAAATAAAGTTTTTTTTAAAATAAATGAGATAAATCGATTTAATTGGAATAAAGGAGAAATTGAATGAAATAAAAGAAATTTAATGAATAACCCATTAAGCTAAATTAGTAGTGGGTTAAACAAATGGCCCAAATCAAATAGATTGAGCCTAATGGTGTGAAGCCCACCATGGGATGGGAATTAAATATCCAAATTTTGGATTCAATTAATTAATAAATGGAAAGAGGTTAAGATAAATGCTAATTAACACATATATATCCTAAAAAGGAGTCCTACACTTACCCTATCCCCCTTCCCACGAAATTAGCGCTCTCCCCAGCCTTATTAGGTGGATAAATGAGAGAAAGTGGGAGAGAAATATGGAAATTCGGAATTTTAAATAGGAGGAAGGAGTTTTAGATGGAAAGGACTCTATTAGCAAGCTTAAACACCAAAAACTCAACCCTAGCAACCCATTTTCGTTCCTGGAACTCTGGAGAACGAGGAGAAGGGCTGGAGACAAAAGTGCAAGGAGGAGGAGGCTAGAACAAGGAGGAGTTTTTCCATTTTTGTCACCAAACTAAGGTTTTCATCTCTTTAATAAAAGGTAGGCAATCTCTCAAGCTAAAATCGTGAAAAAAATTGCCCTAGGTAGACTTCATAATCCTCTTCAAAAGCCCTCTGGTCTTGTTGCATTTCACTCATCCATTTGGGTGAATTTAATTCGTGAAGCCCTGCTGTTACCATAAACTGAAATCTCATGTTTTCTCTAATTCCCCACATGTACTTGCTCTCATGCCATGATAAAATTCTTATATATATTGCATCTTATTATCTTTCAAACGGCTCTGGTCTTGCTCTATTTCAATCTCCCATTAGGGAGAATTAATTCTTTGAATCTCTGTCAAAACCATGCACCCGACCATTCATGTTTGCAAACTCCATGCATACTTGATCCCATACCATGAGAAAATTCTCATATATAATACATTTTGTTAACTTTCAAACGCCCCTAGTTTCAGAATTTTTCATCCTGTATTCATCTCTAATTAATTCATTGAACCCTGACTGCGCCTGTTTAGGTCATCAGAATATAACCTGTTTAAAGCATGCCTAAATCTTGTCTAATTTCAAATTAATCGTGCATGCTGATAGATGTATGTGTCTACTTTCATTTGAAGCTGAATTCATGATTTTTGGGTCATTATACAATTTTATATTGAATTTAGAATAGCCTTGTGTCAAATCTGATCAACCCTGGAAAAAGGGAAAAAATGTCGGACCATCCTGATATCGGGACGGCGCGATCTGCCGTGATGCCAGTTAGGTCGCGCCCTGCAGGCACGTCGCGTTTAGAATGCGGCGGCCTAAGGTTCCACGATTTCCTTTCCGGTCCGAGCCAGGCCGGCCGGTCTGCAGATCGCGCCCGATCCGCCCGTTGCAACTTGAATCGCGACGGGTAGGTCCACCGCGATTTGGAGACTTCGGCGAGAACATGAAATTGCTCTCATGCCCTTGTCAATTAAGCTATATGACTCAAGTTTAACCCTAATCATGCATTGTTTTGAACAGTAACCATTTGATTATTTATATTTGTTAATAATCGCATGAAATATATTATTTAAAAGTCAATTGCACGACCTATCATATTCTCAAGATTTCTTTACACTTGCACACACATAACATTATTAATTGTCATTTGACCTTATTAAATTATGCAATAATGTATTCGGTAATTTAGTGAAATAAATTATTCAATTCTCAATTTTATTAAATACAATTGTTTCCGTTTTTACTCGCGCATTTTATCTACCGTTACCGTTTTCCCTCGGCCTTCGAGCACTCGAGGCACGACGGACCTGTTTCTACACACTCTCTCTTGACTTGGACCACCTCTCCATCGGGAATACTCTCGACTGGGCCAGGGACTCCTTGTCAAGACCTCCATAAGTCTTCTTGGCTTTGGCGCACGTCCTTAGTCAACGAGCTGGTTGTACCCCAAAACCCGTTACACATTAGGGATCAGTACGATCCATGCCTTAGTGTATTCCTTCTTGTCTTGGGTTCACACCGGACTACCTGACCCGTGTACACGACACAGTTAAGGGGGCGGTTGTGACTTCTACCAGACTTCCGGTACCCGACCTGGTGCCGTGCAACCGTTACTATCATCTGTTTCTCGTCATTTTATGGAAATGTCCCTATCTCATCTACTATCTCGATACTCTCATCTGTTCACGTTCTCTCTACACTCTCGTCTAGTTCATCTGCTACTCTCATCTATTCTTGGTACTCTCTTGGCCATTTTGTGATTGTCTAAGATAAAAACATGACTATACTAGGCAACATGATAAGGGCCCGATCTGGTCCTTGGGAGGAGCACCTGAAAGGCTATAACTCGCGAGGGTCTAATGATCAGGGTGATTGGCATACACCTAATGAATGACATGCAAGATTGATCTAAGACAATTCACAAACATTCTTGTACATGATACTTGACTTGTGGTTGATAAGATGATCGACCAAACGCATGTTACTTGATTTACTTGCTATCATGACTTGTGCACTGCTGTGCAATTTACTTGTTAACTTGAAATATGGTCAAATCTTTTGTTGTACTTGTTACATATGAAGGTATTCTTGTCTTGTGATCTTACTGACACGACTATACCTGATCGTTCTTGTACTTGCTCATTCTTGTTAGTTACCCTGCTTGATAAAAGGTTAAACACTTAAAGCCTGCTTTTTTACACGAGATATTAAGTCCTACTGGGTATTATTCGCTCATCCTGTGTATTTGTTTAATGTGTTTCAGACGAGTTTGACGATGACCACACTCACGAGGATGGGACTAAGGATGATGCACAGGAGTGACCCATTTTCCACAACCAAGGCTTTCTAGTAGTAGTCAGTTAGTATAGTGATGAGTTAGTGAGTCAGATAGTATTTATGTAATAGTTTGATTTTGAATAAAGTACTTGGGCCCCAGTTTTGGCTCTGATACGCTGATGTAATAGTTAGTTCTTGAAGTTTGATGAATTATTAGTGAATGTAATGGTGACTGGGGGATTATTAATGAAATTGGAGTTTATTTAGTGTTATCCAGATGTACAATGGTTTGTTATTTATTTTCTCGCTCTGTACTATTTAATAACTGTAATCCCGCTCCGATATTCCGCGTCAGGGCGTTACAGTTTTGTGGCATCAGAGCCTAGGTTATTCTTAAGTATAGGATGATCTAGGTTTGACCTGCCTCGACTTAGAGTGAAATTTCATACCTATGAGAGATGGGTAGAACCTTGGGTAATAAGATAAAATAAACGCACACACGCACAAACTTAGTACAAACTCAAATGACTTACATTTAAAATTCTCTTTTGAAGGAACTTAAACACTAGCAATGGCAGCGGAGCGTGCTCAACTCCGTGACATGCAGCAAACTTTACAACAGCTTACTCAAGCTTTACTTCAAGCTGCTGGGGCAATTAATAACAATAACAACCGAGGAGCCGGCGACTTGCACTGGAATTTCCGCAATCTGAATCCACCTCGTTTCAGCGGGACCACTGATCCCGATGAGGCAGAAAATTGGCTTAAGGAGACAGAGCGTATTTTCCGTGTCATGCAGTATGTAGATGGGGACAAGCTTCTACTGGCAACCTTTCAACTTGAATGGGATGCCCGTGCGTGGTGGGAGTTCGTTGAGGCAACAAGGGATGACACACAGTTCACCTGGGAAGAGTTCAAGGAGCATTTCAACTCCAAGTATTTTTCCGAGAGAGTCCAAGAAAGGAAGGCATCAGAATTTGCTGCGTTGAAGCAGAGGCACCTTACTGTCGCTGAATATGAAGCGCAATTCTCTCGATTGGCACGTTATGCCAATCACCTGGTTAGCACCGAAAAGATGAAGGCAAGACGTTTCCTCAATGGGCTTATGCCTTCTTATATTACTCAACTTGCACCCATGGACATTCATACCTATGTTGAAATGGTCAAGAAGGCTCAGTTACTAGAAGATGTGACCGATCTGACTGATCACATCAAGGGGAGACTAGTCAAGAAGGAACCAGCATCCGGTTCCTCCAGCAAGCCCACAAATGGCAAGAAGCGGCCGTTCAACATCGCTGGAGGGCCAAGCCAAGAACAAAAGCCCAAGATAGCTACTCCTCCAAACACCAACAAGACCAACTGTGAACATTGTGACAAGCCTGGTCACACTGCCGCTGAGTGCTGGAGAAAAGTAAGTGCCTGCCTGCGTTGCGGAAATCGCAATCACCGCATTTCCGAGTGTCCTGTGCTGAAGGAGCAAGAGAAGGAGAATCATCCTATGGGACAGAAGAAGCCAGGCAGACTTCAAGCCCTACAAGAGGTAGAGACCACCGAGGAAGGTGAAGTTGTGGAAGGTACATTACCAGTCTTTTCTCAATCAGCATTTGTTTTGTTTGATACTGGTGCAACACATTCATTCATATCACAAGCATTTGCTGATACCTTAAATGAGAAACATGCATCTTTGACATTTGAATTACCTATCACAACACCACTAGGAGAAAGAGCTCAGTTGAATAAATATTTTCCATTAGCCGATGTAAAGATTGGTGAACTCAATCTTAGACCCGATCTGATCTGTATGCTCATGGAGGGCTACGATGTTATTCTGGGAGCCGATTGGCTATCCACGTATGGGGCTATCGTGGATTGTCGAAGAGGGAAGATTTCCTTCAGTGAATTCCCTAAGCTGACCTTTATGGGACATAGACACAAGAGGCACTTGTCTCTCGTATCTACTATCAAAGCACAGAATATGATAAGGAAGGGAGAGTGTGGTGTTTCTTGCCGCTATCGTAGTTGAAAAGAAAGCAGTTAAGATATCAGACATCCATATAGTGCAAAAATACCCTGATGTGTTTCCTAATGAGCTGCCAGGCATACCATCTGAAAGAGATGTCAATTTATCAATTGACCTCATACCTGGAGCTGCACTAGTTTCACGCCAACCCTACAGAATGTCCCCCGCTGAAATGAAAGAATTGAAGGAGCAGTTGATGGAACTACTAGAGAAGGGTTTTATAAGGCCAAGCACTTCTCCTTGGGGAGCACCGGTGTTGTTTGTCAAGAAGAAGGACGGATCTATGAGATTATGCATTTACTACAGGTAGTTGAACAATCTCACTATCAAGAACAAGTACCCTTTGCCTCGTGTTAATGAATTATTTGATCAGATATCAGGAGCTAAATATTTTTCTAAGATTGACCTTAGATTGGGATATCATCAGATGAAGATTAAAGATGCAGACATTTACAAGATGGCTTTCAGGAGCAGGTACGGTCATTATGAATTTGTAGTCATGCCTTTTGGACTAACCAATGCTCCTGCAGCTTTTATGCAATTAATGAAGAACATCTATCAACCATACCTCGACAAGTTCGTCGTGGTTTTCATTGATGATATTCTCATATACTCCAAGACCAAAGAAGAGCATGAGGAGCATCTGAGGATTGCTCTGTAGATCTTGCGGGACAACCAACTCTACGCCAAATTGAGCAAGTGTGAATTCTGGCTCGAGGAGGTGTCATTTCTGGGACATGTTATTTCCAAGGATGGTATCGCTTTCGATCCTTCCAAGGTAGAAGCCATACCTAACTGGGAAAGGCCGACTAATGTTACAGAGATAAGAAGCTTTCTTGGACTAGCTGGATACTACAGATAGTTCATAAAAGACTTCTCCAAGATAGTTGTACCTCTTACGCGTCTTACGTGGAAGGAGAACCCATATGTCTGGAGCAAGGAGTGCAAGAAGAGCTTTCAGACACTCAAGCAATTGTTGACATCTGCACCTGTCCTCGCATTACCAGTCGAGGGCGCAGGATTCTCAGTCTACACTGATGCATCTGGAATCGGTCTAGGCTGCGTATTAATGCAGAATGAGAAGGTGATAGCCTATTCTTCAAGGCAGTTGAAGCCACATGAAGTTAACTACCCTGTCCATGACTTAGAACTGGCTGTTGTGGTATTTGCACTCAAAATCTGGAGGCATTACCTATATGGAGAGCAATTCATTATCTACTCTGACCACAAGAGTTTGAAGTATTTATTCTCTCAGAAGGAGCTTAACTTGAGACAACGAAGATGGCTGGAGTATTTAAAGGATTTCAATTTCAACATTCAATATCACCCAGGTAAAGGTAATGCAGTAGCTGATGCACTTAGCAGAAAGCCAGTAGCTTCATTATCATGTTTAGTTATGGGCGAGATGCAATTGTTAGAACAGTTCACCAGTCTAGATCTGAACATCGAGAAGAGAAGTGATAAGAAGATAGTTGCCAATTTAAGAGCTCAACCCGATGTATTTGTCGAGATCAAAGAGCAACAAGCAAATGATCCATTCCTAGTCTGAGTCAGGGAGACCATAGCTGACAAATGAGATTTCTCCATCGCTGAGGATGGAAGGATATTATTCCAAGCCAGGACTTGTGTGCTTGACAAAGAGGAGCTGAAAAGGAAGCTAATAGATGAAGCCCACAAGACCAAGTATACCATTCACCCAGGAGCAACCAAGATCTACCAAGACATGAAAAGATCATTTTGGTGGCCAAACATGAAGCGTGAGATAGCTGAGCATGCCGCACACTGCCTCACTTGTCAGTAGGTAAAAGTAGAACACCGTCGTCCTGCAGGTGTACTCAGACCTCTAGACATACCTGAATGGAAGTGGGAAAGCATTGGAATGAATTTCATCATGGGTTTACCCCGAACTCATGGTGGACTCGATGCTATTTGGGTTATTGTGGACAGATTGACTATGTCCGCACATTTCCTCGGCATTAAGAGCACCTGGAGTGTTGATGTGCTTGCAGCTTTGTATGTGAAAGAGATAGTCAGACTACATGGGGTTCCAGTATCCATAGTCTCAGATCGTGACCCTAGGTTCACTTCTAGATTCTGGAAGGGACTCCAGACTGCCTTAGGCACGAAACTCAACTTTAGCACAGCTTTCCACCCACAGACTGATGGACAGACTGAAAGGACAAATCAGATAGTGGAGGACATGCTACGTGCCTGCACTATAGATTTTGAAGGTTATTGGAATGAACAACTATCACTGATAGAATTCGCCTACAACAACAGTTATCAGGCCAGCATCAAGATGGCACCGTTTGAAGCACTATATGGCAGGAGCTGCAGATCACCAGTCTGTTGGAATGAAGTAGGTGAGCAACAATGGTTGGGACCAGACATGGTACAAAATACCAACAGAGATATACAGATTATCAGAGATAGAATTAAGGTAGCTCAGTCCAGACAGAAGAGCTATGCTGATAAAAGAAGAAGGGACTTAGAGTTTCAAACTGGAGACCATGTGATGCTCAAAGTATCCCCGACCCGAGGATTTCAACAGTTTGGGATGAAAGGCAAGTTAAGACCAAGATTCATAGGTCCATTTGAAGTATTGGATAGAGTTGACGAGGTGGCGTATCGACTAGCACTACCTCCCCAATTCTCTACTGTACATAATGTCTTCCATGTGTCAATGCTAAGGAAGTATGTGTACGATCCTTCACATGTGATCAGCTTTGACGATATCAGCCTGAATTGAGATATGACCTATGAAGAGAAACCTGTGAAAATACTAGACAAAAAGATTCAACAGCTTCAGAACCGACCCATATCTGTGGTCTAGATACTGTGGAGAAATCACGAAGTTGAAGAGACAACATGGAGCCAGAAGCAACCATGCGACGAAATTATCCGGATTTATTCAGTAAGACATTCTTCCTCTTACGATTATATGAATTTGGAGACCAAATTCTTTTTAAGAGGGGGAGGATGTAGCACCCTTGATTTTTAAAATCCAAATAAAATAAATTTTTTATTTAAATAATTAAGATAAATCAATTTAATTGGAATAAAGGAGAAATTGAATGAAATAAAAGGAATTAATGAATAACCCATTAAGCTAAATTAGTAGTGGGTTAAACAAATGGTCCAAACCAAATAGATTGGGCCTAATGGTGTGAAGCCCACCATGGGATGGGAATTAAATATCCAAATTTCGGATTCAATTAATTAATAAATGGAAAGAGGTTAAGATAAATGCTAATTAACACATATATATCCTAAAAAGAAGTCCTACACTTACCCTAACCCCCTTCCCATGAAATTAGCTCACTCCCCAGCCTTATTAGGTGGATAAATGAGAGAAAGTGGGAGAGAAATATGAAAATTCGGAATTTTAAATAGGAGGAAGGAGTTTTAGATGGAAAGGACTCTATTAGCAAGCTTAAACACCAAAAACTCAACCCTAGCAACCCATTTTCGTTCCTGGAACTCTGGAGAACAAGGAGAAGGGCTGGAGACAAAAGTGCAAGGAGGAGGAGGCTAGAACAAGGAGGAGTTTTTCCTTTTGTCACCAAACTAAGGTTTTCATCTCTTTAATAAAAGGTAGGCAATTCTCAAGCTAAAATCGTGAAAAAAATTGCCCTAGGTAGACTTCATAATCCTCTTCAAAAGCCCTCTGGTCTTGTTGCATTTCGCTTATCCATTTGGGCGAATTTAATTCGTGAGGCCCTGCTATTACCATGAACCAAAATCTCATGTTTTCTCTAATTCCCCACATGACTTGCTCTCATGCCATGATAAAATTCTCATATATACTGAATCTTATTAGCTTTCAAACGGCTCTGGTCTTGCTCTATTTCGATCTCCCATTAGGGATAATTAATTCTTTGAATCTCTATCAGAACCATGCACCTGACCCTTCATCTTTGCTCGTGAACTCCATGCATACTTGATCCCATACCATGAGAAAATTCTCATAAATACTACATTTTGTTAGCTTTCAAACGCCCCTATTTTTGGAATTTTTCATCATGTATTCATCTCCAATTAATTCGTTGAACCCTAACTGCGCCTGTTTAGGTCTTCGGAATGTAACCTATTCAAAGTATGCTAAATCTTGTCTAATTTTAAATTAATCATCCATGCTGATAGATCTATGTGTCTACTTTCATTTGAAACTAGATTCGTGATTTTTGGGTTATTATACAATTTTATATTGAATTTAGAAGAGCCCTGTGTCAAATCTGATCAACCCTGGAAAAAGGGAAAAAATGTCAGACCGTCCTGATATCGCGACAGCGCAATCCGCCACGATACCAGTTAGGTCGTGCCCTGCAGGCGCATCGCGTTTAGAATGCGGTGGCCTAAGGTGCCTCGGTTTCCTTTCCGGTCCAAGCCTGGCCGGCCGGTCTGCGGATCGCGCCCGAGCCACCCGTCGGGACTTGAATCGCGACGGGTAGGTCTGCCGCAATTTGGAGACTTCGGCCAGAACATGAAATTGCTCTCATGCCCTTGTCAATTAAGCTATATGACTCAAGTTTAACCCTAATCATGCACTGTTTTGAACAGTAACAATTTGATTATTTATATTTGTTATGAATCGCATGAAATATATTATTTAAAAGTCAATTGCACGACCTATCATATTCTCAAGATTTCTTTACACTTGCACACACATAACATTATTAATTGTCATTTGACCTTATTAAATTACGCAATAATGTATTCGGTAATTTAGTGAAATAGATTACTAAATTCTCTATTTTATTAAATACAATTGTTTCCGTTTTTACTCGCGCATTTTATCTACCGTTACCATTTTCCCCCGGCCTTCGAGCACTCGAGGCACGACGGACCTGTTTCTACACAATTTCTCTTGACTTGGACCACCTCTCCATCGGGAATACTCTCGACTGGGCCAGGGACTCCTTGTCAAGACCTCTGTAAGTCTTCTTGGCTTTGGCGCACGTCCTTAGTCAACGAGCTGGTTGTACCCCAAAACCCGTTACACATTAGGGATCAGTACGATCCATGCCTTAGTGTATTCCTTCTTGTCTTGGGTTCAGACCGGACTACCTGACCCGTGTACACGACATGGTTAAGGGGGGCGGTTGTGACTTCCACCAGACTGCCGGTACCCGACCTGGTGCCGTGCAACTGTTACTATCGCGTGTTTCTCGTCATTTTACGGAAATGTCCCTATCTCATCTACTATCTCGATACTCTCATCTGTTCACGTTCTCTCTACACTCTCGTCCAGTTCATCTACTACTCTCATCTATTCTTGGTACTCTCTTGGCCATTTTGTGATTGTCTAAGATAAAAACATGACTATACTAGGCAACATGATAAGGGCCCGATCTGGTCCTTGGGAGGAGCACCTGAAAGGCTATAACTCGTGAGGGTCTAATGATCAGGGTGATTGGCATACACCTAACGCATGACATGCAAGATTGATCTAAGACAATTCACAAACATTCTTGTACATGATACTTGACTTGTGGTTGATAAGATGATCGACCAAACGCATGTTACTTGATTTACTTGCTATCATGACTTGTGCACTGCTGTGCAATTTACTTGTTAACTTGAAATATGGCCAAATCTTTTGTTGTACTTGTTACATATGAAGGTATTCTTGTCTTGTGATCTTACTGACATGACTATACCTGATCGTTCTTGTACTTGCTCGTTCCTATTAGTTACCCTGCTTGATAAAAGGTTAAACACTTAAAACTTGCTTGTTTACACGAGATATTAAGTCCTACTGGGTGTTATTCGCTCATCCTGTGTATTTGTTTAATGTGTTTCAGGCGAGTTTGACGATGACCACACTCACGAGGACGGGACTGAGGATGATGCTCAGGAGTGACCCATTTTCCACAACCAAGGCTTTCTAGTAGTAGTCAGTTAGTATAGTGATGAGTTAGTGAGTCAGATAGTATTTATGTAATAGTTTGATTTTGAATAAAGTACTCTGGGCCCTAGTTTTGGCTCTGATACGCTGATGTAATAGTTAATTCTTGAAGTTTGATGAATTATTAGTGAATGTAATGATGACTGGTGGATTATTAATGAAATTAGAGTTTATTTGGTGTTATCCAGATGTACAATGGTTTGTTATTTATTTTCTCGCTCTGTACTATTTAATAACTGTAATCCCGCTCTAATATTCCGCGTCAGGGCGTTACACTATTAACTTCTACAACTTTCTCTTTTAAGTCTTTATCTATTATTATAGCCATACCATTTCTAGAGTTACTAGTTCCTGTGTACCAAATTTTATAACTATCAATATCATTAGCTTCAGATCCTTTCCACCTAATTTCTTGTAAACATGCTATGCTAACCCTCCTATCCTTCATTAACTTAATCAACTCTAACTCTTGCCCGTTAAGGTTCCTATATTCCAAGTAGCTAGACGGATCCTATGTTTTTGGAGTAACTTCTTTACTCGTGTTCACCCAACCCCACATGGGAACCCTTGCCTGCTTGACACTGCAATCGGGTGCCATTGCGGCTCGTCACTTCTGGGGAACGCCCTAGCCAACCCTTGCTCACTTATCATTCCATCCTGGTTCCGATGTAACGCGTCGCTTCCGAGGAACGCCCTAGCATTAGCACAAATATTTAGATCAGAATTCATGTAAGGTTTTGACATTATTTTACTGCTGGTTGTCAACCTAATGCAAACCCTCCTCCTTTCTCACCCGGGCTTGAGACCGGTAATGGCGGAGTTGCTTAATAACTCACTAATTAACCCATTAAATGTGTTACACGAATTAAATACAATTTTTCATATTTTATGCCTATTTAATCCTCAAACTTGACCCAACAAACTCTCATGGATCTAATATCATACCTTATTTGATAGTCTTTAGGGTTATGTATATGTGATAATAGATTTCCGACTTTATCAGGTTTCCGACTCTTACCACTATATTAGGTCTAACATGTATAATTTACTACGATTTCATTATTCATCATTATAACATATTATTTGGTTCATACATATAGAGTTTTGTTTAATTCCACTAAAGTTTTGCACATGTGATATTAATTTTCTTAATTATCAAGATTTTACAAAAATTTGCATTGCTACATATCCACAATCAAGTAAGACCATTAACAAAAATTTCACGATAATATCAAGACAATTTGGGAATAACAAGGTAATAGTTCAAGAGTTAAGTCCATCAGCATAACAACATGTTTTCTATTTAGTTCAATATCTCATTAATGACATGGTCTCATATTCAATATATGTGTACTCTGGAAATCAAGATGAGATGAGAAGATCTCTCTGCGAAAGTCAAGAGAAGAGAGAGAAGTGCACACTAACTTTCGGGTACTTCAATGGTACAACCTGCTTATTGGCTATGTGGGAGTCCATGGTCAGAGGAGACTTACAGAGGCCTTGGTCAAGGAATCACTAGTCCGATAGAAAGAGTATCTGATAGACAGTTCGTCTATGCCAAGAAGGGGGTTTCTATCATGAAAACGTGTATGAGAGTGTCGCGTGGGGCAAATCGCTTGTACGCATGTGTGAGTGTCTTTTAAATCCAATTATGGAAACAATCATGGAAACCACACAATAGGCAAGTACCAAGAGTGCTAAAGCAGCGAATAAAAAAATGCATGACAATTTTTAGCAAGTTGCCGTGTAATTATTTTAACAAGTTTGATAACAAGGCAAGAAAGATAGAGCAATCAGCAAGTAGAGAGCATGATCAATCACTTAAGATCAATTAGAATCATGTCAAAATGTTTACAACTTTTTCATGGGTTGATTAATGCATGATTACAATATACAACTTCAAACGAGAACAAACAGAACTGAGAAATGACAAAAAATAGACAAAATAGGGCCGATTGGTGATGAAGAAGGCGACACCTGTGATGGTCACCTTCAAAAGGCGACCATGAGCATGTCATCTTTAGAAAACAGAAGGTGTGTAAGGCCCTCGAATTTTGTTGCATTATTGTATTGCATGTAAATAATTCATGTTGTGTATGTACGTATGTAAATATCTACGTAAGTACTAGTTAGTATACTATTGCATGCATGTGTATGAATTAGATGTAAATAATGTACGAAGGATATGATGGTTGTGTGTGTGCGTAATAGTATACATATGACATATATAGGTATAAGGTGTACATGGTTCTGCATGTTTTAGAGTTCTGGCCGAAGGCCAGATTGGCGTCAATATCAACAGACGTCGATGTGGTGTCGGCGTCAACCATATGGACGCCAACACTAAATCCAACGTCCAGCGATGTGAACGCCAACTTCTCTGAGCTACATGCGTTGCAGACCCTGAAATTTCGGGAGCAAGCTAGCTCACCCATTGGGGAGCTGTCTCCAACGGTCTGAAAGCCCTCTTGTCCGACCTGGGTGAGAGGAGAGCTCCTCTCCTCTATATACAAACCCCTGTTTCAACCCTCAGTCCCTCTTGGCTCTCTTCTGCAAGAGGAAAGAAAACCCTAGTTTCTGTGAGAGAAAACCCCACCTTTGCAAGCCTAGATCCGGGAATGTGGAGCTTCATCCGGCCATCTACTACGACTGGGAGATAGCTGAAGTGAAGGAGGAGGCTTCCCCGACCTCATCTTGGAGGCATCTTCATCCTAGAACTCGGAGGAGTGGTGTTTTGGAGGCTTCTTGGGACTGCCCAAGGAGAGCTTCACCGCCATTTTAGATCCCTTTGGAGTATTTTTCAGAGGCAAGTAACCTATACATATCGTCCCTGTAGTTGTCTAGTAGGTTTTTCTCATTTTTACACATTTTACCTCGTGTCCTAGATCCTCCATTCTCCTTGTTGTTTGGAGTTCGGTCTGTGTTTTTGCACAGACAGGAACTTGGCGTCAATGCATTGACGCCAAGATCTCCAGTGAACGTCCGGCGATCTTGCCGTCCATCTCTTGAACGGCCAGACACTGCCACCAAGTTCTTCAGTGCAGAACAGTGAACTGTTCTGCCTAACTAACTATTTTCCGGACTTTGACGCATGAGGATATAGTGTAAATTTTATATGTTATGTAAAATAACTAATGTGATGTGTGTGGAAATTTCTGTGATTTTCTGTGGATGGCATGAATTGTTGGATTTATCGAAATGCAAGTTGGAAAAAAAAAAGGGTTACGCATGATTACTTACTGTCTATATGATTTTGGAGGAATTAATTGCCCTGGATTTTTCTACCCCATGTGTACATGTGTCAGTTTATACCCTGTGAATTTGAGAAATTATCCATGTTCATATGATTTATTGTAATTACTGCAATGGAAATAGAAAGTATGTGTAGGATTTCTAAAAATTCACAGTAAATGGTATGTCATGAAATAAATTCGGGAAAAATTTCTATGACAACATATGTGATAAATTCAGATCTTTAAATTGCCAATCTGAGAATTTAGGTTAGGTCCCATGACAAGTTGAATTATGAATGACATGCGACTGAATTTTTTAGTTTCTGTAAATGCGATATGAGTCAGAAAAATGTGAAATTTTGCATGGGGAATCATAGGCCTAATATCAGCATGTGGTTAAATTTTCAAGTCATTTGGACAACTGTATAGTGAAATGTGAATTTTTCCATGCAAGAAATGTGAAACATAATGCATGCTAATGTGGCAATAATGTGACATGTGTGTGTGATCTGATTGTGCAAAATTCTGAACAGGAAATCCCTGTTAACTATAGAATCATGTTACGAAAGCAGAGCCCTTGTGTGAGTGAGAAAATGAATGAGAGGTAAGTGTCATGTGTAAAGATATGTGTTAAAAATCGGTAAATGTGTAAAGTGTGCCAAGTGTGACACTGCTTCCATAGAGGGCAGTGGAACCGTATCAGGAAAAGTCCCCTGAGAAGGTTCAATGTGTTGTGATCCTAAGGGCATTAGGATGAAATCCTAGAGGTGGACAAGTACCACTGGTTAGGGTGGAGACTTGTTCTCCCGTCTGCGCAGTCCAAGAGTCGTCACTGTATTGCCTAGGTGACGTCTATGTGTTTGTATGTGATGTGTCCTTCTTATGGTGGTTTGGACTATGTGTCACGGAACTAAAGTGTAAAATGTGAATGTGATTGTGATCATATGCAAATTGTGTAGTGTGAACAATGTGTAATGTGTAATGTGTAAAGTGTGAAATATGTAATGAGAAATTGTAAAAATGTGAAATCAAAATGTGAGGATGTGAAATTGAAATCCATGATATGATGATCTGAAATCATGTTAATAGCAACATAAATGTGGTCATGATTTTGTGCTATATGTGTACAATGCGTAGAACCCATGCTAGGGACAATCCTCATTTATGTGTGAACCATTCCATGTGTGTATGCCCTCACGTTGTGGTTTGAATGAGAACATAGCTTTATGTGTTAGATTGTAAAGCGCTAAACCACATCAAAACAGCAAGCTTAAAGCATGTGAAATGGTCATGTGCATGTATAGAATAAGTAGTAACCATGTTAGAAGTGTTTTCTTTCATGTATGTAAGCTAGTCTTGCTAAATTGCTTTCATGTTTTAGTTTAATTGAAAGTAGATTTCCATGTGTAGGAATGATTAGAGAGCATGTGATAGGAGGTTTTGATTTAGGAAATCTGAAAGCATGAATTATGTGTTTCATTAATAGAATTACCATGATAGGTTGTTAATTTCAAGGATAAGCATGCTACATGTTGTGTCTTGTGAATGTGTATACAAAACCTGCTATGACATGTACATGTATGGTATGTGTAGAGTTATTTGCTGAGTCTTTTAGACTCATTACTTGCTTCGGCGTACAGGTGTAGTAGGTGACACACCTTTGGAGGAGACTGTGGAAAGCGACTCCGAGCGCGGGGAGTAGCTAGTTGGTGGAGCTTAGTTGTGACATTTTGGCATTTTGATGTATGTAATTGAAACATTGTATTAGCACTATCATGGAAAGAAATGTTTAAGTGTGGACAATCATGTATTTGATTTTCAGCAATTTAATTATGTGGACTTTTAATTCTTTAAATGTTATCGAATCATGTATGTTAAATGTGGATGATGAATGAAATGAAGACAGTGGTTCTTTTACTTCCGCTACTCTGTTCTTATATTCACGTGTATCTCAGCTGAATGTTATTGTTGGGTAAATGTCCCACTGTGATGACGCTCGCTATACCGATGTGGGTTGGTATAACCGTACCGGTATAATGAGGGTCGTCGCAGAGATTGGTATCAGAGCAACCGGTTGAGATTGCACATGAATATACGTAAGTCATCATCCCCATTACATGCTAAGTCTACATAGGTATGTCCACATGTGTAGAATTGATTAATAACGAATGAAAGATAGATAAGAAATTGGTTAGGGAATCAATTAAAGTAGCTCTAATGGTGGCTGAAATTTATTACAGCCATGGCTTCGAGAGGTAGGCGTGGCGGAGCGCCGGCCCGTGAGGATGAGCCGAGACGTGACGAGCGGGCGGAGCAGCAGGCCCCGGCACCACAAGGTCCTGTACTTCCCCCACCGCCACCTGTGGATTATGGAGTATTCATGCAAGGTCTGGTGCAAGCCATGCAGACGCAGGCTCATACCCAGGCAGCACTCCAGGCTCAGTTGGAGGCTCAGGTAAGACTAATAAAATGAATTATTATCTGTTTTATTTGATTATGCGATATTGTGTTGATTGTAAATTGCTTGTTGTGTACTGTAGTAGGCTCAAGTACCAGCTCAGGACCATGGTGGACCTTCTACCATGGAAAGATTCAAGAGGATGTTGCCACCCTCTTTTAAGGGGGAGAGCGACCCATTGTTGGCTGAAAGCTAGATGAGGGAGATGGAAAAGATCTTCCGAGACATCAGGTGTGTAGATGAGGATAAGGTCACATTAGCCACCTACATGCTACAGGTATGCTTTAGTTTATATGCTTGTGTGTTTTGTTAAGTTAGATTTGTTTAGATGGAGCTTATGAAGGTGTATTGCAGGAAAGAGCTGATGTATGGTGGTCTTCACTACTACGTACGTGGTTTGAGGACGGCGCAGTAGAGGTTGCTTGGGACGAGTTCGTGAGGCTCCTTCGGGCTAAGTTCGTCCCTGAGCATGTTCAAGACAAGATGGAGCAGGAATTCCTATCTTTGGCTCAAGGCTCCATGACCGTGCTAATATCGTGGCAGACGAGCGCAGGAAGACAAAGAAGTTCATGATGGGACTCAAGCCATCACTGCGGACGAGACTCGTGGCATTTGACCACCGCACGTTGGACGACGCCCTTAGTGCTGCTTGTAGGCAGGAGGGAGAGATGGAGCAATACCTTGAAGAAAAGAAAGCTTCGCAGAAGAGGCCAGCAGCGACATTCCAACGGCAAGAGAAGAAGAAAGCGGTGTACCCGACCCAGCAACGATCAGTGGTAGTCGGCAGTTCTCAGGTACCCTCTGTACATTCCCCTGGTGTGAAAAAAGAGTGTCCCCACTGTGGGAAGACACATGGTGGTACCGAATGTTGGATGATTACGGGAAAGCGCTTGAAGTGCGGAAGCAGCGACCACAAGATCAAGGATTGCCCAAGACTTCAGCAGGGAGTCCAGCGCGGAGCGCCAGCCCCAGCAGTAGTAGCGGCAGCGGCGCCAGCTACGGGAAGACCAGGAAGGCCTCGAGCCCCAGCTCGAGTGTTTGCTTTAGCGCGCGAGGACGCCGAGCAGGTGGAGCATGTCACCGAAGGTATGGTTTTACTTTTAGGTGTGCACGCTCGGGTTTTGTTTGATACGGGTGCTACTCACTCGTTCATTTCTGAGCGGTTCGCTAGGCAGTTAGCCCTAGAGTCAGGTGTAGAGTCTGAGGATTTAGAGGTCCCCTTGTCTGTGCACACCCATGCGGGTACGGTATCGACTAGGAAGTGCATCCCATCGTTACCTGTGTGCATTGAGGATAGAATCCTAGATGGGTGTTTCTTCTTGCTAAAGATGAAGGACTATGATGCTATTCTTGGTCTGGATTGGCTAGAGGAGCACTATGCATTAGTGGATTGTCGTCGGAAGAGGATTGTTTTTCACATTCCTGGTGAGGATGAGTTCTCTCATCCCTTGCCAAGGAACTTGGCGGGAAAGATGGTTATCTCTGCCATGAAGGCGATGCGCATGGTAAACAAGGGTTGTGACGCTTTTCTTGCCAGCGTGGTACTAGTGCCAGAGGCTGATGAGTCACCTACTCTTGCGGAGATTGAGGTAGTGCAGGATTTTCCAGACGTCTTTCTTGGTGATTTGTCTGGATTGCCACCGGATAGAGAGATAGAGTTTACCATAGAGTTGCTTCCGGGCACCTCTCCTATCTCGAAAGCTCCATATCAGATGGCACCTACGGACTTAGCCGAGTTGAGGAGGCAGTTGCAAGAGTTGCTTGATAAGGGATTTATTCGCCCTAGTGTTTCCCCTTGGGGCGCACCTGTATTGTTCGTCAAGAAGAAAGACGGGTCACTTAGGTTATGCATCGACTACAGGAAGCTGAACTAAGTGACTGTGAAGAATAGGTATCCCTTACCTCATATTGATGATTTGTTTGACCAGTTGCGAGATGCATCGGTCTTTTCTAAGATTGATTTGCGATCTAGTTATCATCAGTTGAGGATTCGGAGTGAGGATGTGTCCAAGACGGCGTTTAGAACCCGTTATGGACATTATGAGTTTTTAGTTCTTCCTTTCGGATTGACCAATGCCCCTGCAACGTTCATGGATCTCATGAACATAGTGTTTAGGCCTTATCTAGATAGCTTTGTTGTAGTGTTTATTGATGATGTGCTGGTTTAATCTCCGGACGAGGCCACACACCGTCAGCATTTGAGGATAGTGTTAGAGGTTCTCCGTGAGCACAAGTTGTAGGCCCTCTAATTTCCGTCGCATTATTTGTATTTATGTGGTATGTTGTACTTGTGTATGTATGTACATATTACGTACGCATTAATTAGTATAATTACGTGTGCATGTGTTATATTAAATATAGATAATGCATGTATTGCATGGTGATAGTATGGATACAATATCGTATGTATATTGCATGTATATATGCATGGTATGCATGGTTTTCTGCATATTTAGAGTTTGGCCGAAGGCCATCTTGGCGTCAACCCCAGGCCGTTTAGGTGGTGTCAGCGTCCAGACATGGACGCCAAAACTCATTCTGGCATTCAGCGATATGGACGTCAATTTCTCTGACTGCATGCGCAGCAGAGCTGCAAGCTTCTGAAACAAGGAATGGCCACCCATTGGGGGATGTCCCCAACGCTCTGAGGGTGTCCTATCACCCTAGTGAGTGGGAGAGAGACTCTCCTAAAGTCTAAACCCGAGATGGCTCTCCCCACTTTCCTTCACCCTTGCAAGAGGAGAAAAGAGAGAGGAAAACCCTAGAGAGAAAAGCTGTGAGAAAATCACCTTGGCACCCTCAAATCCGACCCCCTTGGAGCTTGATCTGGAGATCTACTGCGACAAGAAGGAAGCTGGAGCAAAGGAGAAGGCTTCCCCATCGTCCCCTTGCTGTGGAGCTCATCCAAGAACCGGAGGAAGGTGACCTTGGAGGCATTTCTGCAACTTTCTTGGGACTGCCCAAGGAGGTCTTCACCGAGCCCTAGATCCTTTGGAAGAATTTTTTAAAGGCAAGTGACTATCCTTGGTGGTGTTCCCTTATGAGTCTAGGACGGTTTTATGATTTTTAAGCATTTTTTCCCGAGTCCTAGACCCTCCCATTCACCCAAGTTTCAGAGCTCGGGTCTATGTTTTCTGCACAGACCTGATTCGACGGCAAGGTCCCTGGACGTCCAGATCATGCTTGGCGTCCATCGACCATGCCGCTAACCCTGAGTCAGCGGCCAGAGACCGCCGCCAAGTTCTTCAGGACAGAACAGTGAACTGTTCTGCCCTTCTTCTACATTAATTTCGATATGGTTTCCGTGATGAGGATATATGGTAAACTTATACTCTATGTATATTGTTATTTGTGGTGTGTGAATGAATGTGGGTGTGATGGTGAATGTGGGAAATGGTATCCCTTAAACTTGTGAGCATGACTTATTGAGATTCTTGAAAATTTTGTTTCATGATTAGAATTAGTATGAATGCCTTGGTTTTGGTCTGATCATGAAGGTTAGTGTGTCAGTGAGTGTGTTGAAATTTTGGGTAAATTATCCATGCTTGTGTAATTTACTAATAAAATCCGGTTCGGTAAAATAAAAGCATGCAAGAATGGTTGTGATGATTAATCTATAGATGTATGATTTAGGGTAGACTATATCTTCTCAGATCATATACGTGACAAAAACCCCTGCCCAACAGTAAGTGGCAACATTTCGTGATATGTTAAATTCCATGTTAAGTTAAATTGTGAATGACATGCTAATTAGGTGCTTTATTTACTGTAAATTCCATGTAGCTCATAAAAATATGAAAATTTGAGGGTATAATCTTGAACCCGAAAACAGCATGTGGTTAAAATTTCAGGTCGTTTGGACCAGTAAATAAAAAGTTATGTAATTTTCATGTGAAATGTGATAATTCATGCATATGATCGTAATGTGATTAGATATTGCCTAAACCCAACATGATTAGTGTGTTACTGTGTTAAATTCCTGAAATCTGTAGTTCCATGTAGGAAAAACAGAGTTGTGCATATGAGTGAGAAAGTAAATGAGACCGTGTAAACCATGTGTAAAAATCGGTAAAGTGTGTACATGTGTAATTGTGCCATTGACACTGCTTCCGTAGAGGCAGTGGAGCTGTATCAGGGAAAAGTCCCCCTGAGAAAGTTTAGTGTCTTAAGTGACCTAGGGCATTAGGGGAATCCTGGAGGTGGACAAGTACCACTGGTTAGGGTGGAGACTGTGTTCTCCAATCTGCGCAGTCCAAGAGTCGCCATTGGAATGCCTAGATGGCGTCTATATGTAATGTGATGTGTATATGTCCTTCTTTGGTGGTTTGGACTATGTGTCACGGCACCTAAAATGTGTAATGTGAAAAGTGTAATGTGTATGTGTCCATGTGTAAATGTGTAAGTGACAATGTGAATGTGTATGTGTAAAGTGACCATGTGAAAGAGGGAATTTGTGTAAAGAAAATGTGAAACTCAAGATGTGGAAAAATGTGTTATTGAAACCTATGTGAGACTAATCTGAAACCATGTGAATTCAGTAAATTCATGTTATTATTATCATGTTTCAATGTGCAAAGATGTCTAGAATCCATGTTAGGGATAATTAGTGAACAACGGGCACAAGATAGCATGAATGGTTGTTAACATGATATGTATTATGCATTATTGTAGCTCTCATGCATAGGTTTTCAGCCATGAAACCATATATGAAATCAGCAACCTAAAGCATGTGAAAAGGGTCTATGTAGGTGTTTAAAAATATGAAAAATCCATGCTAGTTGTGTTCCCTTTCATGTATGTAAAATGTTCATGTTGATAGCTCTCATGTTTTAGCTCTTTAAAGATTAAAGTTTCATGAGTAAATTGAATAGAGATCATGTGATAGGTGAATTTTATTTGTTTGGAAATCCGAAAGCATGAGTCATATATAAAAGTGTAAACTTTCATGATAGGTTGAAACTCGAATTGACTAGCATGCTATGTGTTGCAAATCGTAAACGTGCATATAGAAACCACTAGGATTTGTAAGTGTATATCATGAATAGTGTTGCTTGTTGAGTCCTTGGACTCACTCCTTGCTTCGGCGTACAGGTGTAGTTGGTGATGTGGCACCTTTGGAGGAGGCGGCAGCAGAGACGGACTCCGAGCGCGGAGATTAGCTAGCGTTGGGAGTTTCTTGAGATTGTGTATTTCATAAGTATGTAATTGAACATGTATTAGAGTACTATGAAAAGAATGTAAAAATGTGGACAATTGTATTTCCATTTCAGCAATTAAATTATGTGAAACCTTTAGTTCCTTTTATGTAATTGCGAATGCATGTATGTTAATGTGGATGATGAATGAATGGAGACTGTTGTTTTTACTTCCGCTACTCTGTTGTATATTCGCGTGTATCTCAACTGTTTGTATCGTTGGGTAAATGTCCCACTGTGGCAGCGCTCGCTATACCGACGTGGGTTGGTACAACCGTACAGTATAATGAGGGCCGTCACACAAGTTGTATGCTAAGTTCAGCAAGTGCGATTTTTGGTTGTGCGAGGTCATTTCCTCGGGCATGTTATCTCGGTGCTGGTGTAGCAGTGGATCCAGCAAAGGTCTAGGCAGTTATGGATTGGGAGTTCCCAAGACCCCTTCGGAGATTCGTAGTTTTATTGGTTTAGCTGGTTACTATCGGCGATTTATTGAGGGATTTTCATCCATCGCCGCCCCTTTGACTCAGCTTACCAGAAAGGGAGTGAAGTTTGTTTGGTCTGAGAAGTGTGAGAGTAGTTTTCAACTGCTGAAGACTAAGCTCACGACAGCCCCAGTGTTAGTATTACCGAGCGGTGTAGAGGGTTTTGCTATCTACACGGATGCGTCTTGGATTGGGTTAGGCTGTGTGCTAATGCAGCAGGAAAGGGTAGTGGCTTATGCTTCTCGTCAGTTGAAGGAGCATGAGAAGAACTATCCGACTCATGACTTGGAGCTCGCATCAGTGGTTCATGCACTAAAGATCTGGAGGCACTATCTTTATGGTGTCAGATTTGAGGTGTTTACCGACCACAAGAGCTTGAAGTATCTTTTCTCCAAAAAGGAACTAAACCTGAGGCAGAGAAGATGGATTGAGTTCTTGAAGGACTATGACTTCGACCTTCAGTATCACCCTGGGAAGGCAAATGTCGTAGCGGATGCTCTGAGTAGAAAGAGGCCATCTCTCCAGCAGGATTGGAAGATGTTGGAAGATGCGGCTTGCGCGTTGACTGAGTTAGAGCCATCGCTATGCCAGGCTTTTGTAGCTCAGTTATCTCTTAGGTCCTCGGTTTTGGATGAGGTGATCAAGCAACAGGGAGCCGACCCTAGACTCTTAGAGTTAGTGGGCAAGGCAGGCATTGCTCGTGATGAGGACGGTGTGATTAGATTTCAGCACCGTGTTTATGTCCCCGATTTAGTAGATGTCCGTGAGCATGTGTTAGAGGAGGCTCATAGATCGCGATTCTCTATTCATCTGGGTAACACTAAGATGTATCAGGATCTGAAGAGATCATTTTGGTGGTCCGGTATGAAGAGGGATGTAGCGGATTATGTATCCCGGTGTTTAGTATGCCAGCAAGTGAAGGCCGAGCGACAGCGACCATCCGGCCTTATGCAAAGGATGGACATCCCAGTGTGGAAGTGGGAAGCTGTCACTATGGACTTTGTGTCGGGTTTGCCTCGATCTAGAAGGGGCAATGACTCAATTTGGGTAGTTGTAGATAGATTCTCGAAGACTGCTCATTTCTTACCTATGAAGAAGAAGCAGTCAGTAGAGAGTTTAGATAGATTGTATGTTAGCAGTGTCATTAGATTGCATGGTGTGCCGAAGTCGATCATTTCGGATCGAGATCCGAGATTCAGTTCGAGGTTGTGGAAGGGTCTTCAGGATGCTTTAGGTTCGGAGCTGAAGCTCAGTTCGATGTTTCATCCCCAAACTGATGGACAGTCCGAGAGGACTATCCAGACGCTCGAGGATATGTTGAGGGCGTGTGTTCTGGATTGGAAGGATGATTGGGAGCGCCATTTACCTCTTGTGGAGTTCGTATACAACAACAGCTTTCATGCGAGTATTGGTATGGCTCCATTTGAGGCGTTGTATGGTAGGCCCTGCAGATCTCCTTTATGTTGGGAGGAGACTGGTGATAGGCAGTTGATCGGACCGGAGTTAGTTCAGGAAACTTCGGATAAGATCCAGCTGATCAGAAAGAGGCTTGTTGCGGCACAGGATAGGCAGAAGAGTTATGCCGACAACAGGAGAAAGGATTTGGAGTTCGAGGTTGGCGATCATGTCTTCTTGAAGATATCGCCTACTCGAGGAGTTGTCAGATTTGGCAGGCATAGTAAGTTAAGCCCTAGGTTCATTGGCCCATATGAGATTCTCAGACGTTTGGGCAGCGTGGCGTATGAGCTAGCCTTACCCCCAGCTCTGGCTAGTGTTCACCCCGTTTTCCACGTTTAGATGCTTAGGAAGTATGTCTGAGATTCGTCTCATGTGATTAGTCATGAGCCAGTGGAGATTCAGCCAGATCTGTCGTATGTCGAGCAACCAGTAGCTAGTCTTGACCAGAAGGTTCAGCATCTCCGGAACAAGAGTATTGCGTCGGTGAAGCTCTCTGGCGGAACTTCTCACGAGAGGAGGCCACTTGGGAGCTTGAGGATGCGATGAAGAAGAAGTATCCTCTTTTGTTTGAGTAGCGTCGTTCTAACTTCGAGGACGAAGTTTCTTTTAAGGGGAAGAGGGTGTAAGGCCCTCGAATTTTGTTGCATTATTGTATTGTATGTAAATAATTCATGTTGTGTATGTACGTATGTAAATATCTACGTAAGTACTAGTTAGTATACTATTGCATGCATGTGTATGAATTAGATGTAAATAATGTACGAAGGATATGATGGTTGTGTGTGTGCGTAATAGTATACATATGACATATATAGGTATAAGGTGTACATGGTTCTGCATGTTTTAGAGTTCTGGCCGAAGGCCAGATTGACGTCAATATCAACAGACGTTGATGTGGTGTCGGCGTCAACCATATGGATGCCAACACTAAATCCAGCGTCCAGCGATGTGGAAGCCAACTTCTCTGACCTGCATGCATTGCAGACCCCGAAATTCCGGGAGCAAGCTAGCTCACCCATTGGGGAGCTGTCTCTAATGGTCTAAAAGCCCTCTTGTCCAACCTGGGTGAGAGGAGAGCTCCTCTCCTCTATATACAAACCCCTGTTTCAACCCTCAGCCCCTCTTGGCTCTCTTTTGCAAGAGGAAAGAAAACGCTAGTTTCTGTGAGGGAAAACCCCACCTTTGCGAGCCTAGATCTGGGAATGTGGAGCTTCATCAGGCCATCTACTACGACTGGGAGATAGCTGAAGTTAAGGAGGAGGCTTCCCCGACCTCATCTTGGAGGCATCTTCATCCTAGAACCGGAGGAGTGGTGTTTTGGAGGCTTCTTGGGACTGCCCAAGGAGAGCTTCACCGCCATTTTAGATCCCTTTGGAGTATTTTTCAGAGGCAAGTAACCTATACATATCGTCCCTGTTGTTGTGTAGTTGGTTTTTCTCATTTTTACACATTTTACCTCGTGTCCTAGATCCCCCATTCTCCTTGTTGTTTGGAGTTCGGTCTGTGTTTCTGCACAGACAGGAACTTGGCGTCAATACATTGACGCCAAGATCTCCAGTGAATGTCCGGCGATCTTGCCGTCCATCTCTTGAACGGCCAGACACTGTCGCCAAGTTCTTCAGTGCAGAACAGTGAATTGTTCTGCCCTAAGTAACTATTTTCCGGACTTTGACGCATGAGGATATAGTGTAAATTTTATATGTTATGTAAAATAACTAATGTGATGTGTGTGGAAATTTCTGTGATTTTCTCTGGATGGCATGAATTGTTGGATTTATCGAAATGCATGTTGGAAAAAAAAGGGTTACGCATGATTACTTACTGTCTATATGATTTCGGAGGAATTAATTGCCCTAGATTTTTCTACCCCATGTGTACATGTGTCATTTTATACCCTGTGAATTTGAGAAATTATCCATGTTCATATGATTTATTGTAATTACTGCAATGGAAATAGAAAGTATGTGTAGGATTTCTAAAAATTCACAGTAAATGGTATGTTGTGAAATAAATTCGGGAAAAATTTCTATGACAACATATGTGATAAATTCAGATCTTTAAATTCCCAATCTGAGAATTTAGGTTAGGTCCCATGACAAGTTGAATTATGAATGACATGCGACTGAATATTTTAATTTCTGTAAATGCGATATGAGTCAGAAAAATGTGAAATTTTGTATGTGGAATCATAAACCTGATATCAGCATGTGGTTAAATTTTAAGTGGTTTGGACAACTGTATAGTGGAATGTGAATTTTTCCATGCAAGAAATGTGAAACATAATGCATGCTAATGTGGGAATAATGTGACATGTGTGTGTGATCTGATTGTGCAAAATTCTGAACAGGAAATCCCTATTAACTGTAGAATCATGTTAGGAAAACATAGCCCTTGTGTGAGTGAGAAAATGAATGAGAGGTAAGTGTCATGTGTAAAGATATGTGTTAAAAATCGGTAAATGTGTAAAGTGTGCCAAGTGTGACACTGCTTCCATAGAGGGCAGTGGAACCATATCAGGGAAAAGTCCCCCTGAGAAGGTTCAATGTGTTATGATCCTAAGGGCATTAGGATGAAATCCTGGAGGTGGACAAGTACCACTGGTTAGGGTGGAGACTTGTTCTCCTGGTCTGCGTAGTCCAAGAGTCGTCACTATATTGCCTAGGTGACGTCTATGTGTATGTAATGTGATGTGTCCTTCTTATGGTGGTTTGGACTATGTGTCACGGCACTAAAGTGTAAAATGTGAATGTGATTATGATCATATGCAAATTGTGTAGTGTGAACAATGTGTAAATGTGTAATGTGTAAAGTGTGAAATATATGAATGAGAAATTGTGTAAAAATGTGAAATCAAAATGTGAGGATGTGAAATTGAAATCCATGATATGATGATCTGAAATCATGTTAGAATAGCAACATAAACGTGGTCATGATTTTGTGCTATATGTGTACAATGCGTAGAACCCATGCTAGGGACAATCCTCATTTATGTGTGAACCATTCCATGTGTGTATGCCCTCACGTTGTGGTTTGAATGAGAACATAGATTTAATGTGTTAGATTGTAAAGAGCTAAACCACATCAAAACAGCAAGCTTAAAGCATGTGAAATGGTCATGTGCATGTATAGGAATAAGTAGTAACCATGTTAGAAGTGTTTTCTTTCATGTATGTAAGCTAGTCTTGCTAAATTGCTTTCATGTTTTAGTTTAATTGAAAGTAGATTTTCCATGTGTAGGAATGATTAGAGAGCATGTGATAGGAGGTTTTGATTTAGGAAATCTGAAAGCATGAATTATGTGTTTCATTAATAGAATTACCATGATAGGTTGTTAATTTCAAGGATAAGCATGCTACATGTTGTGTCTTGTGAATGTGTATACAAAACCTGCTATGACATGTACATGTATGGTATGTGTAGAGTTATTTGCTGAGTCTTTTAGACTCATTACTTGCTTCGGCGTACAGGTGTAGTAGGTGATACACCTTTGGAGGGGACTGTGGAAAGCGACTCCGAGTGCGGAGAGTAGCTAGTTGGTGGAGCTTAGTTGTGACATTTTGGCATTTTGTTGTATGTAATTGAAACATTGTATTAGCACTATCATGGAAAGAAATGTTTAAGTGTGGACAATCATGTATTTGATTTTCAGCAATTTAATTATGTGGACTTTTAATTCTTTAAATGTTATCAAATCATGTATGTTAAATGTGGATGATGAATGAAATGAAGACAGTGGTTCTTTTACTTCCGCTACTCTATTCTTATATTCACGTGTATCTCAGCTGAATGTTATTGTTGGGTAAATGTCCCACTGTGATGACGCTCGCTATACCGACGTGGGTTGGTATAACCATACCAGTATAATGAGGGTCGTCGCAAGGTGACCAAGTCTCTATCACCTTCAGAAGGCGACAACTCGACCTGTCGGATTCAATACAAAGGTGTTGGGTTGCCTTTCCAGACCCTATTCCAACTCCGACTCAAACTATTTTGGCCCAGGGTTCCTAAAAACTCTATTTTGACTGATACATTGCATCAAAATTGTGAAATCATGGTACAACTCTTTCCTACTTGTTAATTAAACTATAGTAATGTGGAATTAGAAAAATAGTGGGTTTTCCTCGTGGGGCTTCACATTGGAAGTCAGACTAAGGAAAAACGACATAGTTAGGTTCAAGACAGCAATACTCTCAACATACTTAATAAAAATTTGCCATCAAGGTGTCTATGGAAACTAGACTCAAAGAGGAACAACTTCTATGTTGATGACTCTATATGAAAATGACTCATAAAAGAGATAGAAGGTTCGTAAGGTATACCACATGTTTAACAGGGCTGAACCCACACTATGATAATGCAAGATTTAATTCGAAGGAACAACACAATAAAATTTGGGGAAAACACTTCCATCATGATCAAGACATGTGAAACAACATGCAAGAAATTATGTTTAATTAGAATTTTGCTCGGAGACAACCTATCTTTGAGTGAAGAGATCAGTCGTTCTCTAGAAAGCCCTAGAATCGTAGGTTGGAGAAGAATGTTTAATACTCACGAACTACTATGTGAAAATTTGGCAAAATACCATCAAATCAATCTAGACTCAACGAGGATTAATTTGGTATATGATATGGCTAGGTTTGAGCCGAAATCCCTTACCTTTGCGTGCAGAGAAAGAGCAGTACGAAGTTGCACATTCTCAAGAGAAGAAACAAGAAAGGAGATGTTGTAGAAGCCTTTCTCCTTGGGAACAATGTCTCCACCGCCTTCAATCACGACTCTTGTAAACCTTAAAGTCGTCTTATGGAAGAGAGAAGCTTAATTTATAGAGGTTATGGTTTTTAGGAGTCCTATTGTGACTCAAATTCGTAGGTTACGAATTTAATTGATTTATTTCCATATTTTGATAATGTATATCCAAAATGAAGTTGGTTTTCGATTGGGAAAAGATTTCCTATGATGGGATTAAAGTTTGGGCTCATTTACAAGCCCAATAGTTGTGTATTGGGTGCGAGTTTATCCATTAAATCTCAATTAGTTAAATTTTTTAAATTTTGAGATTATTTTTCTATTAAGAATTAACTCATGGCCCAAGAGACATATCTTGGCCTACTTCTCTCATTGAGATGTTAATACACATTATTTAAAGTCTATCCATAACTTTTATTTTAATTTAACATCTAATTTATTGCATATGATAATAATTTTTTTACTTATTTCTCAATTACGGCATTAAGTTGTAATAATTCTTAAACTTGACCCAATTTTTTGATGGGTCATTAGATAATATTATTTAAAGTCTAATTATGTTTTTTGTGAAAAAATAATCGATGAATTACAACACGTGATAATAGTGCATGTGTATTTAACTAGCTTTATCATAATTATTTGGTACATCTAATTAGTCTAAAATGGCTTTGGACTTGACTTGAGTTTCATTATCAGATGTTAGCGAATGTTGTTAATAGTCCAAACGTGATGTTTGATTCCATACTTCGTTGCATCTTTCACATGTGATAATAATGTTGTGTATGTACTTTTTTTGATATTCAGATAATAGCTATTATTTTAATTTATATCTATTTTTATTATTTTTGAATTTTTGGGGTGTTATAAAATTAATTTATTATTATTATATTATAAATATTAAAAATAGTTATATATATATATAAGTTTAAGTATATATATATTATGATCATTTTAAATATATACATTTTAATAAAATTATTCACATGTAATATAAAATTTTGATTTACACTGAACAGAAAAAAATCGAGCTGAAACTACCTACGCAGAGCCCTAACTTTCCGCAGGGAGCAAGCATTTCTCTTGACGCAGAAAGACTTTCTCAATTCCAAAATGGACATGGAAGGTGGATGGAGGGCCCCTCCCACCACCCTCTACTGGTCCACTACACCGGGCACACGGGATCATGCTCCCAAAGGTGGGATCCTGCCGGACCCCCAAGATGTAGGCGTTGGCCTGCCCGAAATGGCAAGCTACACTAAATAATTCAAAATGAACAGTTTTTTAAGGAAAAAAAAACTTTCATAAACCCACCACCATTGTAGATCCTTACTATTCTATATTTTCATATATTCCAAATTAAAAAAGAAAAAAAAAAGATAGAAGGAGCTGTCAAGAATTTATTAGTGAGCAGATTTCTCTCAACATACCATATGTCTTTCTTCCCGTCCGCTTCCGCTCCTCTTCTTCCTTCTCATCTCCTTTCCATGCTCCCTTCCTCTCTATCCGGCACCTTCTTGTGCCCCCTCCACAGAACTCGGACTTGCAGAAGCAAAGGCTAGAACTTACAGAGGAGTAGCAAAGGAGGCAGCTTTTGGGCTCTGCTGGGTCGTTCGAGCTCGTCTGACCGGCAGGGGGCATATATTGGCGTAGCAGGAGCAGCAGATGGGCATGTCTGAGGCAGATGGGATGGAGGATTGGTATGCTGAGCTCATCCAGAGGATGACCACTCCAAGGTGCGGACAACCCTCTCCTTTCTGGTTTCCCCTTTTCTTCTATCTTTCTTCCCCTTCCTTCTCCCGGATTTTGGGATGCGGCGGACATGATAATGGGGCCGGGGGAATTGGGTCTTCCTGTGGTCACCTGGTTATGCCTGGAGGAAGCATGGAGATGGAAGATTGATGTCGTGGTCTTGTCCTCCTGGGTTCTTTCTCTTACCTCCGCCCCCCCTCTGACTGCTTCGTTCGGTGTTTGCTAAATCCCTCCATGGCTCCTGGTTTAATTTCTTTTGTTGAGTTTGTGAAGTGATTTAAACACCACGCCCTGCTGTTTTCTCTCCTTGCTTTCCGTTTCCGTGTACTTGGACTAATTTTTCTGCTTGAAAAGTTCTCTCTCTCTCTCTCTGTGTGTGTGTGTCTTCAAGTTTCATTCTGTATACTCCAGTCTAAGATAGAAGCCGTGGTTGTTGCTTGCAGTTTCGTAGTCGACAATGATGCCTGCAGTCCCACCACTGTCATCAAGGTTATAAGGGTAAGATTCCAATCCAACTTCTTTTGTGCCCCCTGTATTAATTGTTCCTGATCTGATGAATTCCATCTTTCTTCGCTCCTACCCTGATGGACACTATCCTGTTTTCGTCCATTTACAGGTGGAGGGCATGAACAAGCAGAGAATTCTTCTGGAGGTTGTCCAAGTCCTGGCTGATCTGAACCTTATCATAACCAAAGCAAACATGTCCTTTGATGGAGAGTGGTTCATGGACGGTAATAAACCTCCCTCTCTGTGTGTGTGTGTCTGTGTGTTGGTGTTATACACAAAAGAACTTGGACTGGTACATGTTTTTGTAATGTTTGGGATCCATTTGCTTGATTTCCACAAAATTCTGCCAGGCTGACCTGCATCTCCAATCTTGCATAGCAGTGTTTCACGTGACCGATGCGGACGGGAACAAACTCCAGAATGAAATCATCGACAAGATAAAGGAGGTAAAAACATCCTCCCGGTTTTATCATCCTGCGCACAAAAGTATCCCCAACAGAACACGGCAAGCCTAACACCTGAGGAACACCTAAACTTGCAGTCTCTGGCAGCACAAGATCGTTTCCTGTCTCCTCCGAGGAGCCCAGTGGCTGTGACGCCCTCAAAGAAGCTAACTTCGATCGAGCTAACTGGTGCAGACAGGCCCGGTCTGCTCTCCGACATATGCGCAGTGCTTAGAGACATGAACTGCAACGTCGTTGAAGGAGACCTTTGGACGCACAACGCCAGGACGGCCGCCGTCGTCCACGTCACCGACCAGTCGACGGGTCTTGCAATCGAAGACCCGGAGAGGATTTCCACCATCGAGGAACTTCTCCGCAATGTTCTGAGGAGTAGTAACGATGGCACAAGAGTTGGGAACATGGTGGTCGCGATGGGGGCCGCTCACATAGAGAGTAGGCTGCATCAGATGTTGCTTGCAGAGAGGGACTACGAGCCAGTAGCAGACCCCCCAGCAGGAGCAGAGAGCAATGGCTGCAGGCCTCAAGTTAGCCTGTCACACTGCCTCGAGAAGGACTACTCCGTGGTCACAGTGAGGTCCAAGGACCGCCCCAAGCTTCTCTTCGACACTCTCTTCACTCTAACAGACATGCAGTATGTGGTCTTCCATGGAACGGGCATCACGGGAGCGATGGAAGCTTGGCAGGTAACAATCGCCCTCGGCCTTTGCTGCGGTTGCAAGGGGTAAATCATCAAGAAGAGTCCATCATCATCTTTAAGCGTGTTTGCTTCAGGACTCGTTGAGAGTTGCAACCAAAATCAAGGACATGATGGATTCTTTCTTGATCATTCTCCCTTACTGCTGCGTGTCAAGTTCTTTCTCCTCTGCTTCATGCAGTCGTTCCTTGCTTAGTTGTTCTCGCTATCATGTTATGTCTCAATCTGTTCTTGTTGGGTACTCACAGGAGTACTACATCAGACATGTGGATGGTCTTCCGATTAGCTCAGAAGCTGAAAGCCAGCGTGTGATCAAGTGTCTCGAGGCAGCAATCGAGAGGCGGACCTCGGAGGTGTGTACGAATGCTCTTGCTGGACGCTGCGCTAGTTGCTCTCTCTCTCTCTCTCTCTCTCTCTCTCTCTATATATATATATATATATATATATATATATAATATATATATATATATATATATATATATACACACACACACATAGATTGTTATGTACTTCCATTGGATTACATGCAGGGGCTTGAATTGGAGTTGCAGACAGAAGATCGCGTTGGTCTCCTTTCAGACATCACTAGGATATTTAGAGAAAATGGGCTATCAATTAAAAGGGCTGTGATCTCAACCAAGGGCAGCAAGGCTGTGGACACATTCTGTGTTTCCGACATGTCGGGGAACCCGGTGGATCCTAAGACCGTCGAGTCGATCCGGCGACAGATTGCACAGATGGGCAAGGCAGTCGTCAGAATGAAAGGGAGCCCACATGTGTCTTTCAAACATCCAGCGGAAACAGCAGGGTTCCTGCTTGGGAACTTGCTCAAGGCTTGTTCTTTCCAGAGTTTCAGGCTCGTTAGATCCTACTCCTGATAGGTGTTCAGACGGATTTTAGTGCAAAAGAATATACAATTATATAGGTATACGAAGAAAGAACCGTATGCTCTAGCCTCTTCCAGATCATCACAGACTGGGAGCAGGCCATGCAACACTGTACATAGCTACCATCTCAATCAATTAGGATGATTCATTAGTATTCCACAGATGCCATCCGCTGCTTAGCACATATTGATGAACGGGCAGCTTTGTATAAATTTTAGTTAGTGATAGACACCATGTGTACAGATACATACGAATGGATTGTCAGATATTGTGTACAGATTACATCTTATAATTAGAATGTGATCCAAGGATCATCTTCTATGTATTCTTCTTTGGCCTGCCTTGGTTGTGAGGATGGAACTGAAAGATCATTGTCTATGATCCTATTGCTGACTTGATGCAAAGTGTTGTCTGGTTGTTGGAACTTGGAATGCCAAAAATGAATGTCACCACCAGAGAAGTTCTACATCTGTGCAGTTAAGATAGAGTTAAGTTTCCGATTCAATAAGGAGAGATGGTTTTATGCTTTCAAAGGGTAAGTAATTTTGAGTTTCTAACATGAACTGCGTCAGGTACGTTTTAGAGGCCTTTAAATGAGCTACTGCGGATCAAATTTTGTAAGAGTTTTTTTTTTTTTTTTTTTACATATGACTGCCCCATGTATTGTAAATATTTTAGGTAACCCCTTACAATCTCAATATTCGAAACTACCACCCTGCAATCTACTTGGGTTCATAAAGAACCCCCTGTGGCTACTTCTGTTAGAAAACTCCCCCTTAGTCATAATTAAAGGTATCAACATTGCCCGTGCATCTCTCCCTCCTCCGACCGGTCGTTTGCCCTCGACTCTGCAACTACCCGCCACCTGCCCTCTCCCCCCATGGTTCCGACAGCGTCCCCCCCCTCTGTTTGGCGTTCACCACTGCTCCCCTATCCGCCTGGCAAGCCCGCTACCCACCCCAACCCCATTGGGGCTTGTGGGGCGGCCCCCACCAACCCCCCGGTCCCCCACCCCCGGCAGCTAGCGCCACCGTCCTCCCTCTCTCTCTCTCTGAGGGGGGGGGGGGGGGGGGTTCCCGAAATATCCCCTGCAACCCCCTTGCGAGCCCACAGTGCCTCCTGTATTGCCGGAGCCCCCCCGTCACTGCCTCCCACCCCGCGGCAAACGAAGAACAGAGGTGGGAGGGAGAAGAAAATTAATTAAAAAAAGTATATCTTTTAAATTAATGTTTTTTAATTTTCTCATCCTAACATTCATAATGCACAAGGTTTTTTTTTGTCTGTCCGATGGACACTCGCTTGCGGCAGGCGACGAGGGTTCGAGGGCCCCGATTGTGGGCGCAAGAGTTTTTCAGGATTTAAGGTTTGGGGAGCGCGTGGCTCTCGCCGGAGGATTTTAAGGGGTTTTTTCTGAGTTTTGAACAGGGTTCGCCCGTGCCGCCCGTACCGCGGCGGCACGGGCGAACCGCACCGTGCCTGGCTCGGCGAGCCCCAGGCACGGTCGGGTCACCCCTTGGGGTGACCCGAGTGTGCCGCGGCGGCACGTCGCGGCACACAGCGGACCGGTACGATCCGGTCCGCTAACTTCGGTTTTTTATTTTTGTTTTCGTATTCTATGTGTTTAAGTGATCTAAATGATGCCTAATTGAAATAAAAATTTCAACATAAACTAATTAAGAGATGATCTAAATTATAATAATTTTATTATAATTTTTAAATTATTTTTTTGTCAAGTAAAAATTATCCTAAAAAATTAGTAAATTGACTTAATCTCAACATCTAAGGGATTTAATGGTGTCTAATTGAGATGAAATTTCAAACATAATCTAATTAATAGGTGATACAAATTGTAATAATTTTATTTTAATTTTTTAAATTAATTTTTTGTCAAGTAAAAACTGTCCCAAAATATATTAGGTCGACTTAATCTCAACATCTATACATCAATAATTCATGATATTTATATTTTTAGAATTAGTATATTTTTCTAGTAATTATGATAACTTTATATTTGATTTTATTTTTGAAACCAAATATCGTCCCGTTGAAGTACGTGCACAGAGAGTTCGTCGTACCGCGACAAACTCTGTGTGCACTTAAGGGGTCTAATTAGTATCTAATTGAGATAAAATTTTAAACATAAACTAATTAAAAGATGATACAAATTATAGTAATTTTATTAATATTTGATATTAATTAGCATTAATAAATAATAGCCCAATGTCATACTCAGAAGTGCGCGCTCCGACGGGATGGCACCGGAAAACTGTAACGAAAATAAAATTTGAGAACACCATAATTTTCAGAAAAATATGGTGATATCATAAATGTAAATATCCGGAATTGTTGACGTACGGATTTCGATATTAAGCCGATGCAACTATTTTCCGAGCAAATTTTCACCCAGTATAAAATAAATTCTAAAAATTAAAATAAATTACCATAATTTGTAAAACCATTACATTAGCTTATAGCTAAAATTTCAACACAAATGGACATTATTTGAATGAGTTTACAAGAGGATCTTCGGGCCAGCTAGTTTGTAGGTTAATTACGTCAAGCATTTTCTGGGATCTTCGGACTAGCTGGTTTATGGGTTAATTACGTCAAATCATTCTTCTCCATCTGCTACAGGCGACAGTGGTGGCGGCGGTGGTGGTGGTGGTGGTGGTGGTGTTGGTAGTGGTGGTAGTGGTGGTGGTGGTGGTAGTATGTGCTTTTCATTAGAGTCTGAGTTCTCGCATGCTACCCAAAATAGTTGAGATCACGGTGCTCCACTAAGCTATTCAAAAAGGTATCAAGCAGAAGAGAAAAGACGACACATAGATCATGTGGATAGTAGTAGCTATCAAGGGATTGAATTCGATTTTGAGATATTGAGCACATAGGACGACACAACATCTGTGTGTGCTAGTGAGGGTTACAGTTTCTTTTCAGGACATACACAGTTGGATCCATATGGACAACATTATGAATATGGTGGCTATTATGCCTCTGGATACTAGTATATATGGTCATGATGATTCTTATATGCAAATTCCAATAGTTCCACCACCAGGACCTACAATAGTACGTCAAGGAACACGTCAATATTTAGAATATCAGCGTATGTACGAAGACCTATATCAAAATTACATGTCTTATGCTGATTATTTGCGCTTCTTGGAGAGCACTTATAATGTGAGGTTGTTCGGAGATGGAAGTTATACCCCCTGCTACGAGGGTTTTGTGGACATACATGCTCAGCATGATGAGGAAGAGTAGGTAAGAACTTGTTAAATGTCCTTAGTGACATGTTAAGGAAGATGATGTTAATTTGTAATTTTTCATGTAAAGAAAAATGATGAATATGAGGATGACGATATGAATATTGTATTTGACTTGTATCATGATTATATCCTTAATATTTACATGAACACTAATTGCTTGTGTCATGATTTTGGTATGATTGTATGTATGTTAAATAAATATTAAATAGTTGTGGTGGGTTGACTTAAATAAGTAAATAAATTTATTTATATTTTTCAACCTCTTTATGTGATGTTCTTATGTTTTACTCATTTTCTTTTGAAATTTGCTCATTTCAAATATTAACTAAGTCACAAAATTAAAAAAACAAATCAAACATGCCAATTTTCTATCGTACCTCAACGGTACGGTACGGTTCGATACGTACCGTACCACGGAAAATACGGTACGGTCGATCCGAACGGTACGACGAACCTTGGTTTTGAACCGGTGTGGGTTCTGTTGGTCGGGCGGTGGCTTAAACCACCACACATATGCTAAAAAAAAAAGGTCATTCTATGTTTTTTATCTTGCTAACGTAGCTTCCAGACGAAATATCCTCTCTGTTATTATTTTTGGATGGCAACCAATTTTAGGCACTTACTTTTTAACCCAAACAGATTAAAAAAGGTTAATTTTTAAATATTAAAATCTAGATAGTTATTTGAAATATAAGAAATATTGATCTCACTTGTCAATTGCACTTTTGAACATATTTTTTTATTTTCATTAGGAGCAATATTTCGTGCACACCAATGATGTCCATTAAGTGACAAACAAATACACTCAAGAAGTGAGTGCCATGTGAATAAGTAAAGATGACATGGAAAGGAGGAGAGAGAAAACATGAAGAAGAAAAAAAGCAAAGATAGCAGTTGTACCCTCCTCTTCTCCCTCATGTTCTCTCATCCTCCTTCGATGAGCATTGGCATCCTCCTCCTCCACTCGTCTGCCTCCGCCTCAAGTAATAAGGGTGGACGACTGTCATGCACGAGGTGCTTTCAAGATCGAGCTTGCTTCTAGATGTTGTGGCCTTTTACTCCTTAGCGACGACAAGTCATCCTTGGTGGAGTTGGGTTGGCAGCCCAGCTAGGTCTAGTTTGGCTCTGCCTTCCTGAGTTCGACCCTTCCTCCTGACCAAGCCCTCCCTCATCCTATGAGGCACCCACACCATCATTCTTGTAGAGTTCTCTTACGCCTTAGGTCCCTCTCGTTCACCACCGAGCACCACTTCTATCCCGACAAGGGTGACTGTCGTGCTCGCAGGCTTCAGGGCTTTGCCGCCCTAGGTGTCGCCCTTGTGCTGCTCTACCTCGGTTGGGATCGAAACGGCTGCTCCTCATTATTGACCTCGCGTATTTGTTCCTTTCGATATGTTTTAGGGACTGGTTATATATATATTTTTGTATATGATTTGGGGTATGGAAAATCACACAAAATTTTGCATGTACTATTTGTACACAATTTTTTTAAGGGAAATGTTTCATGTAAGAGTAACATATTCGAGAGTATATATTAGCAAATCTATATATATGTTACTGAATCTAAACAATAAGTTAGTATATGTAAGTGAAAAATTAATTAATGTTTAGATGTTATTTTATTACAATAAGTGTTTTATTAATAATACATATGTCACTGAATATACATTATATGTAAGTGAATCTTGAGTATATATGTAACGACCCGACCTCCCGGACCCCCGCTAGGGACCCCGGAGTTTGCGCCACCACCCACGGATCCGAAGACCTAGAAGGGTTAGAAGAATAATCTAGTGAGATATGCACTGAATTCAAATAACTATAACAGGATATACAAAGCATAGGTACAAGAAGAAAGGTACAGTCCTTAAGGGGCATATCTCAAGAACTTGCAGAGTACAACTCTGAACTCACTTAGATACAACAGCTCACAACACTTGCTCTCACTGCTGCTGATGGCACGCGGCGCCACAGCCATCTCTGCAACGCGTCAGACACCTAGCTCCCGTGACGAAGAGCCCCTAGCTGAAGGGAGTAAGGGGGGGGGGGGGGTTGAGCCTCACGAACAAGGCCCAATAGGGATTACCAGTCCCTCATTGGCCAGGGCAGCAAGAACTTCGAAAACAGAAAACTACACTAGAAAGTTGTAAAGCGAGAAACACCTACAGCAGGGTACTACAATGCAGCAGAACAGATAATAACGCCACGACCAAAAATCGAGGTCGGGCCACACATGACTCCCGCAGAAACCACCGAAGTTAGGCACAAACACGAAAACAAGTCTCGGTACGCCCGCTGAGACAGGGGTCTCACGATGACCACAGAGCAACCACGTGAGAAGGATGTCTCACCACAAGCACGGCCACCTCAGACATCCACAAGGTCGAGGGCCCACAAGCAGAACCACCCCAGACCCCGGACACATGGCGAGGTCAGAAAACCACACATGTGGATGCCATCACGGACTGGTACCAAAAAACGGGACTACGGAACTGAAAGAACACCGAAGAGTGTCTAGCTTCCGTGGGCATTGTTGGTTTGGCCTTGTCGGCCTGTAGGCTACAACCATTGGGCAAGCTAAGGCAACGAGTCACACTGGGAAACGCCGTGAGAAAACGTCGTCACAACAACCGCAAACAAGCCATCACCATTGACAACTAAGAGGAGAACACACCAACCACTCTCTCTACTCGCCAGCCTGGCTCCAACCTCTAACCTCCCCGGAAGAGCGAGATAGAGTTGCCACAGAACACCGCAAGAATGCACGCACCACTATAGCCTGGCCAAGCTGCGGCCCCACGTCTGGCACCACCACGTGGCTCCAGAACCAACATAGAGAGAGGCAGTGAGAAGAAGGACTGTCTGGGCCGCACGGAAAGAAAACACCTCGACGACCTCGGTGTCCTGCCCCAAACAAGAGAGCTCTACAAACGACTCGACACCGCTATCCAAACCTCGTTTTCCCCTCCGCTACCAGAGTCCACCACACTATGTCGTAGACTCGAGTGTTAGTCTTAGGTGAATAACAAGCCAATATGATATTGTATCATTTTGTTCAGTTATTAATAAAATGGCTTTTATTTATTATTTTACTATGTTGGTATTATAATAAAGTCTATGAACATGTGCAATAGTGAGTAGACTATGATGTGTGATCATACTAATGAGACTACTCACTTAATAAACACATATTCTAAATGTCCCTATGTAGGGGATACCTGAGAAGGACATCAGATATCCGGTTAGAATAGTATTGTTTACTCCCGCTCATATGATGAGGATGACTGATCTCATAGTCATGTGTGTGGAGACACGAAGGAGAAACAATAGGTGCTCTTTAGAGAAAGAGTTCATTGAACTAATCTAATAGAATCACTGGATGGTATTGTACTTACTGTCAACCAGAAAGATTCGATTATCACAGTTGTGTAGATGGTCTTTAGACCTGAGACACCAACGACACCTTGTTGGTGGACTTCTATGTTTTGAGCATGGCCTAAGAATCTCTATGTAAGAGATTCCAAATGGTCAAAGTTCGGACATAGCGGAAGACCTTTGAAGGGGATTAAGTGCTCAACAAGGGATCATTTGCCCTCGGTACACAGAGGGAGAATACTCAAGGAAACGATGCAATGAAGTCCTTGGCCAGGGCAGATAAAATATCAAAAAGAGAGTTTTTGATATTAATCTATAGCATCGGATTCCAGTGGGACAACAAGTTAGGATTTGACAGTATATCATATCCTAAGTTGTTCCAAGAGTATTGTGTAAATGAGAGATTATATCTACATGGCAACTTATGGTGGAAAGGTTCCTTGTGAGGGTTGCAGAACCCCAATACCTTTCGGGTTCACATAGTGTTGCTTGGCACCCAACTGTAGACAGTGTGTTTCCTTTTCGAAAACAACGGTCCATTCCACACACACACCTTGTGGAGGCGGTGTTAAACCCCTAAAAGAGCAGGTATGGGAGAAAATGACATGTGTGTGTGTGGAATGGTGTGATGCATGCACTAAGACGACAAAAGAAAGATATGAAGTGAAAGAGAGAAAGGAAAGAGTGGCGATGTAGCCGGTGGTGGCGACAGATGGAGAGGACGAAGAGAGGCCCCGCCCGCCTTGCTCCGACGCTCGTGGGAGGGACGGAAGCTCCGAATCCTGAGGAGGAAGACACAGGGATGACGCACATCGAACGTGCTCCTCCTTGACCTTAGAATGCGAGCTTCTGATCTGGCAGGGCTTCGCCTTGGGGTGTTAGAGAATTATGGCACGGAGGTCGAGGCGCCGATTCAGCAAGGCTTCACCATCTCTGGGAATTGGATCCAGAATCTTTAAAATGGTTGCACTCGGCTTGTATTTATAGGCAAAACTTACCAAAATCGCGTCAGCTACAATGGACGCCTATAAGACATGAATAGTGTCCACACGGTGTGCTGCGCTTTACAAGCCCTTGATTTGACAATAGCATGATGATTATAGCCTGCGACCACCTTCAGAATCGCATCGGGATGGCGCGCCGCGATTTCTTAACAATCGATCTTTTATTAAATCGATGCTTGATTTGACAGGAGATCTTAAAAACGCGGCGAGCCTGGCGGACGTGATTCTAAAAGCACTCTGATTTCGAGGCACGGGCTCTTAATGGTGCCGACTGTAGGGTTTGACTTTTAATAGCGGCGGGTACAGTAGACACGAATCAGAACCGCCAATGTGCCAAATAGGCATGTGTGATTCGCGTCGGCCCTGCCGGCCGTAGATCAATACCCAAAACGACGTCCACTGTACTGGACGCAAATCTATTAAATTCAGCAGACCTTTTTAACCTCTTTAGAAAAAAATTCTTAAAAATCCTAGAAAATCCAGAAAAATAGGAAAATCACTCAAGAGGTTAATTGAAGAGAGCCACTTTGAGGCATTACGGTGTAACATGAAATTTACTCGATATGTTGCCGAAATGGCGTGTCTACAGTTGCCTCGCCTTGGCGTCTGCTTTGCAAGGAAATGGAGTGGAGTGACACGAAATGATAGTAATGGAATGATGTGAATTGAGTGGAATGAAGTGGAATGACTGAAAAGTAGGCGCCAAGGTGTGATGAGACACGCCCTTAACAACATACGACTGGAGCCATTCGTCAATTCGAAGTGAAGTGGCTTTTTGGAAAATCTTAGGAGAAGACTCAATGGGTGGACGAAAGAAAAAAGAGTGTGCACATGGGCACGAAAGGGAGAAAGATCAACTTCCAGCGTCGGAGAAGCACCTAAGGACACAATCCGTTAGGTTGCACCATTGGGGGCGTCTGCCACTGCCTCAGGTGGATCTTTGGGAGATGAACTGAAAATGAGAATCCAAAACAACTGAGTTTCTCAAAAGACGTTCTTCAAACAACAACACTCAGAGTGGAATATTCCACGTTAACTGGCATTGAGGAACGAGTGGTTCTCTTCAATTAAAGACGAGAGTCATAATCCGAATTATGCTCAAAGACCTACATGATGCATGCTAGGCTAAAAGTAAAATCTAAAACAAAAGAAAATATAAGATAATCAAGGATAATATTGTCACGATGATGAAGTCAGGATACCGGATGGAACCATCGTCCTTTTGCAGTGTAACGACCTATCCTCAAGTCGTAAGATTCCTCTGGAATCATCATTGTTTTTGGCGGAGGAGGGGAACTCAAATTCTAAATTTGTCAGAGCCTCGAGGTCCTTGATCTGTTCTAATAAAGTATATCATATAGTAAGATGCAACATATACAATACCAGGGTGGCGGCCGCCAAGGATGGTCGTGTATTATGTGGCAAAAAGGGCATCCAGATCTGGCGCTCTAAGACTGATCAGTATTGACAAGCAACAAATAATAGGGTGGAGTATGAAAACAATGTTACTTGTGAATCACGGCGGGAAAACCGGATGCCTTTCAATCATGAATCACGTCCACTGGACTGAACGCGATTCAAGCTGTCAATCTAGATTTGACAGTTTTGGCTCTTCTCCCCCTTTACTGTGTGCATGAGAGCCACCTGGGTCAAGGGGTCACAAGACACCCTCCCACACTCCTTTACATGCACACTCTCTTTTTTTTGTGCTCTCCCTTCCCTCCCAAGGGTGCAAAAGATATTTGAAGCAAGGAGAAGAGGAAGAGGAGGACGAGAAGCCTTTTGGAGGAGAGGAAAGGAGGAGAAGCTTTGGAGAGATGGAGTATGGTGGTTCTTCCTCCTCTAAGGGATCAAGAGGAGAAGGGTTCCAAAGGTTGAGTTCAATGGAAGGACACATTTGCAAGCTTGTCCAAGCCAAGTTGGTAAGTAGATTTGATCTTTAAGATGTGTTTTTGGTGCTCTTGACATGCTTTTAACATTTTCTTTGGCATTCTTCCTTTCCTCTCTTCCTTTTCTTTTCCTTCCCTCTTCCTCTTCCAATGACCGATCCTTACATTTCTGGCCATGCACAAAATCCCCATGCAATGCCATTCTACGCCCACTCGCATTGGATTACCCACTCTTCCCGAGTAACCGGCGTTACATGCGCCTTCCATGGCTCCAACAACTCACATCCACTATCACCTTGGACATGACCAACATTCTCAAGGCGTGGGGGATCAATAACCTTGCTATTCATGCCAGAAGATACCACAAGGTTCACCTTGATTGGGAGGCTCTCGGGGCATTAATCGAATTATGGCACCGTCAAACCCATACATTCCTCTTCAAAACATTTGAAGCCACTATTTTATTGGAAGAGGTTGATGTTTTACTAGGTTTGAAGCGGATGAAGCAGGGCGCGGAAGATGAGATGGCAGTCATGCCACGGAGCTGCACGAGCAGGGGAGTGCTGGAAAGCTTCATGGACGCGAGGGATGCTCAAAATGTTCAGACCGATAAAGGTATCAACTTGCAAAAGATGGCGGCTTGGACCATGAAGGAGTTGCCACGGGCAGGGGATGGCAAGAGATTGGAACAGGAATGAGGGGATTTGCCATTTGCGTGGTGGGCGCGCTCCTCTTCCCCTCGATTGACAATACTTTGGAGGAGGACCAACTAGGTGCGGTGTATGCCATATGGGAGGGCGAGAGGTTGGGACCGGCGGTGTTAGCCTTTCTCTACAATGGTCTTACATAGGGGTGTCAATGGGTGGGCTTGGGCTGGCCCAATTTAAACCCAGTTAGCCTAACACTAAAATAACCCAACCCAAGTCCAACCCAAATTTAATGGAACAAAGTAAAACAAACCCATGGTAGCCCATTGAGACCCGCTTCAGCCCATCAAGCTAATATGTAGATAGATTCACTATTTTAATTTAAGCATGTTTTAATTTAAAGGGAACTGTTGTTGTGGTGGAAATCGGTTTCTTTATTTAATGCATGTGTAGGTATGGTGGTTATTGATAGGTATGGTTGTTATTAATGTCTCTTACCCCAATAGGCTAACCCGAGTCCAACCCATCAAGTGATGGGTTTGACAAATGGGCTTCAAAAGAGATTCATGGGCCATCATATTTTAACCCAAATTGAGTCTGGAGTGGACTACCCATTGGGCTTCAAATTAACCCAACCCATTAACACCCCTAGTCTTACGGCAGTGAGCTTGGGTAGGCCTCCTTATGGTTCAATGCTTTTACTTACTTGCTGGACTAACCTACATTTCAAGTTTGAGGTTAACAATGAAGTCACAAGCTCCTCCCGCATCTTCTTCAAGAGTCCGCTTAAGCATTTGGACAACATCATCGACCTGGAAGGGCGTGTGGCTAATCGGGTGCTACAACTTAAAACGTGGGGGGATTGGCGTGATTACTTCCGAGACATGCCCAGGAACGCGTTTACTTTTATTTTGGTGCCACTTTTTACCAGGGACCTGCGGATCAGGCTAGCATCCGGTGTGGATCTGAGGTTGATCGGGGCGTCCGAGTTTGCTCTTCACAATCCACACCATTGCCTCTATGAACTTGGGCTTCCACGACGCGTCTTTGAAGGGCCATCTCACCTCCCGCCAATTAGATGGTGTGACATCGGAACAAATAACGATGGGGAGGAGTTGAATACCATTAAAGCATTGTGGAAGGTTTGTTCCTTCAGGAGGCCGGTCCCAAATGTATAGGAGGTTGAAAAAGACTGGATGAATTATGTATGGGGTCTTGGGAAATTGTGGCCCAAAGTGGCCGTCTGTAAGCAATGTGATGGAATCCTTAATGAAAATGCAATCACTTCCTTAACATGGCCACAAATGTCCCTTGAATGTGATTGTTCATCCAAATTGCTTGAAATTTCGCCTTAAAAATGAAACCTCGAGTGGACATTTTGAAACGCGTCCAACGCAGAAGCCGCGGATAACTAATTTATCCACGTCCACTATAGCCACCGCCTTTTACTTGAATCGCGTCCTCTAACCCCGACGCGCTTCTAATTATACTTTAAATTTTCAAAAATCACGTGCCTCTGGATCCGCACCAAGCAATCATGACTCTCTGAATCGCGACGGGTACATCGAACGCCATTTACATTGACAACTTAGATTCACGTCCACAGTGATGGACGCATTTTAAAATTTCAAAACTGCGCGCCTAAAAGTCTGCGTCGAGGTAATGATGGCTTTTCTGAATCGCGGTGGCTCCGGCGAATGCAAGTAAGGAGGCTCGTCCAAATTCGTGTCCGCTGAGCTGGACGTGATTCTCAACCCCGCCCGAGTCAATAAAATGCCCGAGGGCGCCGGCTGGCCATTGTTTTGGCCTCCGACGACCCTCCAGCCTCTCATCTCTAACTTCGACTCTCTTCCGCTCTTTCTCTCTATTCTCTCTCTCTATTCTCTCTACTCCTTCTCTACTCTCTCTCTCTGCTCCCAATGGAGAAGATCTCGGGGGCCAAGCGACAGCGGGGAGAAAGCTCTTCGGTGGTGGAGGAGGCGACGTCGACGACGGGGACGCCAGGCACGGACGCGAGCACGATGGTGGCAGAGATGCTGGGGGCTCCGGGTGAGTTCTCCCTCGTTCCGGTGGAGGAAGCGGCACCAGCGGAGGAAGGCGAGCTAGGCGATGGAGGATGAGGAGGAGGACCCGGAGGGCGATTGGGCAGCACAAAGGCGGGGGCGCCTTGGCCGGCAGATCCCCTCGCTGCTGGAGACAGTAAGTACCCCGAACTCCACTCTTTGATTTTGCGATGAAAGGAGGGGGAAGTGCCAGCATCGAGGAAAAGAAGGGGTGTGAATCACGTCCAATGCAGTGGACACGGTTCACATGGCTGAATAAACGCAGCCACTGCTCTAGACGCGATTCAAAAGGGCTATCCGAGGGCAAAATGCTCGGCCTGATTTTGCGCAATTTTGGTCCTTTTGATGTTTTCAATGTGTGCTAACTTATTTTTATGCATTGTAGGGCATCATGAAGCAAAGGACCATGTGGCCCCACGTGCTGGTAGCTTATCAGGGGCTCCCGGACTTCCAGAGGGAGAGAGTCCAGGAGATGGGCTTCGAGCCGATCTTGGAGATCAAACCCTTTTTTGTGGACAGCCCCCTGATCCAAGCACTGAGGGAGCGGTGGGACAGAGTGAGCCGGGCCTTCCTCTTCCCTTGGGGGCACATGGTGCCGTCCCTGGAGGATGTGGCCTAGATCATAGGGCTGAGAGTAGATGGGGAGGTAGTGACGGGGGTCATTTATGCGGAGTACACAGAGTTCGCACAAGACCTGCTAGAGTTGGACCCCCAAGGTGAGGAGCTCGGCGACCGGAGGATGGTCAGCCGAGTAGCATTGTTAGACAGCCTGAGCCTCAAGTGGGTGAGGCAGAGGGCAGAGGAGACGCTGCCAGAGTTCGTGCAGCGAGCGGCGGGGTTGGCGTGAGCGGTGTACAGCTAGGACCCGGACGATGAGGAGAGGGTGGATAGAGATCTGCGACGGGTCTTGGTATTTTTCCTCAGCAAGATGCTGCTCACCACGAAAGGCGACGACATCCACTACCGATTTTTGGAGATTCTGGAGGACTTGGAGGGGGTCGGGCGATATGCCTGGGGTGCAGCCTTCCTGGCCCACACCTTCGCCGACCTCTCCAGCGGCACTGGTAGGGAGACCACGGTGGGCGGATTTACGCCTTCCTTCAGGTACGGCCTTTGACTTTTAAACTCCATTTCAAATTCTGTATTTAAATTTATGCATTTTAAATTGTTTAGCCAAGACTAATCAGTGTGTGCGCATGCAGGTGTGGAGTTATTACTACATTCCCCTGGGCTGGGTGACCTAGATACGCCCAGACGCAGTGCCCCTCGCTCGGAGGTGGCTCCGGTGGTGACAACGGCCACCTACTCTTTCCAGCTCGACGTCCTCCAGGACTTCCCGGCTCTCCTGGTATGCATTCTACACTTTTATTTTATTCCTTCATGCATTTAGTATGAATTATCATGTGACTAACTTAATACATGTGTGCAGGTTGTGTGGCAGCCCTATGTGGGCCAGGGTGAGGATGATCAACCGTGGGTCGAGAGTGGCCGACCTCGGTTCGGGCGGGACCTTTGGGTCCATTGCCTGAACGAAATTGAGCCACTCCAGCTCCGGATCGCTACCCGCACCCTCGGCCTACATCAAGCGTGGCACGAGGAGACCGAGCCCTGGGGAATTGGCAGGAGGACGTGGGGGAAGGCAAAGATGGTGGACTGGCATCTCCGCTTCCCCAAGCAGTATGCCGACTGGCAGCGTGGCAGATAGCTCATGGAGTCGGACGCCGCTGACAGCCTCGCCTACCTCCGACATTTCCAAGAGGAGTATAGGGGCCGCGACTTCATGAGGCCTGCCAGGGTATGTATATTTGACTTTCACTTCTTTGCATGATATTCGAATTAATGTGTGCATGTGCAGGATGCGTGGGACGACCTCATTGACACCCTTCGTGCCTAACTGGAGGGTACATAGGCACATCTGGCGGAGCCGCACGAGGCCCTTGATGCACTGGTAAGTGTAGTGAGTCGTACCTCCTTTCCATTTACCTTACCATGCTGACTTGACTTCTTTATGTATAGCGCGCGGCACAGGTGACCGTGGAGTGCACCGACACAGCAGGTGCCTCCACGAGTCGTAGAGTGCTCGACCTGGAGGTGTCCTCTCTCTGGAAGCAGCTGGCGGCCGTGGTGGCCAAGGCGGAGGAGGCAGAGCGCAACCTCACTGCACGGGGAATTATTTTAATTAGATTCATGAATTGAAACGTTGTTTATACTTACCTGTGACTGCTACTTGCAATCTGCTGAGCTTCAGGCCGCCCTCTCCCAAGCGACGCTTGTGAGTGCTGAGGTGGCTGGGCTCACGCAGTAGCTATCCGAGCTGCGTACCCAGGTCTCCCAGCATGACACTGACCTTCCCCGTGAGGCTACGGAGCTGCAGATCACGCTTTCCGTGGAGCGTAAGGAGCGTGAGCGTGAGTGCGTGTAGTGGGTGGAGAAGCGGGCGCACGAGTGCGGCCGGTGGACTGAGGAGCACAGCCGGTGGGAGGAGGAGCATAGCAGGTGGTCCTAGGAGCACGAGCGCCTGACTCAGCAGGTGGTGGAGGCTCGTGCGAGTCTGGGCACCACCAAGCATCTGTTGCGAGAGGCGGAGGACCGATACCGGCGTGGGCGAGAGCGCGCCGTGAGGGAGGGGCGAGCCAGCGCCTACTCTGGGAGCTACATAGCAACGTCCTCTCAGTACCAGAGGAACGTCGAGGAGGGACGTGCCGCCCAGGGGTCGACTGGTTCTCGCGCCTCCATGAGGCCTCCAGCTCCGTGCTCCTCAGTAGACCCCGGTGAGGCGGAGAGCAGCCAGCGCACTAGACCTGCAGAGGGTGGTAGCGAGAGTTAGGCCACTTATTATGATTTGTACCTTTTTCTTTTTGTTGATATGTTGTGTGCCTGGTCGGGCACTTTATGATGTACTTGGGCTGGCCCCCCTTTTGGCCATACATATATACATGATGTGTGCTTCGCCTTCTTCTTTCCTCGTGCCAGAGACACATTTGAACAAACAAGTTAAATGTTTGTTCTGGCTCAGCCCCTTGCATACAAAAGGTGTTTGGCTTCATGAACTTGTCAAGGGGCCGAGCCTTTATTTAAATAAGGCGAGAATAAAAGAACAACAGAATGCAGGAGATGAATGTACAAAATTTACAAATGACATGCAAGCAAGCAGATGACAGCGAGAATTTACAAGGATGAACATGCGATTAATGATTTTCCCTTTTATACAACAAATTTTTTTGCATTTTGAAATATTCGGTATTTTTGGATTTTGAACTGTTCGATTTTTTTTGGATTTTGAAATATTTGGTGTTTTTGGATTTTGAAATATATTCATAGGATATTCTATTTGTTTTGGATTTTGAGAATAAAGGTCGTAACCCAGCATAGTCCCTTCTACAAAGATGTGCAGAACGAAGGGGGTCCGCCCTATTTGGAAGAACGTGGTGCCTGGACCCTTTCAATTACTCGGTTTCCATTGAGAGTTCATTAACCATTCTTGGATGTGCCAGACAGAGGTTGAACGTGCTTAAGTGGTGCCTTCACCCGAGGTGGCTTTTGGCGACATCCTCCTTAGTTGATCGTTGCCTTGCCTTGACCCTAGGACATACTCGCGGGGGAGAAGGGAAGAAGGTTTAGGAAGTCTGCCAATAGCCTGGGATACCGGGGAGACACTCACTCCTGTACCTTTATACCTAGTGGGATTCGGTCTTTTGGCTTTTGAGGTTTTTGCATGCTTACGACTGGGTCCATTTGGATCTCCGCGGGGACTTTGCCGCTCTTGACATGCTTTTCATTTGATTTCCTATTTTGGCTATTTGATTTGGATTTTCATTGATCCTCCCCCCCTTTTTTTCTGTTGTTTGCCTTGACCTACACCCATGGCCATTTGAGCTTTTAGGTAGATTCCGAGGTCGATCTCTCAGGTCTCCCTTGCTACCGGCGGACCGAGTGGGAAAGAAGCATGTACTGTCCCGGACTCTTGGTTTGGCATTGATCTTCTTTAGATTCTGTGCCTCTAGCTTCCAAGGGTGGGCGTGTGAGTGTGAGGGTGTCGACATCTCGGGCTAACCCACCAATAATAGAGAACGAACTAACAATGATGGCTTTTCATTTTTAGGGTCTGGGCACCATGTAATTCTAGACTCCTACCTAGGGGTAGTACCTCTTTAGATATAGCCCATTCGAATGGTGAGAGAGGTTTTCACCCTCCGCGTTTACTAGCCTGTACGCATTGCTGGATATACTTCTTTCATTACGTATAGCCCTTCCCAGTTTGGTTGGAGTTTTGAGCGGGGACCACCAAGTTTTACAAAGATTCTTTTAATGACCATTTCACCGACTTTAAACTTTCTCTCAATAACTTTCTTTTTGTGAAAATGTGAGTCTATTTTGGTATGGTCTAGTGTGTTCTGCGGCGACCAGGCGCCTCTCATCCAGAAGTTCCAGTTGTGCCAGGAGCGACTCTTGTCGCTCGTCGATTGACGAGTCCTTATCAAGCTGGATCCTTAATGAGGGAACAAGAATCTCATATGGTACTATAGCCTCCATTCCATGCATGAGGGCGAATGGTGTTTGCCCTGTGGGAGTACAGATTGAAGTGCGGTAGGCCCATAGATCTTCTACAAGCTTTTCTAGCCAGTCCGAGAATTTGTTAGCCTCACATGTTTTCTTGATAATTTTAATTAAAGTTTTATTGGTGGCCTCTGCCTGGCCATTGCCTTGTGGATAATAAGGAGATGAATGATGCAATGCAATCTTATACCTATTGCAGAGGTCGTGCAGTTCTTGAGAGACAAACTGAGGCCCGCTGTCGGTGATGACAGTGCTCGAGATGCCGAACCTGGTGATGATGTTTCTCATGATAAATTTAGAGGGTTGTTGCCTTAATTTCCACGTATGCCTTGGCTTCCGCCCACTTGGTAAAGTACTCCGTCGCAGTGAGGATGTATGACTTTGCTTTGTTCTTGGGGTTGGGATCACCAAGGGGACCAATGATGTCGAAAGCCCACATAGAGAAAGGCCATGGGGAGGATACTGGGTGGAGTGTAGAGGATGGAGCATGAATTTTGTCGGCGTGCAGTTGGCACTTGACACATCGACGGACAAAGATAAAGCAATCCTCCTCTAGAGTGGGCCAATAGAAACCTTGCCTAAGAATCTTCTTAGCAAGCATCTGGCTATTCACATGGCCACCATAAACACCCGAATGGGCCTCCTCAACAACCTTCAGAAGTTCATCCTCATCCAGGCATCTAAGCAATACTTCGGAGAATCCCCTTCTGTATAGTGAATTTCCAATCAAGGTATATCTCTGGGACAACCTCCTTACGGCTTTCTTTTCCTCACTTGTGGCTTCTTCAGGGTACGACTGATCTTTACAATACCTTGCCATCTCATAATACCATGGCTTCTCTTCATCTTCTAACTCTTCTTTTAGCTCTAATAACATAACTTCAACTTTCTCCTTCTTTTCCAACTTCTTCAACATCTCTTCCTTGATATGGAGAAAGACAGGGTCCCGAACAACAGGGGTATTGCGGCGTGCAATTTGAATGGTGTCAAAGTCCCCGGGATAGCACATATTGAGACTTGAAGCGATGGTAGCAAGGGCGTCAGCTAGAAGATTCTGATGACGAGGGACATGAACAAAAATCAACTTGGAGAATAGCTTGGCATAGGCTGAGGCGAGTTCTTGGTAAGGCTTGAGCTTTGGATTGCGAGTGAGGTATTTGGTGAGCACTTGACGCAAGACCAGCTGATTATCACCTACAATTCGCAGATGGGTGACACCATAGAAATGAGCGAGCTCCAGACCAGCTAACAAAGCCTCATATTCGGCAATGTTGTTGGTGGCAAGAAACTCTAATTTGTATGCTTGCGGAATGGTGACACCCTCAGGCGATAGTAGAGCGATCCCGATACCCTTTCCTTGAGAGTTCAGAGCTCCATCAAAATATAACGTCCATATAGGATCAGATTGGCTAAGGGACATTAATTCTTCATTTGAAAACTCTGAACGAACTGGATCGAACTGGGGAATAGGGTGATGAGCGAGATGCTCTGCTATGTCATAGCCTTTGATGGATTTCTGCTGAATGTAGGTGATTTCAAACTGGGAAAGGAAGCTTTGCCAATGTGCTAGCCTATTAGTTAGAACAGATTTCTCGAGGAGGAACTTGATAGGATTCATGTAGGCTATAAGATGGACTTCGTGAGCAAGAAAGTAGTGCTTCAATTTCTACACTACCCATATGAGCACAGCACATGTCTTTTCCATTGCCATGTACCGTTGTTCCCAGGGGTTGAGAAGTTTAGACAGGTAGTATGCTACCCTTTCCTTGCCTCATCATCTACTTGCGCAAGGACAGCTCCTACCGAATCTTCCAGAACAGATACATAGAGAATTAACGGTTTGCCTAGAGTCGGCGGCCTCAGGACAGGGGGATTAGCCAGATATTCCTTGAGCCCATCAAATGCCGCCTGACACTTCTCATCCTAATGGAATTCGACTCCCCACTTGGTGAGGTCATAGAAGGGTCTACACCTCTGCGAATGTTGGGAGATGAACCGGTGAATAAACTGCAGCCTCCCGATAAGTCCTCGAACTTCCTTCAAATTCTTGGGAGGAGGCATTTCTCTTATTGCCTTCGCCTTGTTGGGATCGATTTCTATACCCCTCTTGCTCACGATGAAACCTAGAGGCTTACCCGACGAAACACCAAATACACACTTCTTAGGGTTCATCTTCAACTGATACTCTCTTGACCTTTGCAGAACCTTAGTTAGAACCCCAGGATGCTCAGCCATAGTCTTTGACTTCACTACCAGGTCGTCCACATACACCTCAATAAAGATATGGATCATGTCATGAAAGATAGCCATCATAGCTCTTTGGTAAGTAGCTCCAGCATTCTTGAGCCCAAATGGCATGACCACATAACAATAGGTTCCCCACGGTGTAGTGAACGAGGCCTTTTCCTGGTCATCCTCAGCCAACATGATCTGGTTGTACCCTGAGAAGCCATCCATGAAGGAGAGGGTTTCATACCCGGCCACATTGTCTACGAGCACGTCCAGGTGAGGCAACGGGAAATCATCTTTAGGACACGCGCGGTTGAGGTCCCAGAAATCGATACAAATCCTAACTCTTCCATCTTTCTTCATAATCAGGACAATCATTGCCACCCAATTTGGATATAGCACGACTCTAGTGAATCTGGCTTTGTAGAGCTTATCGACCTCATCTTTCATTTTCAAAGCCATCTGGGGGTGGAAACGCCTCAACCACTGCTTAATGGCAATGGACCCCGGCTTAAGGGTAAGGCGGTGTTCCACTAGCGCAGTGTCCGAGCTTGGCATATCCTCGTAACTCCATGCAAACACGTCCTTGTACTCCCTGAGAACCTCAATGATTTCCTCCTCTTCAGCTAGTGATAAATTACTGCTTATGAGGATGGTCTTAGGGTCTTCCTCAGTTCCCAGGTTGATTTCCTTGGTGATTTCCTCCACAGCAGCTGACGGTTCATAAAATCTCTTCAACCCACTTGCGAACGCGTCAGCCTCGTCCTCGAATTCTTTGTCACCTTCCTCAATTGGGTCGTCGTCATTCATGATTTCATAGACTTCGAACCCATCATCGATTAAGCAAACTGACTGCTCATATTCCATTTCTAGCAATTGCAAGGGCTCTTCTACAAATTCTTGAATTGCTAGGCATGCCTTGCACTTACGGGCTAGATCTGCGAGGAGTCGGTGTGGAACCCTCCCACCCTTGGACTTCTTCTCTGATACTACTCCTAGTTTATTGCTACCCTTTCCTAGACTCGAACTACAACTACTAGAATTTATAGGAGGAAAAGCAGTAAAAGCAGAATCCCGCGTGGGGGAAGATGGAGAAGGATTTAAAGCAGTAAATGAACTTCCCTGCATGAGGGAAGGAGGAAAAGCAGTAAATGATTCCTACATGGTGGAAGATGGAGAATTATTGAAAGCAGTAAATGGATCCCGCGTAGGGGAAGGAGGAGTATTTACTGTAGAAGAACTCCCCTGCGCAGGGGAAGGAGGAGTATTTACAGTAGAAGAATTCCCCTGCGCGGGGGAAGGAGGAGGAGGAGGAAAAGCATTAGAAGGATCCCGCGGGGGGAGGATGGAGAAGTATTTACAATAGATGAGTCCCGCGTGGGGGAAGAAGGAGAAGGATTTAAAGCAGTAAACAAACTTCCATGTGTGGGGGAAGGAGAAAAAGCAGTAAATGATTCCCGCGTGAGGGAAGATGGAGAATTATTGAAAGCAGTAAAAGGATTTCCCTGCGTGGGGGAAGATGGATTATTAAAAGCAGTAAAGGTCCCATGTGCGGAGGGGAGAGGAGGTCCCTGCGTGGAGGGAAACAGAAGGCCAGTCATGGGACCAAGGAGGAGTGGCCCATCGGTCAGGGCACACCCGGAAGCGAGGAAGGAGGTCTCCTCGAAGGAGATGAAGAAATCCACCATCGTGGAGTTGGCGCCTCTGGGCTCTCCTCAGTGCGTGGCGTGCACAGAGAGAGTGGATGAGGCGACATCGCCAACTCGAGTAAGTGAGCAACGAGTGCAAGTTCGAAGGAAGAAGGGCCCGAGCAGGAAGGTCGGAGAGTGAACGTCTGCTCGGGAGAATGGACCGCGATGGCCTAATGGGGCGTCAGTGCCTGGGGAATGCATAGGGAGAGGAAGGAGGGCCACGTGGTGGCTTGCAGGAGATAGGGCGTGATGCCTGGTGAGGAGAAGAGGAAGATGGGTGCGTTGCCCGGAGCAAAGGGGAGGCTGAGCGTGTTGCTTGGGGAGGAAAAGGAAGCAGGCGCATTGCCTGGAGGTGAAAGGAGATCGAGCGCGTTGCTGAGTGGGAGAGGAAGGTCGGGCGCGATGCCCGGAGGAGGAAGGGGAGCGGGCACATTGCCCGGTGAAAGAGGGAGAGCGAGCGCATTGCCCGGAGAGGAGATCGAGAGATTGGGCGCGTTGCCCAGAGAGGAAACTAAGGTGGGCGCGAGGCCCGGAGAGGGAACCAAAGAAAGTGCAATGCCTGGGGAGGAAATTAAAGCGGGTGCGATGCCCAGAGATGAAACTAAAGTGGGCATGATGCTCGGAGCGGAAACTAAAGTGAGCGTGATGCCCGAAGCGGAAATTAAAGTGGGCGCGATTCCCAGAGCAGAAAGTAAAGCGGGTGTGATGCCCAGAGCAAAAAGTAAAGTGGGCGCGATGCCCAGAGCAAAAAGTAAAGTGGGCGCGATGCCCGGAGCAGAAAAGGGGGTAGGCGTGTTGCCTAGAGAAAGGGGGAGATCGGGTGCGTCGCCCGGAGGAGAAACTAAAATGGGCGCGATGCCCGGAGAAAGGGTAGTGGGCACGGTGCCCAGAGAGACAGGGCCCGCTCTGAGCCTTGTTGTTGCGGTGGCTTCCTCAGTTGACGTGCTCGGCTCCGCTTCGGCTGCCTGCTATTTAGCTTCCGCTGGTGCGAAGGGCAAGTCTAGGGATGCAGCGACATCACTCATGTCGAACCAGCGGCTCCACTCTGGCTCAGACTCAACCCTCTTAGTGTGCTTCAGTGGCCTGGAGTTGCCTATCGCCCTCTATGTGGCCAGGGTTGAATGACAGATAGTTTCAGCAGTAATAGTCGATGCCTGTTCACTCCCTGGTTGCACCGGTCCTCTTTTAAAATGTTCATGCAGTGTCCAGGTGAGAGGCTGCCCGGGTTGGTGCTTGGCCTTGCCTGGCCTGTAACCCAAACCTACCCTGGGCCTCATTTTGCAGTCTTTAACTGCCTCGGTCCTTCCCTGCAGTTGTGCCCCCAGTCCTTTACCTGGCTGGTACCCCATTTGTGTCATGATGTGCCATCCCTTCTTAGTGATGATTTTGCTCCTCTTGGCAACAACATTAACAGATGACTTGCTCAGGCCTGGATACATGTTGGGTGCCTCCAGCACTAACATTAATGGCTGGTTAGTCGGCCAAATCAAAGGGACTGAATTATCAGTCATGGCATCCACTTCCATAATGGTAGGCTTACTGGCCACTTTGACGACCCACCCCTTGTAGGGAAACTTGAGGCATTGGTGGACGGTCGATATAACGGCCCCCAAGGCTTGAATGAAGGGCCTCCCCAGAATCATGCGAAAACTTGGGTCCATGTCCAAAATGCGGAAATCCATTTCGGTAATGGACGGACCTAGCCCAATCTTTAAAGTGACGACCCCTTTTGGTGGCCTACTAGTGTTGTCATATGCCGTGACAATGATGGCAGAAGGTCGGATCGACTGTACTGTTACTCTGCAGAACTCTAATGCGCCGGAGGACACAATATTAATTGACGCCCCGGAGTCCACCAAACACTGAGACACATGGATCCCATTGATATCAACTGTCAAACATAGGGCGTACCACTAAAACTCGACTGATGCTAACTCATCTTCGTGAAATTCGATAGCCGGATGTGAGCTTCTGGGAGTCAAGATAGCACCGATCTGATTCACTGGCAAGTCCTCATTGACCATGACCTTCTGTAGATACTGCATGAGGGCCTCCTTATGCACCACCGACCTCTTGATCAATTCTAAGATAGATATCCTGGCCGGCGTCCTATCCAGATGTTTTAGTAAATCATATTGGGTGCCTAGGGTAGACTCCTTTGTTGGTGCATCTTTCTCTTGGGGCACAGTTACTTGTTCTTGCTGCTGGCGGAAGACTCTGTTGAACATACGCCCACTCCGGAGCACCATTGTCGCCTCTGAGCTTTCTCCCGATGTGGATGCCATGGCCGGTGGGATGGAAGATGAAGGGTAAGTAGGGGTTGCGGAGCGAACATTTGGTGTGGCAATCAGATACTCACCGCACCCAGGGATGGAATGGCGGTACGGAGGAAAGGGGCTTGATGATTGGGGGTAATGAGAGGTATGGTGGATGGTGTGCAGAGGAAGGGTGGGTTGGATGGCGGTGGTTGCAGGGCAGTGGCGGTAGGGGATGGGCGGTTCGGCTGTGGCGGCATGGCGGGTACGTTGCATAAGAAGGGGGGTTGTGTGTTGGAGGGTGGTGGTGTTGAGGTGATGGGGGGTTGGCGGATAAATGGCGGGTTGGCTGTTTGGCTGGAGGGTGCGAGGCGGTGGGTAGGGATGCGTAGAAAGGAGGGTAGTGGGTTGTTAGGGGTGGGCGTGCAGATGAAAGGCAGTAAGGTGAAGTAGGATTGGAAAGTGGATGCGGTGGATACTTCCGTAGGCCGGTCGGGCGTTCCTTCAACGTTGGGAGACGGAGAGAAGGTGTTTACTTTCTGGTTTGGGGGCTGGTGCTCCGGGAGGGGGTTCTGGATAATGCCCATGTTGGGTTGCTGTCGGGGTGCCTGGAGGTGTTGTTGCTGTTGCTGTTGTTGTTGTTGTTGCCCGGGTGGGCTCCTTGCCTTCATCTCAACAATATACTTCCTGATTTCTGCCCAATCTATTCCTCCAATGTCATTCAGATTGTAGATATAGTCTTTGAAATGGAAGCACGCCTCCAGGGTGTGGCCTGGTCCATGATGGAACTCACAATACTGGAAGGTGTCAACATTGGGAGGCCATTGAAGCCTTTCCCTTGGCAAGGTGAGTGCACCAACGGCTATGAGGATGTTGAAGATATCCGGGAGAGTCTTCGGCAGTGGGGGATAGTGGGTCCTTCTGCGACGACCCTCCTTATACCGATACGATTATACCAATCCACGCCGGTGTAGTGAGTCCCGTCACAGTGGGACATTTACCCAACACTAGTACACATGGCTGAGATGCTCATAAATATAGATACGGAGTAGCGGAAGTAAAAGAACTACTTGTCATTTCATTTCATCATCCACATTTAACATAAATGGTTCAAATAACAATTTTTAAGAGAACTAAAGTCCACATAAATAAAATACTAAAATCAGATTACATAGCTCGTCCACAATTACATAATAGTTCTATTACGATGCCTCATTACGTACTATGAAAGCAAAAGTCACAACGTCGACTCCACCAAGCTACTCGCCATGTTCGGAGTCACTCTCCACTGTCTCCTCCAAAGGTGTCGGGTCACCAACTAAACCTGTACGCCGAAGCAAGGAGTGAGTCTAAAAGACTCAGCAAATAACACCATACACATCATTCATGCATACATCACAGTAGGTTCTACATTCCAATTCACGAAGCAAAAAATATAGCATGCTTGAACATTGATAAGAGACAACCTATCATGGCATTTCTATACAATTTAAAACATATGGTACATGACTTAAGACATTCCAAAATAATATCCTATTACATGCTTACTACTCATTCAATCACATTAAGCTACAACATGATAGCAATAACATGGGATTCTCACATGCATAAAAGAAAACATTCCTATCATGGTTTCTACACATTCATGCATATGCACACTATCATTTCATACGCTTTAAGATTGTTGTTATAACATATTTCACATTAACATATCATGGATCATAATTTCACAATCTAACACATGGGTTTCACATGTTTGCACAATTACTCATTCACATAGTTCTCTTTTTACACATTGCACGTTTACACATATTCACACTACACAATTTACACATATTCACATTCACATTTCACAATTTAGTGCCGTGACACATAGTCCAAACAACCATTAGAAGGACACATCACATAACACATACACATAACACATAGACGTCACCTGGGCAATACAGTGACGACTCTTGGACTGCGCAGACCGGGAGAACAAGTCTCCACCCTAACCAATGGTACTTGTCCACCTCCAGGATTTCATCCTAATGCCCTGAGGATCTTAACACATTGAACCTTTCCATGGGGACTTTTCCATGGTACGGTTCCACGGCCCTCTATGGAAGCAGTGTCACACATGGCACATTATTACACATTACACATTCCGATTTTAACACACATATTACACATGATATACACATGTCTTTACATTTTCTCGCTTATACACATGGCTCTGTTTTCCCATTCATGATACTACTGTTGACAGAAATCAAACATTCAGTACCTTACACTAATCAGGTTGAAACATACATAATCAACCATGTTCATATTAGCATGCGTTGAACACTCGTTTTCGCATGGAAATTTTATAGAGCACTCTACAGTTATCCAAATAACATGAGAATTTAACCACAGACTAATTTCAGGTTTATGATCACACATGCAAAATTTCATATTTTTCTGAGTCATATTACATTTACAGAAATTGAAACATTCAATCTCATGCCATTTATAATTCAATTTATCATGGTACATAACATGAATGTTCGATTTGACCGTTCACAAGTCTGTACCTATCATTCATAATGTCACAAAAATTTTCCCCAAAATTTTTGCACAACATGCAATTTTCCGAAGTTTTAAAACAATCTAGGCATGCTCTCTATTTTCAAATACATAAATTATAACAAGTTTCATAATCATGGGAAAATTCCCAAATTTTCGGGACATGGACTGTCATGCATTTACATCATCTGGAAATTTTATGGAAGTCAAATTACACATGGATCATGTAAACAGTAAGCTACCATACCCATGATCTTCATTTCACATGCATTGCACATAATTCTAACAACTTAGAAAAATCACAGAAAAGTATAAAAGTCTCACAAACACATTCCATTAACCATATTACATAACATATAGTATTTACAATATATCCTCATGCGAAAACACATCAGAAATTTATCATATAGGAGAAGAGAACAGCTCACTGTTCTGTCTTGAAGAACTTAACGGCACAGTTTGGCCGTTAAAGGAGATTAACGGCACTATCGTTGGCCGCTAATCGAAGAGCTTGACGGCAAGGGATCTTGCCATCAAGTTCTGGTCCGTGCAAAAAGATAGACCGAGCTCCAAATACAAGAAGAATGGGGGAATCCAGGACACAAAAAAATCTCATAAAAATGATAGAAACCTCCTAGACACATACATAGACGAAGTGGGTGGGTTACTTGCCTCTTGTAAAATCTCCAAAGGGGTGAAAATGGGTGATGAAGCTCTCCTTGGGCAGTCCCAAGAAGCCTCCAAAACACCTTCACTCCGTCTTCTGTGGTGTTGTAGCTTCCAGTCCGAGGTCGGGGAAGCCTCCTCCTATGTCCAAGCTAGCTTCTAGTCGCTGTAGATCGCCGGATGAAGCTCCAATCGCTGGATCTGAGCTCTCAAAGCTCAGGTTTTCTCACAGGGCTTAGGGTTTCTCTCCTTCTCCTTGCAGAGAGCCAAGAGAGGGTCTTGGGGTTGCAAAAAGGGGTTGGTTTATAGGAGAGAGATCTCTCAACTCACGCAGGGGTTGATGTGAAGGCTTGAGAGCCGTTGGGGATGTCTCCCCAATAGTTGAGATAGCTTGCCCCCAGAATTTTGGGGTCTGCTGCGCACTGAGTTTCAGAGATCTAGACGTCCACATCCATGGCCGCCTACTGAAGTGTTAGCGTCCAACGATATGGACGTTGACTCACATGGACGTCCACTGATGTTGACGCCAAATGGCCCTTCGGCTAGAGCTTAAAAACATGCAGATCCATGTTTACTCCATACATATATGTACATGAAACCTTTGTAGTATAATGTATACACTACTACACCATGCAAACATCCAATATTTACAACTAATATACACATGCATACATAAGTACGACTAGCTAATATTGTATATAGATATCTACATATGCATATACAAGTTACACACAAACATGAATTCATATAAAATAAAATAAAATGACAAACAAATTCAAGGGCCTTACACCCTCTCCCCCTTAAGGAAACTTCGTCCTCGAAGTTTAAACAAAACTACTCAAACAACCGGGGATACTTCTTCTTCATCGCATCCTCAAGCTCCCAAGTAGCCTCCCCTCGCGAGAAGTTCCGCCATAGAACTTTCACCGACGCAATACTCTTGTTCCGGAGATGCTGAACCTTCCGATCAAGAATAGCCACTGGTTGCCCCACATATGATAGATCTGGCTGGATCTCCACTGGCTCGTGACTAATCACATGAGATGGATCTTAGACATACTTCCTGAGCATAGAAATGTGGAAAACAGGATGAACACTAGCTAAAGCTGGGGGTAAAGCTAGCTCATATGCCACGTTGCCCAATCGTCTGAGAATCTCATACGGGCCAATGAATCTAGGGCTTAATTTACTATGCCTGTCAAATCTAACCACACCACGCGTAGGCGATATCTTCAAGAAGACATGCTCACCTACCTCGAACTCTAGATCCTTCCTCCTGTTGTCGGCATAGCTCTTCTACCTATCCTGTGCCGCAACAAGCCTTATCCTAACCAACTGAATTTTATCCGAAGTCTCCTGAACTAACTCCTGACCGATCAACTGCCTATCGCCGGTCTCCTCCCAACATAAAGGAGATCTACAAGGCCTACCATACAACGCCTCAAATGGAGCCATACCAATGCTCGCATGAAAGCTGTTGTTGTATGCGAACTCCACTAAATGTAGATGACGCTCCCAATCATCCTTCCAATCCAGCACACACGCTCTCAACATATCCTCGAGCGTCTGGATAGTCCTCTCGGATTGTCCATCTGTCTGGGGATGAAACGCCGAACTAAGCTTCAGCTCCGAACCTAACGCATCCTGAAGACCCTTCCACAATCTCGAAGTAAATCTCGGATCTCGATCCGAAATGATTGACTTCGGCACACCATGCAATCTAACCACACTACTAACATACAATCTAGCTAAACTCTCAACCGACTGCTTCTTCATGGGTAAGAAATGCGCAGTCTTCGAGAATCTATCTACAACTACCCAAATCGAGTCATTGCCCCTTCTAGATCGAGGCAATCCTGAAACAAAGTCCATAGTGACAGCTTCCCACTTCCATACTGGGATCTCCATCCTTTGCATAAGGCCGGATGGTCGCTGTCGCTCGGCCTTCACTTGCTGGCATACTAAACACTTGGATACATAATCCGCCACATCCCTCTTCATGCCAGACCACCAAAATGACCTCTTCAAATCCTGGTACATCTTAGTGTTACCCGGATGGATAGAGAATCGCGATCTATGAGCTTCTGCTAACACATGCTCACGGACATCTACCAAATCAGGGACACAGACATGGTGATGAAACCAAATCACACCGTCCTCATCATGAGCAATGCTCGCCTTGCCCACTAGCTCTTGGAGTCTAGGGTCGGCTTTCTGTTGCTCGATCACCTCATCCAAAACTGAGGACCTAAGAGATAATTGAGCTACAAAAGCCTGGCATAGCGATGGCTCTAACTCAGTCAACGCGCAAGCCGCATCCTCCAACATTTTCCAGTCCTACTGGAGAGACGGTCTCTTCCTACTCAGGGCATCAGCTATGACATTCGCCTTCTCAGGGTGATACTGAAGATCGAAGTCATAGTCCTTCAAGAACTCAATCCATCTTCTCTGCCTCAGGTTTAATTCCTTTTGGAGAAAAGATACTTCAAGCTCTTGTGGTCGGTGAACACCTCAAATCTGACACCATAAAGATAGTGCCTCCAGATCTTTAGTGCATGAACCACTGCTGCAAGCTCCAAATCATGAGTCGGATAGTTCTTCTCATGCTCCTTCAACTGACGAGAAGCATATGCCACTACCCTTCCTTGCTGCATTAGCACACAGCCTAAGCCAATCTGAGACGCATCTGTGTAGATAGGAAAACCCTCTACACCGCTCGACAAGACTAACACCGGAGCTGACGTGAGCTTAATCTTCAACAATTGAAAACTACTCTCACACTTCTCGGACCAAACAAACTACACTCCCTTTCTGGTGAGCTGTGTCAATGGGGCGGCGATGGATGAAAATCCCTCAATGAATCGCCGATAGTAACCAGCCAAACCCAGAAAACTACGAATCTCCAAAGGGGTCTTGGGGGTCTCCCAATCCATGACTGCCTGTACCTCTGCTGGATCAACTGCTACACCAGCACCAGAGATAACATGCCCGAGGAAATGAACCTCACGCAACCAGAAATCGCACTTGATGAACTTTGCGTACAGCTTGTGCTCACGGAGAACCTCTAATACTACCCTCAAATGCTGACGGTGTGTGGCCTCATCGGGAGAGTAGACCAGCACATCATCAATAAACACTACGACAAAGCTATCTAGATACGGCCTAAACACCCTGTTCATGAGATCCATGAACGCTGCAGGGGCGTTGGTCAATCCGAAAGGAAGAACCAAAAACTCATAATGTCCATAACGGGATCTGAATGCCGTCTTGGACACATCCTCACTCCGAATCCTCAACTGATGATAACCAGATCACAAATCAATCATAGAAAAGACTGATGCATCTTGCAACTGGTCAAACAAATCATCAATACGAGGTAAGGGATACCTGTTCTTCACTGTCACTTGGTTTAGCTTCCTGTAATCGATGCATAACCTAAGTGATCCATCCTTCTTCTTTACAAATAAGACAGGTGCGCCCCAAGGGGAAACACTAGGGCGAATAAATCCCTTATCTAGCAACTCTTTCAACTGCCTCCTTAACTCAGCTAACTCCGCATGTGCCATCCGATATGGAGCCTTTAAGATAGGAGAGGTGCTCAGAAGCAACTCTATGGTGAACTCTATCTCTCTATCCGGTGGCAATCCAGATAAATCATCGGGAAAAACGTCTGGAAAGTCCTGCACTACCTCGATCTCTGCAAAAGTAGGTGACTCATCAGCCTCAGGTACTAACACACGCTGGAAAGAAAAGCGTCACAACCCTTGTTTACCATGCGCATCGCCTTCACGGCAGAGATGACCAACTTTCCCGCCAAGTTCCTTGGCAAGGGATGAGAGAACTCATCCTCACTAGGAATGCGGAAAACAATCCTCTTTCCACGACAATCTACTAACGCATAGTGCTCCTCTAGCCAATCCAGACCAAGAATAGCATCATAGTCCTTCATCTTTAGCAAGAAGAAACACCCTTCTAGGACTCTTATCTTCAATGCACACAGGTAACGACGGAATGTACTTCCTAGTCGATACCGTACCCGCAGGTGTGTGTACAGACAAATGGACCTCTAACTCCTCAGACTCTATGGCTGACTCTAGAGCTAACTGCCTAGCGAACCGCTAGAAAATGAACAAGTGAATGGCACCCGTATCAAACAAAACCTGAGCGTGCACACCTAGAAGTAAAACCATACCTTCGGTGACATGCTGCCTGCTCGGCATCCTCTCGTGCTAGAGCAAACACTCGAGCTGGGGCTGAGGCCTTCCTTGTCTTCCTGTAGCTGGCGCTGCTGCTGCTATCATTGCTGGGGCTGGCACTTCGCGCTGGACTCCCTGCTGAAGTCTCGGACAATCCTTGATCTTGTGGTCGCTGCTTCCGCACTTCAAGCATTTCCCCGCAATCATCCAACACTCCGTACCACCATGTGTCTTCCCGCAATGGGGACACTCCTTCTTCACACCAAGGGAATGTTGAGAAGGTACCTGTGCACTGCTGGTTGTTGTCGGACGCTGCGGTGCCTGGTACACTGCTTTCTTCTTGTCCTGCCACTGGAACGTAGCTGCAGGCCTCTTCTGCAAACCCTTCTTCTCCTTGAGATACTGCTCCATTTCACCCTCCTGCCTACAAGCAGCGCTAAGGGCCTCGTCTAAGGTACGATGGTCAAACGCCACTAGCCTCATCCTCAGTGATGGCTTCAGGCCCATCACGAACTTCTTTGCTTTCCTGCACTCGTCTGTCACGATATGAGGTGCATATTTAGATAATTCTACAAACCTGGCCTCATACTCGAGCACGGTCATGGAGCCCTGGTCAAGGAAAGGAACTTCTGCTCCATCCTGTCCTGGATATGCTCGGGGATGAATTTGGCCCGAAAGAGCCTCATGAACTCGTCCCAGCAACCTCAATAGCGCCGTCCTCGAACGGGTACGCAGTAATGAAGCCCACCACACATCAGCTCTCTCCTGTAACATAACCTTCATAAGCACCAACTAAACAACTTCAACTTAACATGGGATATAAACAAATAAAACTAGCACATACCTGTAGCATATAGGTGGCTAAAGTAACCTTATCATCGTCCGCACACCCAATAGCTCGGAAGATCTTCTCGATCTCCTCATCCAGCTTTTGCTAGTAACGGATCGCTCTCCCCCTTAAAAGAGGGTGGCAGCATCCTCTTGAATCTTTCCATGATGGAAGGTCCACCATGGTCTTGAGCTGGAACTTGAGCCTGCTACATCAAACAACAAATAATACACATTCAACATAACATCATATAATTAAATAAAACAGACTACACTTTGATTGATTATACTAACCTAAGCCTCCAACTGAGCCTGGAGTGCAGCCTGGGTGTTAGCCTGTGTCTGCATGGCCTGCACCAAACCTTGCATGAACACTCCATAATCCACAGGCGGCGGTGGGGGAAGTACAGGACCCTGTGGTGCCGGGGCCTGCTGCTCCGCCTGCTCCTTACGCCTCTACTCGCCCTCACGAGTAGGCACACCACCACGTCTACCTCTCGAAGCCATGGCTGCAATAAATTTCAGCCACCATTAGAGCTATGCTATTTAATTTCCTAACCATTTTTCTTATCTATTTTTCCACTCATTGTTAATGTTTTCTACACATGGGGACATTCCTATGTAGACTTAGCATGTAATGGGGATGATGACTTATATATATATATTCATGTGCAATCTCAACCGGTGGGCTCTGATACCAATCTCTACGACGACCCTCCATATACCGGTACGATTATACCAATCCACATCGATATAGTGAGTCCCATCACAGTGGGACATTTACCCAACACTAGTACACATGGGTGAGATGCTCATAAATATAGATACGAAGTAAAGGAAGTAAAAGAACTACTTGTCATTTCATTTCATCATCCACATTTAACATACATGGTTCAAATAACAATTTTTAAGAGAACTAAAGTCCACATAAATAAAATACTAAAATCAGATTACATAGCTCGTCCACAATTACATAATAGTTCTATTACGATGCCTCATTACGTACTATGAAAGCAAAAGTCACAACGTCGACTTCACCAAGCTACTCGCCACGCTCGGAGTCACTCTCCACTGTCTCCTCCAAAGGTGTCGGGTCACCAACTAAACCTGTACGCTGAAGCATGGAGTGAGTCTAAAAGACTCAGCAAATAACTCCATACACATCATTCATGCATACATCACAGTAGGTTCTACATTCCAATTCACGAAGCAAAACATATAGCATGCTTGAACATTGATAAGAGACAACCTATCATGGTATTTCTACACAATTAAAACATATGGTACATGACTTAAGACATTCAAAATAAATATCCTATCACATGCTTACTACTCATTCAATCACATTAAGCTACAACATGATAGCAACTAACATGGGATTCTCACATGCATAAAAGGAACATTCCTATCATGGTTTCTACACATTCTTGCACATGCACACTATCATTTCATACACTTTAAGGTTGCTGTTATAACATTATTTCACATTAACATATCATGGATCACAATTTCACAATCTAACACATTGGTTTCACATGTTTGCACAATTACTCATTCACATAGTTCTCTTTTTACACATTGCACATTTACACATTCACACTACACAATTTACACATATTCACATTCACATTTCACAATTTAGTGCCGTGACACATAGTCCAAACCACCATTAGAAGGACACATCACATACACATACAATAACACATAGACGTCACCTGGGCAATACAGTGACGACTCTTGGACTGCGCAGACCGGGAGAACAAGTCTCCACCCTAACCAATGGTACTTGTCCACCTCCAGGATTTCATCCTAATGCCCTGAGGATCTTAACACTTTGAACCTTCCCATGGGGACTTTTCCATGGTATGGTTCCATGGCCCTCTATGGAAGCAGTGTCACACATGACACATTCTTACACATTACACATTCCGATTTTAACACACATATTACACATGATATACACATGTCTTTACATTTTCTCACTTATACACATGGCTCTGTTTTCCTATTCATGATACTACTGTTGACAGAAATCAAACATTCAGTACCTTACACTAATCAGGTTGAAACATACATAATCAACCATGTTCATATTAGCATGCGTTGAACACTCGTTTTCACATGGAAATTTCATAGAGCACTCTATAGTTATCCAAATAACATGAGAATTTAACCACCGACTAATTTCAGGTTTATGATCACACATGCAAATTTTCATATTTTTCTGAGTCATATTACATTTACAGAAATTAAAACATTCAATCTCATGCCATTTATAATTCAATTTATCATGGAACATAACATGAATGTTCGATTTGACCATTCACAGGTCTGTACCTATCATTCATAATGTCACCGAAAGTTTCCCTGAAATTTTTACACAACATGCAATTTTCCGAAGTTTTAAAACAATCTAGGCATGCTCTCTATTTTCAAATACAGAAATTATAACAAGTTTCATAATTATGGGAAAATTCCCAAATTTTCGGGACATGGACTGTCATGCATTTACATCATCTGGAAATTTTATGGAAATCAAATTACACATGGATCATGCAAACAGTAAGCTACCATACCCATGATCTTCATTTCACATGCATTTCACATAATTCTAACAACTTAGATAAATCACATAAAAGTATAAAAGTCTCACAAACACATTCCATTAACCATATTACATAACATATAGTGTTTATAATATATCCTCATGCGAAAACACATCGGAAATTTATCATATAGGAGGAGAGAACAACTCACTGTTCTGTCCTGAAGAACTTAACGGCACAGTCTGGCCGTTAAAGGAGATTAACGGCAATATCGTTGGCCGCTAATCGAAGAGCTTGACGGCAAGGGATCTTGCCGTCAAGTTTTGGTCCGTACAAAAAGACAGACCAAGCTCCAAATGCAAGAAGAATGGGGGAATCCAGGACACGAAAGAATCTCATAAAAATGGTAGAAACCTCCTAGACACATACATGGATGAAGTGGGTGGGTTACTTGCCTCTTGTAAAATCTCCAAAGGGGTGAAAATGGGCGATGAAACTCTCCTTGGGCAGTCCCAAGAAGCCTCCAAAACACCTTCACTCCATCTTCTGTGGTGTTGTAGCTTCCAGTCCGAGGTTGGGGAAGCCTCCTCCTATGTCGAAGCTAGCTTCTAGTCATTGTAGATCGCCGGATGAAGCTCCAATCGCCGGATCTGAGCTCTCAAAGCTCAGGTTTTCTCACAGGGCTTAGGGTTTCTCTCCTTCTCCTTGCAGAGAGCCAAGAGAGGGTCTTGGGGTTGCAAAAAGATTGTTTATAGGAGAGAGATCTCTCAACTCATGCAGGGGTTGATGTGAGGGCTTGAGAGCCGTTGGGGACGTCTCCCTAATGATTGAGATAGCTTGCCCCCGGAATTTTGGGGTCTGCTGCGCACTGAGTTTCAGAGATCTAGACGTCCACATCCATGGACACCTACTGAAGTGTTAGCGTCCAACGATATGGACGTTGACTCACATGGACGTCCACCGATGTTGACACCAATTGGCCCTTCGGTTAGAGCTTAAAAACATGTAGATCCTTGCTTACTCCATACATATATGTACATGAAACCTATGTAGTATAATGTATACACTACTACACCATGCAAACATCCAATATTTACAACTAATATACACATGCATACATAAGTACGACTAGCTAATATTGTACATAGATATCTACATATGCATATATAAGTTGCACACAAACATGAATTCACATAAAATAGAATAAAATGACAAGCAAATTCGAGGGCCTTACACCTTCTCGGGCCAGGAGGTCGTCTGGGCTACTGGGGCTCATAGGTGCCTGAAGGAGGGACCTGGTTGTACTGGGGAGGTGCAGGAGCAGGCTGTTGTTGGTATTGGGGAGGGGCCGGCTGCCGGTATTGGGGCTGCTGAGGTGGCGGTGGCTGTTGAGGTTGTTGGTAGTATTGGTTGGCACGGGGCTGTTGGTACTGGGGCTGTTGAGGCTGGCGATAGTGCGGAGGTTGCTGGGGTTGCTGAGGTGGTGGTGGCTGTTGAGGCTGTTGGGGTGCCCTAAACAAAGGAGGGTTGTTTGGCATGAGGGCTGGTTGTTGGAATTGTTGGGGTCTGGGGTTGGCGTTGGGGTGGTAAGTGAAGGACTAGGATTGCCCATTGCACTCACCTGCTCATTGTGTATGACTCCTTCGGTAGTGGGACCGCCAGTAGAGGCACCACTGCTCTTCTTGAAGGACCGGGCCTTTGGCTCAAACATGGCCATGATTGGAGAGTCCTTCAGCTGGGTCTGAATGTATTGGGCTCTCTCAAATAACTCTTCCATCGTGGTCAGCTTGTTCATGGTCAGGATATGCCTGAATTGTGGTGTGGCATTCGCCGTGATCATCTTTACTTGTTCTACCTCGGACAAGGGATCTCTTAACTTCTCAGCCAGGGCCCTCCATCTGTTAGGATAATGTGTGAAGTCTTCGTCTGCCTTCATTCTTTTAGCCATCAAATCAGTGATTGACAGTGCAGGACCAACCCTATCTCTGTAAGAATTTCCTTTGCACTACCTCAAAATCCTAGGCGTCTGCAGGTTATAGGGAATAGAACCACTCGAGGGCGGGCCCATCCAGAGACTGGTGAAAAAGGAAAGCAAGGGTGCGGCCATCATTTTGCCAGAATGAAGACTCATACATGAACTCCTTGACAAGCACAAACGGATTACCGGTGCCGTTGTAACGGCGGTAGATTGGCAGCTCCGAAGGTGGAAGATGGAAGGTCGGCATAGAAGGGAGTGCCAGTTCGAAGGAGTCTTTGGGTGTGGACACCCTTTTCAGATCTTGTTCCAACTGACTCACCTTTGCCAGGAGGGCTTGGGTGAGTTGGTTGGAAGATGGTTGGTGAGGTGCCCCAGAAGGAGGGTGGTGGGGGACATTTACCTGGGCAGAATAGTGAAGGGGAGGAGCGCCAACGGGCGCGGGAATGTGGACTGGAGCTTGAGGAAGATAAATAGGCCTTGCCGCGTCGGGGCTCGGCTGGACATGAGAGGGCCTCCCAACAGGGCTATGGGGGCAAGAATGGATGACAGAGTGAGCCTGCGAGGGGGCCGGAGAGGCTCGGGCCGTTGGGTCATGAGTAGATTGAATATGAATACTTAGGTCTGGATGAGTGGTTTGAATGGGGTCGGGGACGAACTTCCCCCTAAGAGCAGCTTGAACCTCCTAAAGCTAGGGAGCTTGGAGGCTTTGAAGAATGTCCACAAGTTGGGACAGATCAATAGAGGTGGAGGGATTGGCAGTGGTATGCCTTGGGGAGAGTTGAGGGGGGTGAGTATCCATTGCATTAACACGTGAGTTGGAGGGATCAATGTGGGGTTGGTTATGGAGTTGGGGAAGTTGGGGGAGTTGTTGATTGGCATCATACTCCTCATTATACACATCATCATAACCCATGCCTCCATATTCAGCCATTAGGAGGGATTGGCCTGAACAAAGCTGCATAAAAGAACTTGAAACACACAATATGACTTAACAAGCAACTAGCAGACAACTACTCAAACAAATTTGAGAGAAGGAGTTTGTGGCTTTTAAATCACACACTTGAAAATGTTTATGTCCACTTAAATGTTTGACATGATTTAATGTGGATTTTAATTATAGTGTGTCTCTCCAAGCGAGTATGGGCTCAAATAGGTAAGATGATAACTCCGGGCTTACTAAGCAACTCCCTCTCACGCAATGGGTACTCTGATCCGGGTCTTCGGGAAAGTACAACCTGCTCGGTCCATCGTGAGGGAATCCACGGGGTACGAAGACTTACGGAGGTCCCAATGAGGATTCTCTAGCTCAATGAGATGGAATGCCCAAAGGGGAGATAGCCCTCAACGAGAAAGGTGTGTGGATCCTAGGAAAAGGAGGGAAGGAGGTCCCTCGGCCGAGATATGCCCTGCAAATGCAAGGAAATGACAAGAATCCGAGCTTTCTGTGATAGGATGAATCGCGACTAGTACAGTGGACGCGCTTTAGTTTAATCGTGTACATTCTGTTAGCCGCGGATCTGACAGCTCATAGAAGCTGTAAGAGCCGAGGCGACTCCCTCCGGACTCTGTCATAAATCGTGTCGGATATACCCGCCGGACAAGAACACAGAGAAAGCGTCGTCTGTACTGGACGCGGGTCAAAGAGGCCACCGAAAGCAAGAAAAAAAACTGTAAATCAGTGCAACATGATATCAAACATTGAAATAGCATGAAATATGGGGCAAACTCAAATGGTTGCTTCGGGTGAAAGCAAGTAAGTGGGGAGGGGAACAAGATGGTTATTTTTTTTATTTTTCTTCTTTTCTTTTAAACCAAATTTCTATGCAGGAAAGTGTGGAGAAAAATAACAACACAACTACGAATTGGTAACGCCGATGGGCTACTTCAAATAGCACCGCGCGGGGTGCGAAAAAGGAGGGGTGTGTACCACGTGGGGTACGAAGGAAATGACACACGTGGGTGTCGAAGGAGGGGCACACGTGGGTGCCGAAGGAAGTAACCGAGCTAAAAGGAGAAGTGTCCCACCGTGATCACCAATTTTTAGACGGCATATTTCCTTTTCGAAAACAACGGTCCCACAACAGAGGATTTGACTTAAAAGAGAAAAGGAAGAAAAAGAAGATTTTTAATGTGAATAGAAAGAAGATGGCGAAGATGGATGGAAAAGTAGAAAAATATACAGAAGAAAGAGAAGACAGCTGTGCGTGTGTGCACGAGGGTCGATCGTGATCGCCAGGTGCACGAGGGCACCGAAGGACGTGGGTGAGACGAAGGGTCAGGGGTACTTACCTTCTCCCGGAGATCGTGGAAGTGCGGATGTGGGTCCTACTTCCTCCTTCCGCCGGTCGGCCGATGAAGAAGATTTAGCTCCGGTTACCTTGCAAGAGGGAAAACAACAAAACAAAAAAAATGTGACAGATTGATTAGACTTTAAGAGGTGTAGCGAAAGCTCAAATGAAGTGAGAAGAAAAACATTAAATGGGCATTAACACACCTTGTGGAGGGGGTGTTAAACCCCTAAAAGAGCAGGTGGGGGAGAAAATGATGTGTGTGTGTGTGGAATGGTGTGATGCATGCACTAAGACGGCAAAAGAAAGATATGAAGTAAAAGAGAGAAAGGAAAGAGTGGCGATGTAACCGGTGGTGGCGACGGATGGAGAGGACGAAAAGAGGCCCCGCCCGCCTTGCTCCAACACTCGTGGGAGGGACAAAAGCTCTGGATCCCAAGGAGGAAGACACAGGGATGACGCATGTCGAGCGTGCTCCTCCTTGACCTTGGAATGCGAGCTTTTGATTCGGTAGGGCTTCGCCTTGGGGTGTTAGAGAATTATGGCACGGAGGTCGAGGCGCCGATTCGGTAGGGCTTCGCCGTCTCTGGGAATTGGATTCAGAATCTTTAAAATGGTTGCACTCGGCCTGTATTTGTAGGCAAAACATGCCAAAATTGCGTCGGGTACAGTAGACGCCTATAAGACATGAATAGCGTATACACGACGCGCCTCGATTTACAAGCCCTTGATTTGACAATAGCATGATGATTATAGCCTGCGGTCACCTTCAGAATCACGTCGGGACGGCGTGCCGCGATTTCTTAACAATCGATCTTTGATTAAATCGATGCTTGATTTGGCAGGAGATCTTAAAAATGCGGCGAGCCTAGCGGACGCGATTCTAAAACTGCTATGATTTCGAGGCACAAGCTCTTAATGGCGGACTGCAGGGTTTGACTTTAAATAGCGGCAGGTACAACAGACGCAAATCAGAACTGCCAATGTGTCAAATAGGCAAGTGTGATTCACGTCGGCCCTGCCGGCCGCAGATCAATACCCAAAATGGCGTCCACTGTACCGGACACAAATCTATTAAATTCACCAGACATTTTTAGCCTCTTTAGAAAAAAAAATCCAAAAAATCCTAGAAAATAAAAAAATAGGAAAATCACTCAAGAGGTTAATTGAAGAGAGCCACTTTGAGGCATTATGGTGTAACATGAAATTTACTCGATATGTTACCGAAATGGCGTGTCTACACCAACGTGTTCAGAGGCCTAGCTGAGTTGGCTAGATAAAGTTGATTCAGATTATTAATTAGCTAATATGAGATATTAACTAATTAATCAAGTTAGTCATGGTTACTAGTTTATTGGGCCATTAATTGGATTGGTACTTGGGCCTAGAGGGTCACACGCAAAAGGTTTTCAGGCGATGGTCTAAATATATATAGACCAGAGGTTTTTTGTGAAAAACTACCATCTCTATATAATGATGTGGTGGGACAACCCTAGCCAGACATCAGAGCTCTGCTTGGTTGCCCCCCTTGTAACGACCCGACCTCCTGGACCCCTGCCAGGGACCTTGAAGTTCACGCCGCCACCCACGGATCCGAAGACCCATAAGGGTTAGAAGAATAGTCTAGTAAGATATGTACTGAATTTAAATAACCATAACAATATATAAAAGTTGTACAACGTGTCCTTAGTAAAAGCACAGGTACAAGAAGAAAGGTGCAGTCCTTAAGGGGCATACCCCGAGAACTTGCAAAGCACAACTCTCAACTCACTTAGGTACAAGAGCTCACAACACTCGCTCTCACTACTGCTGACAACACACGGCGCCATAGCCGTCTCCGCAAACCGTCCGACACGGAGCTCCCGCGACGATGAGCCCCTAGCTGAAGAGAGTAGGGGGGTGAGCCTCGTGAACAAGGCCGAGTAGAGATTACTAGCCCCTCACCGGCCAGAGCAGCAGGAACTCCGAAAATAGGAAACTACACTAGAAAGCTGTAAAGTGAGGAACACCTACAGTAGGGTACTACAAAGCAGCGGAATAGAACAATGCAATGCCACGACCACCAACCACGGTCGTGAGACACACACACGACTCCTGCAGAAACCAATGGAGTCAGGCACCAAACGGAAGCAACCCTCGGCACAGCCGCCGAGACCACACAACAACCAAGTGAGAACGACATGCCACCACAAGCACGGCCACCTCAGACCTCCACAAGTTCGAGGGCCCACAAGCAGAACCATTCGGACCCCAGACACACCACGAGGTTGGGAAACCACACACACTGGTGCCACCATGGACTGGCACCAAGGAACAGGACTACGAAATAGAGAGAACATCGAAACGGAAACCATCGGAAGCACGGGCCAACAAGGCTAGACCAACGATGCCCACGGAACTAGGCACAGCCAGGCTATAACCACCGTGCAAGCTAGGGCAACGGATTACACTTGGGAACGTCATGAGGAAACACAGTCACAATAACAGCAACCAAGCCACCGCCACAGGCAGCCAAGAGGAGGACACACCAGCCACTCCCTCTGCTCTCCAGCCTGGCTCTTGCCTCTAACCTCCCCGGCAGAGTGAGACAGAGCCACCACAGAACACCGCAAGAATGCATGCACCACCGCAACCTGGCCAAGCTGTGGCCCCACGCCTAGCACCACTACGTGGCTCCGGAACCAACGCAGAGAGAGGCAGTGAGACAAAGGACTATCTTGGCCATGCTGGGAAGAGAACTGCCTCAACGACCTCGGCATCTCACCCCAAACAAGAGATCTCTACAAACGACTTGGTGTCGTTGTCCAAACCTCGTTTTCCCCTCAGCTCCAGAGTTCGCTAACTCGGCTGCCAACTCGAGCATGCTCATGGCCCGGAGCACTCCCTCAACAGGCTCCCGAGGATGGGGGTCCCAGGAAACGGAGACAACCTCTGAACGAGACAAGCCCTCAAGTGCTAAGCACCAGGCGAATAGGCGGGGCAAGCACAACAAAAACCACGCCAAACCACTGGCTTGTAACCCACGACAAGCCCAATAAGTAGAAGGCATGCACGGACACTCGAGAGGGCCGTCGGCCAACCAAGGCACGCACGAGCAAGGTTGAACCTCGGAACACCAGCAGATAGTATGGAAAACATCGCTCTACTAATAATCGATTGGCCATCGGACAAATGATTATAGATAGACGCGAGCCTTTTGGCACCGCTGCTAGGACATGGCCACGAAGATGTCACCTTCAGTAAATGAATGCAGCGAGGTAACCTGCCACGTTCCCCACCTGAAGGTCCTAAGGGCAAGCCAGCCCTGGGGCACATGCCGACACCCCAACTGGAACCACGGAAACACCCGAGGTAACATAGGTACTGTCGCGACCTCCTAGGCCGTCGCAATACCATTGCGATGGGGAATGGCACCGCGACAGGGAGCACGCCCAAAAGATCCAAAGGAATGAAGTAAAGCACAGGGAGAAAACGCAACACCGGCGTGAAGAAGCCACTAAGTCTCAACACGACCTCCTCGTGGCAACAATCGCATAGCCAAACACGCGCGGAGCACACGAAGCGTTGGTGCGAAAAGCCACGAAGTCTTACCATGACCTCCTCGTGGCAACAACCGCCCCGCCAAATGCCATAGAGCACACGAAGCCGGAAAACCAACGGCTTACACAATGAGCTCCAAACACATAGGAGCACGCCACCAAAAACCCAACGTTTTACTCTAGCCACTCGTGAGGCGTCCAAACGGAACGAAAACTCCACAGGTGCTGAGCAACGCCAGAAATCAACCTGAGCAATGAAAAACACCATCAGAAAATTGCACGGCTACAGCCACCAACAGACCCCGCTGTTGAGACCAACCAACTAGCAACCCACTCTGTCGCCATCAAAACCTGACAGAGCACACAGTTGCCAACAACAACACAAGAAACGCCGATCAGCAACTCACTCTATTGCCAAAAAAAATCCGATAGAGGATGTAGTTGCCGACAACAACACGAAAAATGTCGGTCAGTAACCCACTCTATCGCTAGCAAAACCCGACATAGGGCACAGTTTCCAATAGCAATCCAGAAAAAATGCCTAAGAGTCAATCCCAACACTCAAGGGAATAGCCTCACGCTACTAGCAGCAGCTAGCATCGGTCACCAGCCCAACCGAGAAGCCACGCGAGCGACAAGAATGAGAGCAACATCACGCTCGCAGAGAATCCGCAACACACGGAACGATGCCCATTGTCACCACTAGATCTCACCCAGACCTTCCTCATGGTCCGACAAGGACACCAAACGCACATGGAGAAACCTCAACACGCGAAAATGGCATCCACTGTCACCACTAGGTCTCACTCAGGCCTTCCTCGTGGTTCGACAAGGACACCAAAAGCACGTGGAGCCACAAAAATTGGGAGTTACATGCTCCACAACGCGGCACACCACGACGGAAACACAGAAGATGTCTGAAGTTAAGCCAAAACCGGACACCTCACAACGTCAACAAATCACATGGTCAAGTACTAGCGAGCGAATAGGCCTCACTGTCACCAGACAAATTGATAGGAGACTCCGCCATCGGCTTCCAGACTCACCGACACCATGCACGACCGAAGAACCAACAAAGAGATGGCAGTACACCCACCACATGCACACAGGGCACAACGCGGGCACCAACATGCCAACCACCAAAAAGGTGCACAACCACACGAGAACTGAAACAACCATAGAGGTTGAGGACAACACGTCGACCTCAGAGGAACCCAAACCGAAGCAAGGTAGCACAACTGAACACACTCGCTCCCAAAGCGAGAGGGAAAATCCGAACACAAGCTATGACCTAAACCTGGTGTACCACCGATACGGCTACCTAGACAAAGCAAAGCAGCCACCCCACATTGGTAACGGTACCACCACAAGGCACGGGCTAGCACAAAGTGTCCCAGAGGTGGAAACCTCAACGCCTCAAACACCGAGCGAAGTCGTGAAATGTCACACAAATCTCACGAATAGGCACACGACAGAATATATGGTGCTATCACAAGCACCAGGAGCCACCCAAGGTACAACACAATGCATCAAGGCTCTAGACGGCACAAAATCGAAACACTCGAGCACAAGCACATGGTGCTACCATAAGAACCAAAACTAAGCAAAGTGCAACAAAGGTGCACCAACGGCCGAAACAACACTGGCTAACGGGAAGGACTCTCCACAAGAGACCTGCCAAAAGCCACGCACAAAGAACCGCAAGCCTGAAAGGGCATAACAGGACAAACCTGCCCCGACCGTTAAGGCACAAGGACACAAAGCATCAGAAAATGCTTAAGGTGCAACACACACAACCGCACCAACAACTCGAGATGACACAGGGCCCACCGAAGGGGACTCTCCACCAGAGACCCACAAGAGAAGCGCACGGAAATCCAACAATAACTTCAAGAGCGCAACAACCAAGTCGGCTCCAAAAGTCACACACAAAACATGGAGCACCGACTCTGCCGTATGGGGAGCAAAAGACTAAAGCGACTCCCTAGCGCACAAGATCAAGAAGCACCACCTCCATCGCGACTGATAGAGAGGCCAAACACCAAAATGACGATAGGAAAAGCCTCCAAGGCACAAGCCGAGGCACAATTGAGCACCAACCGGAATAACACTTGCACGAGCAAGGCCAACCATGAAAAACCATTGCACAATGAAACAACGCTCATGCAAGCAACCCAACAAAAATGATACTACCTCACACCAAACCAAGAGGGACCCAATGCCCTAAATTGTTCAAGTAGGCAGCAAAAAACAATCACAACGACAAATGGCACAAACAGGTCCACTGACCTATGGTGCCCCAATGAAACGTCGGTACGAGGGGAGCAACTAACTCAATCTGAAAACAACTCAAGGGAAGATGACTCCACTAGAAGGTCGCAATGATGCGCACCCTGACTACACAACACCACAGTGCACATCACCACCCCGAGCAACCAACGAGAAACACAGAGGAAGGAGACACGCAACGAGTCTCTTTCACACGCGAGAGGGAAAACCACAATGCAAGACTGACACTTCCACAAGAAGCACATCTAGCCAGACACCCACTACACTCACCAGACCACCATCTGGGAGAGAACACCAGGCGTGAAAAAAAAATGAAACAAACCACCCAAACCATGGGGACACACGAAGTCCCACCAACGCAGCCAAGAAACTTTGAAATGAACAATGAGACAAGCGGGCCAACGCAGCAGCCAGACGCATGGCCAAGCAGACTGCAACACAGACAGCCCTACCGGCAACAAGGACAACTCATCTCTACAGAGAGAGAGAGCAGCGACAACCAAAACAACATGAAGCAGCCCTGGGAAGGACCTCCACTAGGAATGATAGAAAGTCGTCCTAGAAGAACTTCACCAGAACAGACAACCAAACCAAAAGACACACTTCAAACCACAAGGGCAACACAACAGTGGCCCGAAATAGAACACTCTTGGGAAGAACCTCTGCAAGAAACAACAAATGGCGATCTTGGAAGAACCTTCACCAAAACGCACAACCCAAACGACTAAACAACATGAACCTTCAGACAGACACTGTAGCAACAGAAGTAGCGCAAGCCGGCCCTGGGAGAACCTCCACCAGAACCACCAAGGCACAGTTCTAGGAAAAATTGCCAAAATGCACCAACCAAATCAACAACATACCTCAGACCTTAAGGTAGCACAACAACAGCAGAAATGAGCATGGAACAATCCTGGGAGCAACCCTCACCAAGACAACAACAAACGGTTCTGAGAAACCTCACCAGAACACAGGGCAACCAAGCGATGCACCTTGATCTAGAGGGCAACGCAATAGCAACCAGAAACGAGCACAACACAACTCTGGGGAAAACTCACTTCCACCAGAACCAACAGAGAAGAACTCCGAGAGAACCTCACCAGAGCTCACAACCAGCCAGCATAAGGCTGACAACAACCACAGACAAGTGTCGCAGTGCTCACCCAGTAATGCAACATGGCACACAGAACATCTGCTTAGCTTGAGCAACAATGCCAATTGTGCAGAGCACAGCGCACAACAGCGCACAGATAAGAGACCACACACAAGACCAACATAGCACACACCCCAACGACAAGGGGACAACCAACAAGGCAAGGACAACTTTGACTGGTTCCACAAACAAAAACCCTGCATTGGTGAAGGCCACACCACATGCAGGCTCTCTCAGCCACAGCGATACACACACACCCAAATGCGCCGAAGACGAGTAGGAGCGCCGCATATAGACTTTCCTGCAATCATCCTCCGCACAGGGAAGACCACTGCCAGCGAGTCCACCACAAACCGCGCCACCACGGCACAAACACACCGAGCGACCACATTCGCTACGCAGGCGACATGGGAACAGCTACAACCCTCCTGCAGCATACACACGAACCTTGCAGAGAAGTCGCACACCTGTAAAACAATTGAAAGCACAAGCCTAACACTAGCCGGACGGTGTCAGCAGTGTACTAGTACCTTTCTTTGGGATAGCTATAGTTATTAACTCATTACTAATCTCAATAGACCCATGCTCTGATACCAACTGTAATGACCCGACCTCCCGCTGCCAGGGACCCCAAAGTTCGTGCTGTCACCTACAGATTTGAAGACCCGGAAGGGTTAGAAGAATAGTCTAGTGAGATATGTACTGAATTAAAAAACTATAATAATATTTAACAATTGTACAACATGTCACAAGTAAAAGCACAAGTACAAGAAGAAAGGTGTGTTGGCCCTTTTGGTATGGCACCAAGCTAACCTAGAGGGGGGGTGAATAGGTTTTTCTAAAATCTGAAATAGAAACTTAAACACAGAAAATTATCACTTTAAATTTTGGTTAGTTGAGTGTGATAGAGAGTAGCAGTGCGGAAGAAAAAAAACAATCATACAAGACACAAACAATTTATCCTGGTTCGGCCCTTCCCACATGGAAGTCCTACGTCCAGTCCTCAAGCAATCTCTTGGGATTTTACTAACCAAGGGTACAGTCCCCTCACGGACAGTACAACACCCAGCACCCCAGCTGGTCTTCTTCTCTTTCCCGGGCAAGAAGGCAGCCCACTTCTCTTATAGGTTAAGAAGCCAACCTCCTGGTATAAACCCCAGTGCGGTTCTGCTAGACTTAAACCCCTAGGTAGGTTCTACACTGAGTACAGTCCCTCAGCTGGACAGAAAATGCCAGCAACTACACTAGCCAACGCTTCACGTAGGAAGAGACTTACTGTATACAGTCCTACAGCTGGGACAGAATCTTTCTTAGAAAAGAAGAACAGACCGAGAGCTATTACAAGATGAACACTAAGAATTCTAGCTCTCAGCCACAGGACTCTCCCCTCAGATTTACAATGACCACAAGAGAGAGAGAGAGGAGAGAGAGAGAGAGAGAGAGAGAGGGAGAGAGAGAGAGAGCGGGAGAGAGAGAGAGAGAGAGAGAGAGAGAAGAGAGAGAGGAGAGAGAGAGAAGAGAGAGAGAGAGAGAGAGAGAGAGAGAGAGAGAGAGAGAAGAGAGGAAGGCTTGAACGCTTTGAAACTTCTGCTGTGAAAAGCTTCTCTTGATTTGGCTCGAGCTCCTCTCTTTCTTTGATTGTATGTGGAGTTGAGGTTTCTCACAGGATGTACACTCCTTTACAGATCTCAACAAAGCTTTCTTACTTCTTTAGCCTCGCTTCATCTTTTATATGATAGGCTTTGAATAGATCCGTTGGAACTCTTCTAGTAGTTGCTGATTTTTCTATTCTTCTTCTCCTGACTGTCAGCCATTTGATGGTCTTCGAGGTCTGCAAGCATAGAAGAAAGTGTTTAGATAAAAGAGTGTTTCTGTCAAAAAGGTTCATACCTCTATATTTCCTGTTGTCACCCAGAAGTGGTAGGTAAGCCCCTTTTTGTCTGATAGGAGAGAAGAGATCTAGAGAGATAAAAAAGATCTTCTGTCAGAGAGATAGAAGATTACACAAATGAAATATATTTGACTTTTCATTAGGCACCAAACACATTTGAAATATCTGAGTATAAGGAAAATCGATGTTTCAGTTGAAATCTATGTTTGAACAGAATCTATGTTTCCAACAAAATCGATGTTTTACATGAAATCGATGTTTGAACAAAATCGATGTTTAAGTGAAATTGATGTTTGCCTGAAATCGATATTTTAACAAAATCGATGTTTAAGTGAAATTGATGTTTGAATGAAAGCAAATCATTGTTTTGATCAAATCGTTCATTAAGTAAAGGTAAATCGTTGTTTGCTATCAAATCATTACTTGAGTAAATCGATGTTGAAGTGGTAACGAATCGTTGTAGCGATCAAATCGTTGTTTAACTTATGAAATCGTTACAGCGATCAAATCGTTGTTTAACTTATGAAATCGTTACAGTGATCAAATCGTTGTTTCACTTATGAAATCGATGTGAGACCGAAATCGATGTTTCACTTATGAAATCGATGTGAGAGTGAAATCGATGTTTCACTAATGAAATCAATGTGAGAGTGAAATCGATGTTCACTAATGAAATAGATGTTTACAAGAGAATCAATGTTTTCAACAGAATTTATGTTTTCAAAAGAATCGATGTGGCACTTTGTGAACTGAAATCGATGTATATTGAATAGACATCGATTTGCCTTTTTAGTGTAAATCACCCAGCAATAATGCCATAAATTTATATTTATTCGAAAAACATGATATTAAATATTTTTAATAATATTTAATTAGTCATAAGTTTTGTTATCACCAAAATGTAAGAGTAAAATAATAAGAGTGGTTCAACAATCTCCCCCTTTTTGGTGATGACAAAACTTGTGAGAATTTTCTGACAAAAATACTTAAAGTGTAGAAAATACAGAAAATTCACAGATAATGCATACTATGCATACTCTCCACATTTTTGTCACTAACCAAAAAGGAAGGATCTTACCATGCATTCTCTCCCCTTTTTGAAAACTTCTTACCATTGAGGGGTTCAACAATGATTGACATTAATGAATAACTCCCCCTTAGTCTGTGCTCCCCTTGAATGAGAGACTCCACCTGAATGAGACTTGCAAATAGTTGTTAGTAATATAAAAAATAAATTAATGACTACTCCCTCTTCAGATATGAGTTAGATGAAGAGCTGGCAGCCATCAATGCCTTGAGCATCCTTTGTTCCTGATGCTCCAAGGCCATCCTGCAAACAATTTATTCAAAAGTAGGTACCCAAATGTTTTTGGGTCCTTGATGGTTAGATGCATAAAAATATCCTTTCGGAATCTATACTAGGTGCCTTATTGTGCAGGTGTTTATTGTGTGTCCTAGTTTATTGCAATGAGAACAACAATTAATATAGTTTGTTCTGCAGTTCTTATTGTCTTTGTGATGCCTGTTTAGAACACAATTTTTATAAACCTTGTTTTTTGATAGAGCTTGTTCATTTCAGGTGCCTTTTTCTGAGGCATTTTGGTTTCTTTTACAAATTTTGGCAAAGGATATTTTCCTGGAATTATGGCTTGTTTTCCTTTTCTGGAGGTATATAACCAAGCCCTTGTTTGTTTTCTAGATTTTGATCCTTTAAGCATAGAGCTAGAGATGTTTTTCCTTGAGTTAATTTTCTAACTGATTCTTTTAAATATAGATTTTCTTCAGTTAGAGTTCTTCACTTTTCTTCTAACTCTAGTTTTTCATTGTTCTTATTTTTAAAATCTTCATTCAAAAGATAAATGTTATCTTTACTGTCCTTTAATTGTTTTTCTAGTTGCTTCAATTTGGATTTATGATCAGAATTGGGTGTTTCTAAGCAAGTAGTGTTGTTTTTCAGATTCTTTAATTCTTTATAAATTTTATGTTTTTCATATAGTTCATTAAAGACTTCTTAAAGTCTTCTGATTCTGACCCTGAATTATTTGAGGAATGAAGAGATGAGTCAGAACATACCTCATTTAGTCCTACTATGAGGGCTAGACTTATCTGCTCTTTTTCAGATTATGAGCTTGATGATTATGAAGTTGTGGCCTCTTCATTCTCCCAAGCAGCCGCCATGGCTTTTCTTTTGAATTTCTTGTGCTGCTTCTTGGATTTTCTGGTTGACCAGTCTTCTTTAGTCAAGGACAATCTGGTCTTAGATGTCAAGATTTTCTGCATTCATGGTAGACTGATTCTTTTTCTTTACTCTCTTTCTTCTGAATCCTTCTCGATCCATTTTTCTTCTTCTTGAGAATCTTCTGAAGTTTGGATAGAACTTCATCTACAACACTGTCTTCAGAACCTGTATTTTTTGATCTAGAAGAAGAAGAAGAGGTGGAAGGAGTAGCTGCAACTTTAAGAGCATTAGTAAGTTTTTTCTTAGAAGAGCTTTCAGATAGCTGCTCCATATTGATTTCATGTGCCATGCGAGAGCCAATTAATTTATCAATGGAAAACTTGGTTAGATCATACGCTTCTTCAATAGCTATGACCTTAGGGGTCTATGAAATAGTTAAAGACCTAAGTATCTTTCTGACAGTTTCCTCATCAGAAAGATTTTTTCCAAGAGAACTTAGACCAACTACTATGCTCAAAAATCTATTATACATTTGAGTAATATTTTCGTTAGGATGCATTTTAAATTGCTCATATTGAGAGACAAGAATATGTATCCTAGTTTGTTTTACTTTATCTATTCCTTCATAAGTTATCTGTAGTTTATCCCACATTTCTTTTGCAGATTTACATGAAGATACTCTACTATATTCTTTTTTGGATAAAGCACAACATAAATAGTTCTTTGCTTTAAAATTTAGAGATAATTTATTTTTATCAGCTGTTGTAATGGCAGTAGTACCTTCAGTAGGAACAACAACAAAATCATCTACCTCTATTACCTGCCACAGATCAAAGTCTATGCCTCGAATGAAGCATTCCATTCTCATTTTCCAATATTGGTAATCCTCTCCATCGAAGAGTGGAGGTCTGATGACTGATTGACCTTCAGAAAATCCTTGAGCTGCCATGGATCTTCTCTAAGATCGTTGGATCTTCTTGATTGATCAAAGAACCTCACTTTGATACCACTTGTTGGCCCTTTTGGTACAGCAGAAAGCTAACCTAGAGGGGGGGGGGGGTGAATAGGTTTTTCTGAAATCTGAAATAGAAACTTAAACACAGAAAATTATCACTTGAAAATTTGGTTAGTTGAGTGTGATAGAGAGTAGCAGTGCGGAAGCAAGTAAACAATCACACAAAGAACACAAGGAATTTATCCTAGTTCGGCCCTTCCCATATGGAAGTCCTATGTTCAGTCCCCAAGCAATCTCTTGGGATTATACTAACCAAGGGTACTGTCCCTATCACGCCCCCAATTTTGTTTTAGCAGCAGAATAAATTGGGAGACGTGACGAACAAGCAAGCATTCAGAAGCTATAGAGCAATAGCTTTTACAAATAGGGCCCACAATGCAATAATCAAATTTTCTTCCTTTATTTATCAAAATGAATATTACAACCTCCAATGTCAAATGAAACACTCCTTGCTCATCAATCTATCTATCTCTCAAAGAAAAGGGAAATTACATTCATGACCAATCTAAATAAAAATAAGAATGGACTCTCTAAGTGTACTCCACGCTCGACGCACAAGTCCCATCATTTAGCTTTACCTCCACTACCTGAAATGTTAAAGAGAGCAGGTATGAGCGCACTTGCCCAGTAGGATTTACATCTTGCAGTAATGATGTAAGTATTTATATTTTAAAAGGTAGAAGGTATGAACATGATATGTACAATGCAATTAAAACGTCGGTAGTAACACGTGTACAGTGTATCATGCAAGATAGTAAGATCAAGAAATTGTAATGATCAATCTAGAAATAAGGTTGTATTCAAGAGTTCAAGATATTGTGAATAATGATCTAGCAAGATGATAACTTCATGAACAAGATCAAGATAGCATGTAACAAGATGGCCATTTCACTAGCAAGCATTTTGAGTAACCCACTCGGAGCAGTCCACAAGAATATCACGCAGGATCTACTGGTGCCTCATGCAAGTACGTCCTTCAGCCACTCGGGTTAAGGACCAGCACACAGTAGTTGGTAACAAGCAAGTAAGTTTATCACGTGTAACAAGTACGTGCCATGCCAAGCACCAATCATGATTACGCACCACGCCAGACACGAGACTTTGTTAGGGATCAACCAAACAATCAACTCCTGGGGTAACGAACATCTTTGGGAAAACTGGGCAATCAACACCTTGGGGTAAACAGGACTTTGTCGGGGGTGAATCCGACAATCACACCCATAGGTAACAGGACTTTGCCAGAATCGCCAGGACCAGATATGGGCCCTCAGTCAGGTTCGTTTTGTGCAACACTGGCATGTGTCCCAAATGAGCTCGTCGACTCATGGGTGATAAGAACGAGTTTTGAGTCCATGACTCCAATATCATTAATGTACTTCAAGAACATATCACAAGAAGGCAATGTGTGTCAATAAGGATAGACTGGTCGAGAAATTTCAGGACTATCGTGTCAATATTATAGATTATCGAGAGTGTCATGTCAATAATGGTATAGAGTTCAAGGGTACGTTAGGAATATCAAGTCAAGAGTTCAATCCGGAAGCATAACGACACATTTACATAGATTCTATCTTTAATAACTTGGTTTCATGTGTTATAATCGATCGATCACTCCGAGAAAGTTAAGATGAGAAGAGAAAGATCTCGTCAAGAATGCCAAAAGAGAAGAGATACGTGCACACTAACTTCCAGGTACTTCATTGGTACAACCTACTCGTCGGCCATGTGGGAATCCATGGTCAGAGGAGACTTACGGAGGCCTTCGTCAAGGGGTCACTAGTCCGGCAGAAGGAATATCCGACAGAGAGTTCACCACAAGCCAAGAAGGGCTTTCTTATTGTGTTAGAGTGTGTGCGCATGGTGTGCGTGAGAATCGCTTGAGTGCATATATGAGAATCTGATTATGGAAACTTCGTTTATAGAAACTCCATTTATGGCAAGTATCATGAGTGCTAAATCATGAAGCACTAATCATGCATGACCAATTTTAGCAAGTACTATGTGTTTTAGCAAGTTCGTTAACCAGGCAAGAAAGTGAATAATCGGTAGGTAGAGAGCATGATCATGAACTTAAGATTAATTAAAAATCATGTGAACGTGTTTTAACTTTCATATGGGTTGTTAAATGCATGATAAGACTTTCTAGAACCTTCCTAGAATAGATCAAACTCACACATGCAAGGAACGACACAAAACGACGAAAACCAATATGTATGCCCCTTAGAAGGCAAATGCTGCCCCATCCCTTCACTTCCTCAGGTCATACATAATTGATTTTTCATTCAAATATCACACATGAATATACAATATTAAATCCCTTTGAATGAGGAATTCATCAAAGAAAATGGCTCGTCAATCCGAGGTATATAGAAAAAGTTATGGCCGATTAAGTGGACATAGGCAGAAGGCGGCACATTGCCTGTCGCCTTCAGAACATGAAGGCGACCATCATCTTGTTGCCTTCTAAATAAGACCACAAAACTGTCTAATTTTTTGCATGGGTCACGAACATGATGTTGTCGCATTCTGGTAGCGACGTGTCAACCTGTCGTCACCTGAATATGACGTTTGGGTTGCTTTTTCTACCTATTTCCAACTCCGACTTGGATTGGGTTTGACACCTGTGGGTTTGAAAAATCAAAACAAATGGTAGGGTGATCCAAATCGGGTGAAACCACCTTCATTAGTTATATTACTTCTAATAATTTGTACAATAGAAAATAATCAAGAAAGAAAGGTTGTTTGACTGGGTAATAAAACATATTGTGACTAACTGCATGATTCTGACACAGTGTTCATGTTTCGGCTAATACTCTCAGTATGGTCAACTAACATTAGTAAAACTAGTACCAAACGAAAGTAGACTCATAGTGTAACAAGTTCTATGTTGAACACTCAGTCTAAAATGGACACCACAAAGAGGTATGAAACTCATAAGACAAGTCAAGGGTAAATCAGATTAGTACAGTGTTAAGATCATGCAAGATTTAATTCATGAAACTCTCAAGATAAAAATTAGGGAAAAGAGTAAGAACATGATCTATACATATGAATTCAAGCATGAACGAGTTTAATTAGAGTTTTGCATGGAGATGACCTACCTTTGGAGTTAAATAAGAATCGCTCTCCAGAAAGCCCTAGCTTTGACCGCCTGGAGGAAAACACTTAATACACCCGATTCACTAGATGAAATTGGGCAAACCAGTGGGATTAGGAACTAGACTCGAAGAGCTTTCCAAGGATGTATGGTTTGCACAGTTTGGTGGAGGTTTCACTAACCTTTGGTGATGATCTTGAAGGGACTGAAGTGCAGGTCGTTACAGATCCGAGTTGGGAAGAGCACGGGATTTCTCCTTGCTCCAGCCTTCTCCTTGAGATCTCCAGCCACCATTTCCTCCATGAATGCCTCCAACAACCCTAGGGGTCGTCCCATGGGAGAGAGAGCTTTATTTATAGAGAGAGGGGCCTTTAGTTGCCTAATTCAATTAGGAAACATTTAGGCACAAATTTGGGTATACCTTTTCTCAACTTGGAGATTTCTCTCCCCAATTCATGATGGAATTGGTATGGGATCTTATCTTAGGTGGTAACCACGAATTTGAGCTTGGTTTGAAGTCTAATGATGGTCTATAGGGTGAGAATTTACGCTATCATGGTCCATTAGTGAATATTTCCAAATTTTGGGTCATTTTCGTAGCATGAATTTATTTGTGGTCCAAAGGACATCCTTCGGCCCACTTCTTTCATTGGATTGTCAATACCCATTGTTTGAAGTCCAACCATAATTTTTATTTTAATTTATGACCCCTTTATGTATATGTGATAATAGTTTTTCGACTTATTCCTTAATTAAGATAATAAGTCACAAAAAATTTAATCCAAAAGATTTTTATTGGCCCAAATTTCTTTATGGGTTACTAGAGAATAATATTTAAAGTCCAACTATGATTTTTTACAAAAATTTTAGATGTATTTTTACATCTGGGATAATGGTGCATACGCATTTAACTAGTTTTAAATTATTAAGTGGTAATATTTTCTATTTATCTCCAATTTTCAATTATTGATCTTCTCGGGTTGCTACATCCTCCCCCACTTAAAAGAATTTGGTCCCCAAATTCATAGAACAATTTCTTCTTTCTAAACTGCGTCAAATCTCCCCCACTTAAGATTATGCATGTAGATGAAAATTTTCAAGTAGATTACTTCGAGGTTATTGTATTGGTATGAATATATTAATTCTTCTCAATTATGACTAGAGCAATAAGAGTAGACGATACTAACGAGGAGAATCAGAAGAAGCGCCAAGATTGCATGATGCTTGTGATGTCAATGTGAGTAGATCTACCTCATGCCGTTCCGCCCTTTCTATTCATCCTAGAGCGTTCCTTTCCTATTGTTACTTGAAGTCGGCCTTGATGTTGAGATGTCGTCTTCTTCAATTGAGAGCAACCATTGATCTGGTGGCCCATACTTCCACATCATAGACAAGCCCCCAGCTTTCTCCAACACTCCTCAGCCTTATGTCCCATTCGACTACAGTGCCAACACTTCTCCTTGAATGGTTGGATTGCATTCTATGGTTGATCTTCTCACTTAGGCTTCTTATTCTTTAAGTGACACTTGTCTTTATTTAACCTCTTCTTAGGGCTTTTGAGTTGATAATCCTTGAAGTTAATGGGTTGTCCCTCCTTTGGGGTGGACTTCCCATCATCTTCCTTGGTCATCTCTATGGTGTCTTCTACTAATTGAGCTCGTTTCACTATATCATTATAAATTTGGATGTCCATTGATGCCAGTAAGGGAATATATGCTGGCTTCAATCCATTTAAGAATCTTTTTGCCTTCATCTTCTCTGTCCCAACTAAGTGTGGTGCATAGCGGGACAATATAGCGAATTGGGCTTCGTACTCTGCCACGAGTAACCCTTCTTGCTTAAGAGCAGCAAACTTCGCAGCTTTCTTCTCACGAATCCTTTCTGAGAAATATTTATTATTGAAGTGTTCTAGGAATTCAACCCAAGTAATAGGATTATTAGACAATGTAGCTTTGGTGGCCTCCCACCAGGTCCTTGCATCACGTTCTAGTTGAAAAGTGGCCAATAGGACCCTCTCTTGGTCCGTGCACTGCATTACATTGAACATCCGTTCCATCTCTTGCATCTAGTTTTCAGCCTCCTTGAGGTCAGGAGATCCATCAAACTTAGGAGGATCCATTCCTCGAAAATTCTTATGTAACTCTCCTGCCCTGACACGAGCTCCACCCTGTACGACTTGTTGCAAGGCCTGCGCCAACTCCTGTACTGTGTTATGTATATCGTGCCATTGGCCACACCTGGCTGCCATCTCCAAGAATGTTTGGGATCCTGAGAGAAGATTAATAGTTAGTTATAGTCTAAGTTATTCTTTGTGAATATGAATTTATTAACTTTTGAACTATTCTAACCACGGGCTCTACCCATCTCACTAGGTACTAGCAAGAAACCTAGCTTAGTGCTAGACACAAATAGCGTAGGAACCTAGATCCTTACAACATGATCCTTTAACGTAGTTTCATAACTTAGCCTCTAATGTATCCTAGGACTTTAGAAAGCCTAGGCTCTGATACCACTCTGTCACGCCCCCAATTTTGTTTTAGCAGTGGAATAAATTGGGAGATGTGATGAACAAGCAAGCATTCAGAAGCTATAGACCAATAGCTTTTACAAATAGGGCCCACAATGCAATAATCAAATTTTCTTCCTTTATTTATCAAAACGAATATTACAACCTCCAATGTCAAATGAAACACTCCTTGCTCATCAATCTATCTATCTCTTAAAGAAAAGGGAAATTACATTCATGACCAATCTAAATAAAAATAAGAATGGACTCTCTAAGTGTACTCCACGCCCGACGCACAAGTCCCATCATTTAGCTTTACCTTCACTACCTGAAATGTTAAAGAGAGCAGGTATGAGCGCACTCGCCCAGTAGGATTTACATCTTCCAGCAATGATGTAAGTATTTATATTTTAAAAGGTAGAAGGTATGAACATGATATGTACAATGCAATTAAAACGTCGGTAGTAACACGTGTACAGTGCATCATGCAAGATAGTAAGATCAAGAGATTGTAATGATCAATCTAGCAATAAGGTTGTATTCAAGAGTTCAAGATATTGTGAACAATGATCTAGCAACATGGTAACATCATGAACAAGATCAAGATAGCATGTAACAAGATGGCCATTTCACTAGCAAGCATTTTGAGTAACCCACTCGGAGCACTCCACAAGAATATCACGCAGGATCTACTGGTGCCTCATGCAAGTATGTCCTTTAGCCACTCGGGTTAAGGACCAGCACACAGTAGCAGGTAACAAGCAAGTAAGTTTATCACGTGTAACAAGTACGTGCCATGCCAAGCACCAATCATGATTCCGCACCATGCCAGGCACAAGACTTTGTTAGGGGATCAACCTAACAATCAACTCCTGGGGTAACAAACACCTTTGGGAAAACTGGGTAATCAACACCTTGGGGTAAACAGGACTTTGTCGGGGGTGAATCTGACAATCACACCCACAGGTAACAAGACTTTGCCAGAATCTCTAGGACCAGATGTGGGCCCTCAGTCAGGTTCATATTGTGCAACACTGGCATGTGTCCCAAATGAGCCCATCGACTCATGGGTGACAAGAATGAGTTTTGAGTCCATGACTCTAATATCATTAATGTACTTCAAGAACGTATCACAAGAAGGCAATGTGTGTCAATAAGGATAGACTGGTCGAGAAAGTTCAGGACTATTGTGTCAATATTAGAGATTATCGAGAGTGTCATGTCAATAATGGTATAGAGTTCAAGGGTACATTAGGAATATCAAGTCAAGATTTCAATCCAGAAGCATAACGACACATTTACATAGATTCTATCTTTAATAACTTGGTTTCATGTGTTATACTCGATCGATCACTTCGAGAAAGTCAAGATGAGAAGAGAAAGATCTCGTCAAGAATGCCAAAAGAGAAGAGATACGTGCACACTAACTTCCAGGTACTTCATTGATACAACCTGCTCGTCGGCCATGTGGGAATCCATGGTCAGAGGAGACTTATGGAGGCCTTGGTCAAGGGGTCACTAGTCCGGCAGAAGAAATATCCGACGGAGAGTTCACCACAAGCCAAGAAGGGCTTTCTTATTGTGCTAGAGTGTGTGCGCATGGCGCGCGTGAGAATCGCTCGAGTGCGTACATGAGAATCTGATTATGGAAACTTAATTTATAGAAACTCCATTTATGGCAAGTATCATGAGTGCTAAATCATGAAGCTCTAATCAGTCATGACCAATTTTAGCAAGTACTCTGTGTTTTAGCAAGTTGGTTAACCAGGCAAGAAAGTGAATAATCGGTAGGTAGAGAGCATGATCATGAACTTAAGATTAATTAAAAATCATGTGAACATGTTTTAACTTTCATATGGGTTGTTAAATGCATCATAAGACTTTCTAGAACCTTCCTAGAATAGATCAAACTCACACATGCAAGGAACGACACAAAACGACGAAAACCAATATGTATGCCCCTTAGAAGGCAAATGCAGTCCCTCCCTTCACTTCCTCAAGTCATACCTCATTTATTTTTCATTGAAATATCACATATGAATTTCATATTGAAGCCCTTTGAATGAGGAATCTATCAAAGAAAACGGATCGTCAATCCGACGTCTATCGAAAAAGTTATGGCCGATTAAGTGGACATAGGCAGAAGGCGGCACATTGTCTGTCGCCTTCAGAACATGAAGACGACCATCATCTTGTCGCCTTCTAAAGAAGACCACGAAACTATCTAATTTTTGGTATGGGTCGTGACCATGATGTTGTCGCGTTCTGGTAGCGACGTGTCGACCTGTCGCCACCAGAATATGACGTTTGGGTTGTTTTTTCTACCTATTTCCAACTCCGACTTGGAATGGGTTTGACTCTTGTGAGTTTTAAAAATAAAAAAAATTGGTAGGGTGATGCAAATTGGTGAAACCACCATTTTAGTTAGATTACTTCTAATAATTTCTACAATAGAAAAAAATCGAGAAACAAAGGTTGTTTGACTGGGTAATAAAATGTATTGTTACTGACTACATAATTCTGACACAGTGTTCATTTTTGGGTGCATACTGTCAGTATGGTCAACTAAAATTAGTAAAACTAGTGCCAAACGAAATTAGACTCATAGCGTAACAAGTTCTATGTTGAACACTCAGTCTAAAACTGACTCCACAAAGAGGTATGAAACACGTAAGACAAGTCAAGGGTGAATCAGAATAGTACAGTGTTAAGATCATGCAAGATTTAATTCATGAAACTCTCAAGTTAAAAATGGGGAAAATAGTAAGAACATGATCTATACATATGAATGCAAGCATGAACGAGTTTAATTAGAGTTTGGCATGGAGATGACCTACCTTTAAAGTTAAATAAGATTCGCTCTCCAGAAAGCCCTAGCTCTGACTGCCCGGAGGAAAACACTTAATACACCCGATTCACTAGATGAAAATTGGGCAAACCAGTGGGATTAGGAACTAGACTCGAAGAGCTTTCCAAGGATGTATGGTTTGCACAGTTTGGTCGAGGTTTCACTAACCTTTGGTGATGATCTTGAAGGGACTCAAGTGCTGGTCTTTGTAGATCCGAGTTGGGAAGAGCACAGGATTCCTCCTTGCTCCAGCCTTCTCCTTAAGATCTCCAGAGGGGCCTTTAGTTGCCTAATTCAATTATGAAACCTTTAGGCACGAATTTGGGTATACCTTTCCTCAACTTGGAGATTTCTCTCCCCAATTCATGATGGAATTGGTATAGAAGCTTACCTTAGGTGGTAACCATGAATTTGAGCTTGGTTTGAAGTCTAATGATGATCTATAGGGTGAGAATTTACCCTATCATGGCCCATTAGTGAATATTTCCAAATTTTGGGTCATTTTCCTAGCATGAATTTATTTGTGGTCCAAAGGACATCCTTCGGCCCATTTCTTTCATTGGATTGTCAATACCCATTGTTTGAAGTCCAACCATAATTTTTATTTTAATTTATGACCCCTCTATGTGTATGTGATAATTGTTTTTCGACTTATTTCTTAATTAAGATAATAAGTCAAAAAATTCTTAAATTTAATCCAAAAGATTTTTATTGGCCCAAATTTCTTTATGAGTTACTAGAGAATAATATTTAAAGTCTAACTATGATTTTTACGAAATTTTTAGATGTGTTTTTACATCTGGGATAATGGTGCCTACGCATTTAACTAGTTTTAAATTATTAAGTGGTCATATTTTCTATTTATCTCCAATTTTCAATTATTGAACTTCTCGGGTTGCTACAGTCCCCCTCACGGACAGTACAACACCCAGCACCCCAACTGGTCTTCTTCTATTTCCCGTTCAAGAAGGCAACCCACTTCTCTTACAGGTTAAGAAGCCAACCTCCTGGTGCAAACCCCAATGTGGTTCCGCTAGACTTAAACCCCTAGCTAGGTTCTACATTGAGTACAGTCCCTCAGCTGGACAGAAAATGCCAACAACTACACTGGCCAACTCTTCACACAGGAAGAGACTCAATGTATACAGTCCTACAGCTGGATAGAAATCTTTTTTAGAAAAGAAAGAACAGACTGAGAGCTATTACATGATGAACACTAAAAATTCTAGCTCTCAGCCACAGACTCTCCCCTCAGATTTACAATGACCACAGAGATAGAGAGAGGGAAGAGAGGAAGGCTTGAACGCTTTGAATCTTCTGCTGTGAAAAGCTTCTCTTGATTTGGCTCGAGCTCCTCTCTTTCTTTGAGTGTATGTGGAGTTGAGGTTCCTCACAAGATGTACACTCTATTACAGATCTTGAAGAAATCTCTCTTACTTCTTCTTTAGCCTCGCTTCATCTTTTATATGAGAGGCTTTTAATAGATCCATTGAAGAGATCTGTTGGAACTCTTCTAGTCGTTGCTAATTTTTCTATTCTTCTTCTCCTACCTGTCAGCCATTTGATGGTCTTCGAAGTCTACAAGCATAGAAGAAAGTGTTTAGATAAAAGAGTGTTTCTGTCAAAAAGGTTCATACCTCTATGTTTCCTGCTGTCACCCAGAAGTGGTAGGTAAGCCCCTTCTTGTCTGACAGGAGAGAAGAGATCTAGAGAGATAAAAAAGATCTTCTGTTAGAGAGATAGAAGATTACGCAAATGAAATATATTTGACTTTTCATTAGGCGCCAAACACATTTGAAACATCTGAGTATAAAGGAAATCGATGTTTAAGCTGAAATCTATGTTTGAACAGAATCCATGTTCTAATGCAATCCATGTTTCCAATAGAATCGATGTTTTACATGAAATCGATGTTTAAGTGAAATCGATGTTTGCATGAAATCGATGGTTTAACAAAATCGATGTTTAAGTGAAATCGATGTTTGAATGAAAGCAAATCGTTGTTTTGATCAAATCGTTCTTTAAGTAAAGGCAAATCGTTGTTTGCTATCAAATCGTTGTTTGAGTAAATGGATGTTGAAGTTGTAAGGAATCGTTGTAGCAATCAAATCGTTGTTTAACTTATGAAATCGTTACAGTGATCAAATCGTTGTTTAACTTATGAAATCGTTACAGAGATCAAATCATTGTTTAACTTATGAAACCGTTACAGCGATCAAATCGTTGTTTCACTTATGAAATTGTTGTGAGACCGAAATCGATGTTTCACTTATGAAATCGATGTGAGAGTGAAATCGATGTTTCACTAATGAAATCGATGTGAAAGTGAAATCAATGTTTCACTAATGAAATCGATGTTTACAAGCGAATTGATGTTTTCAATAGAACCGATGTGACACTTTGTGACCTGAAATCGATGTATATTGAATAGACATCAATTTGCCTTTTCAGTGTAAATCACCCAACAATAATGCCATAAATTTATATTTATTAGGAAAATATGATATTAAATATTTTTAATAATATTTAATTAATCATAAGTTTTGTTATCACCAAAATATAAGAGTAAAATAATAAGAGTGGTTCAACAAGGTGTAGTCCTTAAGAGGCATACCCCGAGAACTTGCAAAGCACAACTCTCAACTCACTCACATAAAAGAGCTCACAACACTCGCTCTCACTACTGCTGACAACACATGGTGCCACAGCCGTCAACGCAAACCGTTCGACACCGAGCTCCCACGACGACGAGCCCCTAGCTGAAGAGAGTAGGGGGGTGAGCCTCGTAAACAAGGCCCAATTGGGATTACTAGTCCCTCACCGGCCAGAGCAGCAGGAACTCCAAAAATAGGAAACTACACTAAAAAGCTATAATACGAGGAACACCTACAGCAGGGTACTACAATGCAGCGGAACAGAACAATGCAACACCACGATCACCAACCATGGTCGTGACACACACATGACTCCCTCAGAAACCAATGGAGTTAGGCACCAAATGGAAGCAACCCTCGGCACACCCTCTGAGACCATGCAACAACCATGTGAGAACGACGTCTCACCATAAGCACGACCACCTCAGACCTCCACAACGTTGAGGGCCCACAAGAAGAACCACCCGGACCCCAGACACACCACAAGGTCGGAAAACCACACACACCGATGCCACCATGGACTGGCACCAAGGAAAGAGACAACGGAACCGAGAGAACACCGAAAGCATGGGCCAACAATGCCAGACCAACGACGCCCACGGAACTAGGCACAGTAAGGCTATAACCGCCGTGCAAGCTAGGGCAACGGATAACACTTGGAAACGTCGTGAGCGAACATCGTCACAACAACAACAACCAAGCCACTGTCACTGGCAGCCAAGAGGAGGACACACTAGCCACTCCCTCTGCTCGCCAGCCTGGCTCCTGCCTCTAACCTCCCAGAAGAGAGAGACAGAGCCACCATAGAACACCACAAGAACACACGCACCACAGCAACCTGGCCAAGCTGCGGCCCCATGCCTAGCACCACTACATGGCTACGGAACCAACACAGAGAGAGGCAGTGAGACAAAGGACTGTCTGGGCCGTGCCGAGAAGAGAATCGCCTCAACAACCTCGGCATCTCGCCCTATACAAGAGAGCTCTACAAACGACTCAGCACTGCTGTCCAAACCTCATTTTCCCCTCAATCCAGAGTCTGCCAACTCGAGCACGCTCATAGCCTAGAGCACTCCCTCAACAGGCTCCCAAGGATGGGGGTCCCAGGCAACGGAGACAACCTCTGAACGAGACAAGCCCTCAAGTGCCAAGCACCGGGCGAACAAGCGGGGCAAGCACAACAAAAACCACGCCAAACCGCTGGCTTGTAACCCACGGCAAGCCCAGCAAGCACAAGGCACGCACGGACCCTCGAGAGGACCGTCGGCCAACCAAGACATGCACGAGCAAGCCAGAACCTTGGAACACCACCAAACAGTACGGAAAACATCACTCGACTAATAATCGATTGGTTGTCAAACAATCGATTATTAGACAGACAAGAGCCTCCTGGCACCGCCGCCAGGACACGACCATGAAGGTGTCACCTTCAGTAATTGAACGCAGTGTGGTAACCTATCGCGTTCCCCACCTGAAGGTCCTAAGGGCAAGCCAGCCCTGGGGCACACGCCGACACCCAACTGGAACCACGGAAACACCCGAGGCAACATAGGTACTGTCGCGACCTCCTAGGCCATCGCGATACCATTACGATGAGGAACGGCACCGCGACAGCAACCTTGTCGCAACGGGGCAAAGCGTGTGATAGCAAACCTGGTCGCGACAGGAACACGCATCGCGACAGCGATCCTTATCGCAACAGGCAAACGCGTAGCGATAGTGTCGTGCCCTACCGGGCAGATGCCTCTTCTGGTGTCACGACGTGCACCGTGGTCTCGACACCAGTAGAGAGGTAGACCCACAAGATGCTCCATTCCGGGGCCGCCCACAAGCTACACACATACCACACAGGGGAGGGTAGCATGGGGAAGCTATCTAAACTAACTAGAAAGCACGAGAAGCTCCCAATCCACCCGGATCAAGAAGAGTTCACGACGTGCACCGTGGTCCAATAGGGCCCTTCACGTCGGATTGGCCACCTCCTCCTTGCTCCATGCTAGCTCCACGACACCACGCACAACCCTCCTCTCCTAAAATGCACAAAGGGAAGAGAGAGAAGCGGAGCACCGCCAGAGGGGGAGAAGAGAGGGGAAGGAGGGAGAAAGGGAGAAGGGGTCACCGGCCAAGGCCTTAAGCCTTTGGCACCCAAGTTGCGACGGGGTGATGTGTCGCATTAAGGACCTTAACGTGACGGGTCAACGCACTGCGACAAGAACGCGTCCACCAGGGATGCCGCGACAACGCGATAGGTTGTACTGACACGCCTGCCACCCTGACAGTTGGCAGATGACAAAAGGCACAGAACACTATCACGACCCGTTGGCTGGGTGAGACACAAAGACGTGACGGGAAAGCCAAGCGAGACAAGAATGCAACGCATAACCTGGTCGCGACAAGGATGACTGTCGTGTCGCACACCCACGACGCTACACTAACACATCACCCAGCCCGGATGCATTAGTGGCTAGTCATCCAAGACACCGGGAAGCCGGGTCTTACACCCCTTCTCTCTCTCTCTCTCTCTCTCTCTCTCTCTCTCGGTCTCTCTCTCTCTCTCTCGTCTCTCTCTCCTCTCTCTCTCTCTCTCTCTTTTTTTCTCTCTCTCTCTCTCTCCTGTGTCCGTAATGTCGCGGAGATCAGTACGGATCCAAGCTCTCTCTTCGAGCATTGCAGAACTCGAGGAGCGGGAGCAGATCATCGCGAGAAGACCGTGTGGACCCACTAGAGGCCAGACGGCTAAATAGCTTGTGGCATCACGCCACTGACTAACCAAGGGTACAGTCCCCCTTAAGGACACTACAACACCCAGCACCCCAGCTGGTCTTCTTCTCTTTCCCGCGCAAGAAGGCAGCCCACTTCTTTTCTAGGCTCAGAAGCAAACCTACTGGTACAAACCCCAGTGCGATTCTGCTAGACACAAACCCCTAGCTAGGTTACACACTGTATACAGTCCTACAGCTAGACAGAAATCTTTTTTGGAAAAGAAAGATCAGACTGAGAGCTATTACAAGATGAACACTCAGGACTTAGCTCACAGTCACAGACTCTCTCCCAAGATTACAATGAGCACATGGAGAAAAAGAAGAGAGAAGAAAGGAAGCTTGAAAGTTCGAATGCTTCAAATGCTTGAACACTTCTTCTTGAGCTCAGGCTCTTTCTCTCTTTTGCTTTGAGTGTATTTGGAGTTCAGGTTCCTCACTCATTGTACACTCCTTCAAAGATCTTCAGAAAAGCTCTCTTATGTTCTTCAGCAATGCTTCATCTTTTATATGAGCAATTTAAATAAATCCGTTGAGGAGATCCGTTGGAGTTCTAGCCGTTGCTCATGTTCTCTTTCTTCTGATATTTTGTGGTCTACGAGATCTGCAAGCATAGGAGAAAGTGTTTAGTTAAAAGAGTGTTTCTGTCAAAAAGGCTCATACCTCTATGTTTCCTATTGCCACCCAGAAGTAGTAAGTAATCCCCTTTTTGTTGGCAGGAAAGAAGAGATCTAGAAAGATAAGCAAAAAAGATCTCCTGTCAGAAAGATAGAGGATTACGCAAATCAAGAATATTTGACTTTTTCACTAGATGCCAAAAAATATTTTGGAATATAAAGGAAATCTATGTTTAAAAGATCAAAACCATATTTCACTTATGAAATCCATGTTCTTTCAAAGGAATCCATGTTTTACAAAGGAATCCATGTTTTACAAAGGAATCCATGTTTCACTTACCAAATCCTTATGAGAGCGAATCATTATAGCAGTGAATCCTTATGAGAGTGAATCCTTATAGCAGTGAATCCTTATGAGAGCGAATCCTTATAGCAGTGAATCCTTATGAGAGTGAATCCTTATAGCAGTGAATCCTTGTGAGAGCGAATCCTTATAGCAGTGAATCCTTATGAGAGTGAATCCTTATAGCAGTGAATCGTTATGAGAGCGAATCCTTATAGCAGTGAATCCTTATGAGAGCGAATCGTTATGAGAACGAATCGTTATGAGAGCGAATCGATGCGAGAGTGAATCCTTATGAGAGCGAATCGATGCGAGAGCGAATCCTTATGAGAGCGAATCCTTATGAGAGCAAATCCTTATGGCACTTTGTGAACTGAAATCGATGTATATTGAATAGACATCGATTTATCGTTTTAGTGCAAATCACATGGCAATAATGTCATAAATTTATATTTATTAGAAAATCATGATATTTAATTTATTATTAGAAAAATCATGGTATTAAATATATTTAATATTCAATTAATCACATAAATTTATATTTATTAAGAAGAACATGATATTAAATATTTTTAATAATAATTAATTAAACATATATTTTGTTATCACCAAAATAAAAGGGTAAAATATAGGAGTGGTTCAATAATCTCCCCCTTTTTGGTGATGACAAAATTTATGAGAATTTTCTGACAAAAATATGTAAAGCATATAAAATATAGAAAAAATCACAGATAATGCATACCATGCATACTCTCCCCATTTTTGTCACAAACCAAAAAGGAAGGTTCTTACCATTGCATCCTCTCCCCTTTGTGAAGGAAATTCTTACCATTTAGGGGTTCATCAATGATTGACATAAATGAATAACTCCCCCTTAGTCTGTGCTCTCCCTGAATGAGAGCTTCCACCTAAATGAAACTTGCAAATAATTGTTAGTAATAAAGACCAATTTAATTTTTGTGACTACTCTTTCTTCAGATGTGATTTGAATGAAGAGTCTGCAGTCACTCCTGCCTTGAGCATCCTTAGTTTTTGATGCTCCAAGGCTAATCTGCAAGTAAATTACTCAAAGGTAGGTACCCAAATCCTTTTGGGTCCTTGACGGTTAGTGCATGAAAATATCCTTTAGGGATCCAAACTAAGTGCCTTGTTGTGCAGGTGTTTACAGTGTGTCCTAGTTTATTGCAATGAGAACAACAATGAATATACATTGTTTTACTGTTCTTATTTTCTTTGTGCTGAGTTTTTAGAACCTGATTTCTGTAAATTTTTTCTTTTACAGGGGCCTTTTTCTGGGGCATCTTGGTTTCTTTTACAAATTTTGGTAGTAGATATTTTTCTGGAATTATGGCTTGTTTTTCTTTTTCTGGAGGTATGTATCCAAGCCCTTGTTTGTTATTTTCAGATTTTGATCCTTTTAAGCATAGGGCTAAAGATGTTTTCCCTTCAGTTAATTTTCTAACTGATTCTTTTAAATACATATTTTCTTCAGTTAGATTTTTTAATTTTTCTTCTATCTCTAACTTCTCATTATTCTTGCTTTTCAAATCTTCATTTAAAAGATAATTTTTATCTTTACAATCTTTTAATTGTTCTTCTAGTTGCTCCAATTCGGATTTATGATCAGAATTGGTGTTTTCCAAGCAAGTAGAGTTGTTTTTCAGATTTTTTAGTTCTTTTACAACCCCCTTATGTTTTTCATACAGTTCATCAAAGACTTCTTCTAAGTCTTCTGATTCTGACTCTGAATCTGTGCAAGAATTAAAAAATGAGTCAGAATGTATCTCATCTAGTCCCACCATGAGGGCTACATTTACCTGCTCCTTTTCGGAATCTGAGCTTGATGATTCTGAGCTTGTGACCTCATCATTTTCCCAAGCAGCCACCATGCCTCTTCTTTTAAATTTCTTGTGCTGCTTCTTGGGCTTCTCGGTTTGACTAGTCTTCCTGAGTCTTGGACAATCCGGTCTCAAATGCCCAGGTTTTCTGCATTCATAGCAGACTGGTTCTTTCTCCTTTTTCTCCTTTCTTTGGATCCTTCTTGATCTATTTTTCTTCTTCTTTAAAATCTTCTGAAGCTTGTACAATACTTCATCAGCATCATTATCTTCATAGTCTGCATTTTGGGAACTAGAAGAGGAAGAGGTGGAAGGAGCAGCTATAACCTTAAGAGCATCAGTACATTTCTTCTTAGATGAGCTTTCAGACAATCGCTCCATATTTATTTCATGTGCCATAAGAGAACCTATTAAATTATCAATCGACAATTTAGTTAAATCATGGGCCTCTTCAATAGCAGTTACTTTAGGTGTCCATGAAATAGTTAAGGACCTAGGTATTTTTCTAACAGTTTCTTCATTAGAAAGAATTTTTCCAAGAGAATTTAAACCTACTACTATGCTTGAAAATCTATTATACGTAGTAGTGATATTTTTGTTTTGAAGCATTTTAAATTGTTCGTATTGTGAAACAAGAATATCTATCCTAGTTTATTTCACTTTATCTGTTCCTTTATAAGTTATCTGCAGCTTATCCCATATTTCTTTGGCTGATTTACATGCAGATACTCTACTAAATTCTCTTTTGGATAAAACACAACATAAGTAGTTCTTAGCTTTAAAGTTTAAAGATAATTTACTTTTATCTGCTGTTGTAATGGCAGTAGTGACTGGAATAGGAACAATAACATAATCACCTACCTCGATTACCTGCCACAGATCAAAGTCTGTGCCTTGAATGAAGCATTCCATTCTCATCTTCCAATATTGGTAGTCCTCTCCATCAAAGAATGGAGGTCTGGTGACTGATTGACTTTCAGCATATCCTTGAGCTGCCATGGATCTTCTCTAAGATCGTTAGATCTTCTTGATTGATCAGAGAACCTTGCTCTGATACCACTTGTTGTCCCTTTTGGTACGACAACAAGCTAACCTAGCGGGGGGGTAAATAGGTTTTTCTGAAATCTGAAATAGAAACTTAAACACAGAAATTAACACTTGAAGGTTTGGTTAGTTTAGTGTGATAAAGAGTAGTAGTGCGAAAGCAAATAAACAATCACACAAAAGACACAAGGAATTTATCCTGGTTCGGCTCTTCCCACATGGAAGTCCTACGTCCAGTCCCCAAGCAACCTCTTGGGATTTCACTAACCAAGGGTATAGTCCCCCTTAAAGACACTACAACACCCAGCACCCCAGCTAGTCTTCTTCTCTTTCCCGGGCAAGAAGGCAGCCCACTTCTTTTCTAGGCTCAGAAGAAAACCTACTGGTACAAACCCCAGTGTGGTACTGTTAGACACAAACCCCTAGCTGGGTTACACACTATATACAGTTCTACAACTAGACAGAAATCTTTCTTAGAAAAGAAAGATCAGACTGAGAGCTATTACAAGATGAACACTCACGACTTAGCTCACAGTCACAGACTCTCCCCCAAGATTACAATGTGCACATGGAGAAAAAGAAGAGAGAAGAAAGGAAGATTGAAAGCTCGAATGCTTCAAATGCTTGAACACTTCTTCTTGGGCTCAGGCTCTTTCTCTCTTTTCCTTTGAGTGTATTTGTAGTTCAGGTTCCTCACTGGTTGTACACTCCTTCAAAGATCTTCAGAAAAGCTCTCTTATGTTCTTCAGCAATGCTTCATCTTTTATATGAGCAATTTAAATAAATCCATTGAGGAGATCCGTTGGAGTTCTAGTCGTTGCTCATGTTCTCTTTCTTCTGATATTTTATGGTCTACGAGGTCTGCAAGCATAGGACAAAGTGTTTAGTTAAAAGAGTGTTTCTGTCAAAAAGGCTCATACCTCTATATTTCCTGTTGCCACCCAGAAGTAGTAAGTAATCCGCTTTTTGTTGGCAGGAATGAAGAGATCTAGAAGGATAAGCAAAAAAGATCTCCTGTCAAAAAGATAGAGGATTATGCAAATCAAGAATATTTGACTTTTTCACTAAATGCCAAAAAATATTTTGGAAAATAAGGAAAATCTATGTTTAAAAGATCAAAACCATATTTCACTTATGAAATCCATGTTCTTTCAAAGGAATCCATGTTTTACAAAGGAATCCATGTTTCACTTACCAAATCCTTATGAGAGCGAATCCTTATAGCAGTGAATCCTTATGAGAGTGAATCCTTATAGCAGTGAATCCTTATGAGAGCGAATCCTTATGAGAGTGAATCCTTATAGCAGTGAATCCTTATGAGAGCGAATCATTATAGTAGTGAATCCTTATGAGAGCGAATCGTTATGAGAGCGAATCGATGTGAGAGCGAATCCTTATGAGAGCGAATCCTTATGGTAGTGAACCCTTATGAGAGCAAATCCTTATGGCACTTTGTGAACTGAAATCGATGTATATTGAATGGACATCGATTTATCGTTTTAGTGCAAATCACATGGCAATAATGTCATAAATTTATATTTATTAGAAAATCATGATATTTAATTTATTATTAGAAAAATCATGGTATTAAATACATTTAATATTCAATTAATCACATAAATTTATATTTATTAAGAAGAACATGATATTAAATATTTTTTAATAATAATTAATTAAACATATATTTTTGTTATCACCAAATTAAAAGGGTAAAATATAGGAGTGGTTCAACATCTTCAACAACTGGGAGTTGCGCATGACATCAAGGAAGCTTCTCCAACTCTGAAGATAGACCTACATCGACAAGAAAGATCGGATTCTAGCAGTTTTAGACCTCTTCTTAGCTTGGCCGAGGAGGGCTTCGCCGGCAAATCTATATCCTTTTAGATTTATTCTGAGGCAAGTAGCTTAAGGTTTCAATCCATAGACTTGTCCTCTTGGGTTTGCACATTTTTACAGATTTTTAAATCGTGTCCTGGACCCCTAAATTCACCTGTTTCTGTGTTAAGTCTGCACTGTGTACAGACAGGAAGTAGACGGCCAACTAGTTGTCTTCTAGTTCTTGTGTCGACGGTGAGAGACCGTTAACTTCATCCGAGGGCCAGGACCATGCCGTCAAGTTCACCTGTATTTGCAGAAATACTGGTTAATCTTTGTAATGTGATTTTGCTTGTTCGGTGGTCTGTACATGTTGAGAAAATCAGGATTTGTCAAATATGATATTTAGGTCATATCATGAGGATCTACCAAATTTCTGAGCATGATAATAATTAGAAGGATTTCTGTTAATTGAGATTAATTATGTTTTGACTGTAGTGAATTCAGATTAAATGGTTTTTGTTGCATGTTATGGATTAAGGAAATTTTATTAATCTTGGAATGAATGTTCTCATGTTTTAGACCTACTAGAACCGACTTATCGCTGGAAACCATGCTTAAAAGATTTATCTTATTAATTCCATGTAAATTATGTTAATTATTAAAAATAGTGTTTTTACTCCAAAAATTGTGAAAATTTTCAGATGTGTTCCCTGTATTGTATGTGAATCGTAGTTTAAATTTGGTAGGATTCTAAGTACTGTACAGAGTGCTATTAATTTCTGAATTCTTCTACACCATGATATGATAAAGTTAAATACAGAATAATAATGCATGTTGAGTGTTAATGTTTCAGAAATTTTAATGAAGTTAGAACCATTGTGTGCATGTTTTATATCTGTTAGGATGGATGGTTTATCGTCTACCATGTTCAAATTGAAATATCTTGTAAATTGTCTAAAGACTATGTTTAATATTAAAAATAGTTTTACTACTTCTAAAATTTAGAAAAATTATAGATATGTTCCTTATGCTAAATGCATCTTGTGGTTAAAATTTTATATTATTCTAAACACTATACATACTGCTTTAATTTTATGAATGATAAATGCATATAGGAATCAATAAACATGATAATGTATATGCATGTTGAATTTTTGATAAAAATAGTACCATGATACGTTGCTGTTTCATAGTAGGATTTGATTTCAGAACTGTGAAAATATGATGAGTGATAATGGTATTATCATCTTAATAAATTATGAATGAATGTACAAAAGAGCATGATTTAGTTATATGAAAATGTTAGTTTCATGTGATAGTTCCATAATTGCATTATTATATATGTTATTGCATTAATGAAATGATTGGCCAAATAGACATTGGGAATATTCCTAACTGGACTAGGAACTCCTTGTCGAGGCCTCCATAAGACTCCTTGGCTTTGGTGGACGTCCATTGTTGACGAGCAAGTTGTACCATCAATACCTTAGCTTGTTCTCTCTTATCTTGAGATCACGCCAGACCTCTAGCTTGTGTTCATAGCACGACTATTGGGTGGTTGTGACTTCTACTGTAGCATCCCGAAAAAAAATTAAATACTTAAAAATTTGAAATAATAATTTATTTAAATTTAATAATAGAAACATACATACCATTATCGTATGCGCAAGAACACATCTAAAAATTCTGTAAAAATTATAAATCAACCCCCAATATTATCCCAAATTATTCCATGAAGAAATTCGTACAACGAAAAATCCGATTGGCCAAGCGTACGTCACAACGTGACTAATTATCCAAATTAGGAAACTAAGTCGAAAAACCGTTAGCACGGAAAGATAATGCATCCATAAATTAAACGAACCTGTCGGAGAGACATCCAACGTCATGTAATGATGACCCATCAAGAAAATTGGGCTTAGAAAAATAATTCGGACCAAGTTCTAGAAATTGGGATGACTTATTTTTTTTAATTAAGGAATAATTCAGAAAACCCATTATCAAATGAGCCAAGTAGATTAACAATTTAAAATAAAATGATTGGTAGACTCCAAACAATATGTAATGATAATCCATCATGAGAAATTAGATCAATGGACCTCCCATAGCCCATAAATAAAATTTGAAACTCTAATATTCTCTAATTTAGAAAGGAAATTTTATAAGTTAAAACACATTAAACAAAAAGAAGTGGTGGGCTTTGTTAAATGGATCATATAAAAGTTATTGGGCCAAATAGGGATTTTTAAAAATAGGAATAATAGGAAAATACCCTAAATTCGTAACTAAATTATTACTTAAATAGAAAAGGGGTATTTAATGCATTAAATAGGAAGTTTGAGTTAGAATTGGATTCCTAAACCTACCCTAGTTGCTTGGCCACGAATTTAGCTCCCATCCTAACCCAATTAGAAGTTCTCAAGCTTGGAAAGGGTGAGAGAAATAGGAAATCCTGAAATTCAATAGTAATTAGAGTCCTATTAGGAAATAGAAACCGAAGAGACATAAATACTCTCTTAAAGCTCCATGACCGGCCCTAGCTCATTGCCAAGGGTTTCTGGACCAGGAGGAGAGGCCAAGGAAGAGGAGAATTTGTGGGGAGAAGAACTTCTCAAAGCTCTCAACCTCGTTCTTCAAGTTCTAGCCCTAGAAGAGGAAAATGATCAAAGATAGGCATTCTCATGAGCATAAATCATAAAATTTCGTCTATAGATTGATCCAAACCTTAGGAACAAAAACCTTTTGGTTTCATAATTTTTCATCAAGCCAATATTTTCTTCTTGGTTTTTCATGTTCTGTACTCATCATGACCCCGAACCCTCTTCTTAATTCTTGATCTCCTTGTATACTGAACCACATGCTACGAAATTTTTATTAGGGATACTTATGCATGTTAGGCTTCTTTTGCCCCTAAAAGCCCTAATTTTCATTCATCCTATCTTGCAAATTAATTCGTTGATCTCATCTATATGCTGATCCATGTTCTTCATGAATACATATGACCAAAGCATGTCGAAACCCTGTTTGTTTTCCAATCCCTATTTACTGTAAGTACCCATGCATGTCTAGATCAATTCGCAACTATTTCATGATTTTTAATTGCTTGTACAATTAGTTATGATTTTTTGAATCACCTTGTGTCAAATAGGGTAAGTCTGGCCCGAAATCCAATACACTGTTCTTTCCTTGTCGGACTCGGGCGCAAACCCTGTGAACGTGACGGCCCGATAGGCCACGTTTACAGGGCCTTCGCGACAGCACCTACCATCGTGATCTGATTGCGACAGGGCCTGTCGTCGCGATCTGGCTGCCCAGTCTGACGAGCCCGTCGCGACCCTCAAGCGACCCCGTCGCGATCTGTCTGCCCGAATTGACAAGGCCGTCGCGATCCTTACAAGGCCCTGTCACGTCCTCAGTTGACCCCGTCGCGACCCTTACAAGGGTCCATCGCGATCTCAGCTTTTTGCATGAAAACCCATTTTTTATAAGTTTTATTGTTATACAGTCACCCCATGTCCTATTAACTGTCTTGTACACAGAAGAATGATGTTGTAATTATTGAATATATTTTAATTAATTCAAGTTAATCACATGATCTATCTTGTCCATGATTTTCTCATAACACTTGCACACACTTTGAAGCATCCAATATGGCTTAATTTGGCATGAAAATATTTCATAATGTATCTGGTAATTTATGTAATTAAAATACCATATTTTAAATATACATGTTTACGTTTTCTCGCGATGTTTTGGGAATACTGTTATCGACGCTCCAGTGTTCTAGAATTCCTCTAGAAAGTCGAGCACCTGTTTCTATATACACACTCTCTCTTGACTTGGACGAACTTTCCGTCAGATACTCCTTTTTCCGGACTAGTAAGTCTTTGTTCAAGGCCTCTATAAGTCTCCTCTGTCCGTGGATTCCCACATGGTCGACGAGCCAGTTGTACCCTAACACCTATGATACCCTTTAGGGATCAACACGATCTGAACGGCTATTAGAAGTTCGCTCTTATCTTGAATCACGCCGGACCTCTTGACCTGTGCTTAACATGGCTAGTGGAAGGGTCGTGAGTTCCACCTGACTGCCAACACCAAGTGCGCGTGTTGTGCAACTATTACTATATCCTGTTTACTCGACGTGTTACGTGCATTGTCCCTTAGCTCTCATCTATACACTACTCGCTCATCTATTCATGTTCACTCTACTATCTCGTCTATTCATCTAGTGCTCTTATCTATTTCTTGGTACTCTCTATTGGCCATTAATTGATTGTCTAAAGATAAACAAAATGACCAATGCCAGCGCAATAGGGCCCGATCTGGTCCTAGGGAGAGCACCTGAAAGTGCCATTTGCCCATGGGAGTTAAATGATCAGGATGTCGGCATTACATCCAAGTGCCATACTATCAAGATTAATCTAAGACAATCAACACAAGGTGCTATATTCTCTCGATGTCTTTGACAAAACAAAGTGCTATATTCTCTCGTTGTCTATTAACGACAAAAGTGCTATATTCTCTCTCGGCTATCTACGGATAACCAAAGTGCCATTACTATCTCGATTGACGGAAGTTAATCAAAAGTGCTATACTATTTCGATTGATAAGAAAATCAATCAAAGTGCAATTTACTCTCTATATGGCCAACTACTTTCTCTCTCCTTGCTATACATGTTGCTTGCTATTGCTTGATGTTGACGTTATTTTCTATCGTGTTGTTATCGTTTCTATCGTGACTTGACTTTAATCATCGCGCTATACTTGATTCATCTGCTATCTGAACCATGTCACTTGTGCCATTACTTTCTCGACTTTACATGACTCGCTCTATCATTAATTACTCTGCCTTTTAAAGCACTAATTATTTAAAGCCTGCTTGATTCACGAGATTTAAGTCCTACTGGGCATTATCGCTCATCCTTCGTTATTTGTTATTGTGTTTCAGGTAAGATAGACGATGACGTTGTACACACCAATGGGATAGGACCCGAGTGATGAGCGACCCAGAGTGACGAAGTTACCCTAGCACAATTGGAGTCTAGTAGTTATTACTTTAGATTTTTCTCTTCGTATGTAATGATGACATTGAGCCATACGTATTGGCTCTGAATTAGTGGTTGTAATAGTGTTAGTGATTCTTTAATGAAATGAAGAGTTTATTTGATGCTCTGAATCACTCAACTGTTGTACATTTTACTCTACTATGTACTTTGTTCTGCTGCTAAATTGGCGGGGCGTGACATCTACTAGACTCTCGGAACACGATCGTGTGTGTTGTGCAGTTGTTACTATCACCTGTTTATCGTCGTTTTACGAACGCGACCCTCGTTCTCATCTAACATTTTATTCTCTCGTATATTCATGTTCCCTCTTTACTCTCGCTTATTCTTCAATTACTCTCATCAACTCTTGGTACTCCATTTGGCCATCTGTTGATTGTCTAAAGATAAAGATATGATCAATACCAGACAACATTTTAAAGGGCCCGATCTGGTCTTGGGAGGTGCACCCGAAAGGTTATTTACTCGTGGGGGTTCAATGATCAGGGTGTTCGGCATGCATCCAAATGCTAGACTTGTAAGATTTAATCTAAGACAATCAATCAAAATACTATGTTCTATCGGTTGAAAGAATATCAACCAAACGTGCTATCGTGACTAGTGCATTGTTGTGCAAACTTTACATGCTATCTCGTTATATGGCCAATCCTTTTTCGTGCTAGTTGTGCTATTTTCTTATGAAAAGTACTATTGTTCTCTTGTTATCATGTTACACTACACTCTTGACTATACTTAATCGATATCTCTAGTTACCTTACTTTACAAGACATTAATCACTTAAAACATGCATGTTTCATGAGATATTAAATCCTATTGGGCGTTATCACTCATCCTGCGCTATTTGTTATATGTGTTTCAGGTGAGTCTGATGGAGACTACCACACGCACGAAGATGGGAATGAGCAAGTGGAAGAGTGACTTGTCGTTTTGTCAACCAATCATCTTAGTAGTTAGTTAGAGAGTTAGTAGTGGTTTTTATTTGAATAAAGTACTTTGGTCCCATAGTTATGTCTCTGTATTAAAGAATGTAATAGAACTTAGTGGAGATTAATAAAGTTGATTCATTTGGCATTATTTCCAATGATGTCTATTTCTCACTCTATACTATATATCTAACTGTTTATCGCTCTGATATTTCTCATCGGGGCGTTATAGTTATGTTGTCATATTTTAAAACCTTGATCTGTCTCACTAGTTCTGTATCTATTTGTGGTGTCGTTTCCAATCTAAGCACTCAAAATAAAACCTCTTCCCCTATGAGTCTAGTTTCATTTGCACTAGTTTGCCCAATTTTTGTTGTCTCTATGGAGAGTATTAGCCCTTACATGGGTACTGTGTCAGATTCACATAGACAGTCACAATACATCTCGTTACCCTACCAAATGACTATTGTTTCTCGATTACTTGTTACTGTAGATTTTAAAGTAAATCCTCTAACTAACAGAAGTGGTTTCATCTGATTTGGATTACTATGGCATCAATTTTGATTTTTCGAACTCATAGGTATCAAATCTAGTTTGAGTCGGAATGGAAAAACACTCCCTTAAAGCACCCCTATACTAGAAATAGGAAGACGATGAGTCAACCTATCGCCATCAGAAGGTGACAGGAAGGCAGTCACTTTCAAGGATCAGAAGGCGACTACCTTCTGGTCACCTTCTTGAAGGCGACATGTTCCCTGTCGCCTTTCAGAATGCAGTGGGCTTTTCAGCCCTGTTTTGCCTATTTTGCATTGTTTTTGTGTCCCGTCTTCTCCTGTCCAAAGTTAGTTACCATTAACATACATTTATCAACCCATATAAAACTTAAAACATGTTCACATGATTTTAATTGATCTTAAGATAGTGATCATGCTCTCTACCTGCTGATTATTCACATTCTTGCCTTGTTATCAAACTTTCTAAAACACATAGTTACTTGCTAAAATGGGTCATGAATGATTAGTATTTCATGATTTAGCACTCATGATACTTGCCAGAAAAGGATTTTTCATAAACGGAGTTTCCATAACTAGAGTTTCCATAATCGGAATTATACACACATGCACTTGAGCGATTCTCACGTGCGGTATGCATATACACTCTAGCATGATAGGAAAGCCCTTCTTGACTTGTGGTGAACTCTCCGTCAAATATTCCTTCTGTCGGACTAGTGACCCCTTGACCAAGGCCTCCATAAATCTCCTCTTACCATGGATTACCACATGGTCGATGAGTAGGTTGTACCATTGAAGTACCCAGAAGTTAGTGTGCACGTATCTTTCTTCTCTTGACATTCTTAATAAGATCTTTCCCTTGTCATCTTGGCTCTGGAGTACACCTTTATTGAACATAAGACCAAGTTACTTATAAGTAATTGAACTAAACTGAAAACACACCATTATGCTGCCGGATTGAACTCTTGAACTATTTCCTTAACTATCTTCATATTATTGAACACTTGAAATACGCCCATGATTGATTGTAGGTATCTACATTTAAATTACTTGAGATGTTAGATCGGGCACAGTGATTATCCAAGGCTTGAGTTTAGCCCTCTCGACAGAGAGTCGAGAATATACTGTTAACCATGGGGTATAATGATTACTAGTGTTGCATCTGCGTTGGGAGTAATTGCATGTAAATGCTAAATACATACACCACATTACAGAAGTTCATGATATGCATTCCAAGGTGGCATAGATCCTTAGTGCATGTTAATAACTAGTGAACTGATAGTCTTACTTGTGAAAGATACATACTTGTTACTTACTTGCTCGTGAAATGGCAATCTTGTTACATGCTATCTTGCTCTTGCTTGTGAAGTTACCATCTTGCTAGATCATTGTTCACTCTATCTTGAAATCTTGAATACAACCTTGTTGCTAGACTGATCATTACATCCCTTAAACTTGCTATCTTGCATGATACACTATCGACATATTATTACCATCATTTTAATTGCATAGTACATATCATGTTCATATCTTCTAGCTTTTAAACTGTTAAATACTTCTATCATTGCTAGAAGATGTAAATCCTACAGGGCGAGTGCGCTCATTACCTACTTTCCAGACATTTCAGGAGAACAGGAAATGGATGACGTAGAGAACCAAGACCATACTGGGGATGAACAAGAATCAAGAGTGTTTTCAAGCCCTAGTATTGGAGTTGTGTTATCTTAGTGTCATGTTATTTTAGTTTGAGAATGAGAGTACTAGAATAATGTAGTAGGAGTGAGGATAGTATGTATTTTTCCTTTTATTGAGTCTTAGTCTTGTAGCTCAACTTGAAATAGAGTCTATAGTGATCTTCATTATTGAAATGAAATAAAGAGTTTGATATTTATGATTAGCACCAATTAGTTGTGTTATATGTGATTGCTCGCTAGAGGCTTATTTGCCGATTGCTCACATCTCAACGATCAAATAATTCTTCTGCTACCATGTTTTGGGACGTGACAAGTGTCCCATATCCATCGATCGGGGGTTTTGCAATTCTATGATGTGGCGAAAGGGAAAAGATAATGTTATTTATAAAAAATTGTTTGCTTAGTTATATTCTATCAATTTTAGTAAATTCCATTAATAGAAAAAGGTTAGCAGTACCAAATTTAGTACAAGCTTAAATCTTTAGAACTTTTTGATAACGAGATGACAGAAACAAAGATAGGTTAGTCATGTATATGCTATTTATGTTTAGTGATTTTTTTAGTTTGAGGTAGTTATGAAGGAATATAATTTTTATTGTTATGTGATGTAACCGAGTTTGTATAATTATCACCAATTTATCTCTACTTTGACATCATTTATCTATGTATAAGAAGAAATACATAATTTTTCAGAGTGAAATATTAATAAATAATAAGTTATCTCCAGAGATAACTTTTATTTCCCCTCCATAACAAAGATAAGTTGTCACCGATTTATCATCTTTTTATCTTGGATAATTTTTATGACACAGAATTAAACTAAACATGTTATCAAATTACTTTCTTACTTAAAAGTAGTGCTAAATAGGGGATAAAAGTGCCTATCTCATTATCAAAATCACTTAGAAATGTTGAACTTGAGATTTTGCGAGTCTAAAAGTAATCTCTCTTCTTCTAGCTTCACCTTCAGTGTCGTTCTTTTCTTTCCTTTTAGTTGCTATCATACATATTCATTAAAGCATGTTTGGTATTTGGATAAATCAGAAATAAAACAGGGTTATCTTCAAATTTTTGAAGTTATCTTTCAAATTTTGAGGATAACCTTATTATATTCTCAGTCTATCCAAATATCAAACTTGATCAATTTTGAAACTAACGCTACATGAGAGTTAATATATAATCAAATCAGATAGGTCCGAAAACAAATTATGCAAGTGAATATTCTTGACAAGTGTTTATACTTGCCAAGAAAGATGGTGGCATTGTCCTAAAACAACCCCCTAGAGCGTTCTTAAAATTAAAACACATATACACACACACTCTCTCTCATACACACGCAGACAGTTAAGACACTCAAAATATTTAAATCGATGAATTTCCGGAGATAGGTAATACTGGAACATTTATTATCACAAAATCCCCTCTCTGATACGAACATACACATTAAGTATAAGATTTGAATGCAAAGCTTTCTTCCCAGAAAGGAAGCCCTTATTTCTGCCACTGACCACCAAGTACCCAAGGCTCGTTGTCCTCCAAATGGGTTAACAATCTTATCAAACATTGCTTTTGATCTCTCAACCAAACGCATTTGAAATTGACAGTAAAATGATATCCTCTGTGCATTGTACAATTGCTTATTGTTAAAAGAAGTTAAATCAAGTCATGTGAATGTGAAACTAATTATGGCACCTCTCTATTGTCAAGACATATTTAATTCCCAAGTTAGTCTCCACTGGTGGGACATTTATTTTGGTCGTGTAATTCAGTGTTTTGAATTCGAATTCGAAACTCCTCTCTTCATCGGCTTAAATATCCACTCCGTCACAATTGAGGGACTCCATTGGCAGGACATTTTAGCTCAACTAGTCATGGTATGAAGACGTTGTTGGTCCACAAAAAAGAGTCGGTTAATGTTAGGAAGAAATCTGGACCCTAACAAGGGCCTACGCTTGGACGGCGTCATCTTCCCCCTTCCCTACGCTCCATGATAACAAAAAGCTTTCATCTGTTGATCAAGTCAATTTAAAATCTTGTCTTTTTTCTTTGATGGCCAGGTCAACTGGCCAGTCAACATCCGCAAACTTAGGGATGAATCAAGGGACAATGCTTTGACGTATACCACACGTCTGAAACTTGTGCAAGAAGCCACGCTGCATCCTGCCCACTCACTCACCTTCCTTCACTGTTGTTGCTGCTCTCTTTTTCTTCTTGGGTGGGTGGGTGGTGGGGGAGTTGGGACAAAAATAAGAAGGGTTAACCATCATTTATTGAAAAATGAAAAGTCAGAATCTAGGTAAAAATATTGAAATTAAGAATTCATGGTGGAATATTTCAAGAACATAAATCTGAAACATGTGGATCGATCCCATCTTGAGCCGATGTATGATTGACATCTAACCCCCCCCTCCCCCATGACATCTTTGGCTAATTAAGCTACTATTATGTGTTCATGCGGAGCAAGGAATTATCACAGGCCGGTGCCGACCCTTCTTGGGGACTCGTCCATCTAGAATCCTCAGCTGCATGCACAACAAGGCAAAAGCTACAAGATTCCTGCGCGGGAGAATCCAGCTGTCGGGGACAGCTACCCGCAGCTTCCCTCTCATCAGCTCCTTCTCCGCTTCCTCCCTCAACAGCGCCCTCTTACCTTAACAGCTTAATTAGGGTCTACGTTCGTGTTTCCTTCTCAGCCAGATGACTCCCTACTTATCAGATTTCGTCTCCCTTGTAGAGTTTTATCTTTTGTATTGCCTCCTAGTACTGTTGTCCCTCTTCAGATCATACTAATTAAGCCTGATTGGATTAGTGAATCAGATCGTATCGATCAATTTATAATATGGTACAAATTAGAGTACTATATCGATGTGATTTGGATAGAATATTATTAAAATTATAATAATAAAACAAGGACATAAATACTAAATCAGAACCTATGATATAAGCACGGTATGAATTAGATGTATCGAATAGATATGATCGGGTACACCCAACCCTCAACCATAGCTGCAGGGCTCTCTTCTTCGTTATCTATATGTACATTCTTCCTAATATTTGTAATGACCCATACATGCCCGTTACAAAGAAGATTATAAAAAAATATAAAAGCCCACAAAATAGAATGGCAGGACAAGTAAGGGCAAGGGGCTACCCGCTCCTTCTTTGGAGAGGGGTAGTAAGTGAGTACACGGCTAGATCTTCCCACTCCAACAACAATACCAACTTTAAAATTTTCAAAGTTGCATTTGGATTGACAGTTAGTTTTTACAGAGGGGAATTGCGGATGAAATTCTCCTAATTTAAGAGAAGTTGATGGAGCTCCCACAAAACTTGCTTTTGCAAAACCAACGGTAGGACCACAAAAAAAGAATGGGCTGCATTTAGACTAACAGCTTGACATAACATAAAGGAATTTCCGATGAAACTTTCCAAATTTAGAAAAAATTAATATAGTACCAAATACTTGACGTCCAATAAACTTCATCCAAGACTTTTGCAACAATATGGGAAGCTGAAAAGGAAAAACCCCACAAAGAAACGCAAGAACTGAAAGATGGGTTTAGATTTCACCAATACTTGCTTAAATGAAAAGACCGAAACTAAGAATTATTAAACCCTAGGTTGAAGAACTTAGGATGATATTAAACAAAATAGAATTAAATAACCTGCAGATATTAAAAAATACGTCGTCATCTGACCCAAACTAAGGATTACTAAATCCTAGGATGAAGAACCGAGGATGATATTAAACAAAATAAACGGATATTAAAAAATACGTCGTTATATTGGATTCTCTTGGGAAGAGATGAATGAAATTAGAAGATTCCTAAAGCGACAAGGTCTGTCGAGTCTTGGACGCATGGCCTTCTCGTAGATTGGAGATAGCGGCCCTCCATGCCATCGAGGAGCCTTTCTCCGGTGATTCGTCCAAGTGCAAACACCCCCCCTATTCCCCACCCTTGGTCACCATACTGAAAGGCGCCGAACTTTTGTGTATGAGAGAGACTTGGATTTGAGTTGAATTGTCTTCACTTGTCATTAGATTTCGATCTAATTCGTTGAGATTGAGATGTGGAGCGTAGCTGTCACATCTAAGTTCTGAATTAACTTCACTTTAAACTCGAACTTCTTAACCCTCAATAATCTAAAATGTTATATTTTCTTAGTTGAAGTTGGACCTTAGCACGTAAAAATTTATAATAATTGAGTATTCATCATATTACAAATTAATGAGAAATGTTTTCTACTTTCACCATGGGGTAGAAAAATTCAAAGTGAGAGTTTGTTGAGATTAGTCAGGCGTCAAACGCCACCTTCACCGAGTAGGTCAACTAAGTTTTTATATCTAATCGCCGGATTAAAAGTATGTTTCATTATAAAATATTGATATTATGTATTATAATGACTAATTGAATTGTTCTTTTGACATCTTTAACGAAAATTACTTCTGATGAAAGGCCCAGTAAATGCAGATGCAAGTGTACTCATTAAACTTATATCTTAAGCAAACCTATAACCCGCAAGAAGCCCAATTGAATGTGGTTGACTCATGTTAACACGTTTAACAAATTTAACATCTTTTAACAGAATGTTAATGATTTATATATAGAGAGAAACTATTTTAAAGATGTAACCGGACAGCATGAATCCCGGAAGATTATGACAAAAGTGATTTTGAGCCATTCAACTTTCTCGATTGGCTCAGGTTCGCCCCCAACTGTAGAAGCAAACTGGTGAGGTTATGTACATCTGTAATACATATCAAGTGTAAAGTTATTAGTAACAGGGAGAGAGGACGATATTAATTTGATGGGGAGCGCTGTGATCAGATAGACAGCAGGTGCAGCATGATCAGAGACGGTAGTCCTGGTTGAAGGGCAATCCAACCACTTAGAAATGTAATCTAAGAAATGGTATCCCTCAGTAAGTTTTATGTATTCATATATATATCATCTCAACTTTTTGCACATTTCAAAATCTCAAGGAGAAGAAAGAGATCGATTCATCTCTTTCTCTCTATTAATTTCTTTGAAAAGGCAACCCCACCCCAACTTTTGAAGGGAGGAGAGACACACTTTTATTGACATTGACGTTTATGCGTTTAGAACTTAAATTTATTATTATATATATACAGAATTTGTATTAATAGTTATAATGCATGAATTATATGATGTTAATAAATTACAGTAAATTTAATTTACTCAGTTTGCACTACAAGAAGGAGGCGATTTGTCAACAGCCATATGTCAGCGGCTACAAAAAGCCGCTGACAAAAGGTATTTTTGTCAACAAGCATCGAAGACCGTTGACATAAGTAATATATTTGTCAACAGAAATGCTCCGTTGACAAATCCGCTGATAATATGTTGATAAAGCATACTTACGTCAACGGCTAGGTTTGCCCGCTGATATATCCCCAACATATGTCAGCGGTTTTTGTCCATTCGTTGACAAATATTTATATTTATAATTTATAATTTAATATTTCTAATTAATATATTATGTTTAAATGATATTTTTTATATTTGTTATTAATGTCAGCGGCCAACTAGCCGCTGACACATATTTCCCTTTTTATTTTACCACCCCCGCGGCTCCAAACCTTTTCCCAGTACTGCGATCTCCACCCCCAAACTTGGCTTCTCCCCCTGCACGCGGCGATCTCTGCAGCTCGTGACTCTGGTGACGATCTCCCACCCCCCTCCGCGCCGGCGGCCTCCGATCGTGTTCGCGCCGCCTCCGCTCGCGACGATCACCGCCCCCACGCCGGCCGCCTCCTCCTCCGGCTAGCTCCAACCGGATCTAGGTCCCTCTCTCTCTCTCTCTCTCTCTCTCTCTCTCTCTCTCTCTCTCTCTCTCTCTCTCTCTCTCTCTCTCGGTCCTCCGACACCCTCCCTTGAGGCCTCCGAAGTAACGTCGCTCCCTCACCCTGACGGCACTGCTGCTGTCCAAGCCCTGGCAGTTCCTGCAGCTGCACGTCCTGTCCCGGCACTGCCGCTGCTACCTCAACATGGCGGCCACCCCTCGCCGCTCCGTCCTCTTCACGAACGCTAGCTGTTCCAAATGGTAGAATGGTAAAAAGAAAAAGAAAAGTTGTTCCAGAAGTGGATAGGTACTTCTTTTGTTCCTTATGGTGATTAAGGATGCTCTCCTTTTGACCTCAGGTTCCTCAGACTCATTGCGAATCCCTGCCTCTATGAGATGAGACCAATCTTCCCTGCTGTAATATGCCTTCCAAAATAGTTGTAGAAGTTAAAGATGACTCTTGACTTCTCTATTCTGATACAATTTATTCTAATTTCATACTGATGGTGATTTAACTATTGAGGTGTTTTTTCTGGCGAATCGAGTTTAATCTATTACATGCTTGTTTTTAGTTAAGAAAGAATCTGAGTCTTGAAATGTTTTCAGGTTAGTATTGTTAAATCCAGACCAGGAATGTATTTCTTAAGAAATGTTGTTTTGCCAATTCAATCTAATCTTTCACCTGCTATCAATAAGATCAAGTAACAGATAATATGCCTTTGTCATGCTCTATTCTGATAAGAAGATTTTGAAATTTGGTGTTCTGCTCTGGGGTTATTTCCCAGTAAAAGGCTTTTTGTTTTTTTTTTTTCCCAGTATGCTTATCTCTGGTTACCTTGATACTTCTAATATTTTATATCTCGCTTTCCAGTAAGTCAAGATTGATGTGTCCATTGCAGAGAAAGATGATAGTCAGAAGTCACCATCCAACAGTCATTCCCTGGCAGATATCTTTTCCAACCTTCAGAGGAGCAAAGTTGGTGTCCAGGAGTGGAGTTTTGGTGACCTTACGTTTGGCTTATACCTCATTTATTCAAACCAGATTTCTGCTGATAAAGTTGAAGACGTCAAGGGCAAGCAGATTTTTTCTGACTCAATTGTAACTTCTTGAACTTTTTCTCACATGTAAACATATAATTGTATTAGCACCATATATTATAATCGCAAACCACGTTTTCTTATGCTTCTCATCCTCTCTTGCATGCATGTGCTAGGAAAGAACTTTTCAGTCATCATGATCTTTAGTGAACAAAAAGCTTCACTTCTATACTGTTGAAATTCGAAAATGTCGTTTGAAAAAGGATGCTTCTTGCTCTACTCTTCATGGAGCACTGTATACTAAAGGGAACTGATCTAGTTTCATCTATATAATTATCCCTCTTCATCAGGTTGAAGAACTCATCTACCATGTTGAATTGGCAAAAGGGGCTTATAAGGAAAATGCTTCAGGACTTGCACGACACAGCATGCTCCGTGAATGAAGTGTTCTAAATGGGAAAAGTTATTTCCCCTCTTCCCTTGGGGTTCTTAATGTTTTAGGAAGCATTCAACTAACCATGTGTACTACTTTGCCTAAGATACTCTACAAAGTTAGGTGCTATCTGGCAGGGTGCAGGGATGGAGTAGATCTGATTCTTTTAAATCTTCATGTAGGTACTTCAAGCAATGGTTCAAATGGGTGCCCTTGTTCCCACAGGGGACATGACAGTTGTCAGGAGAACTGCTCAATTCTTTCTTAACAGGTGACACATAGTAAATGTTTTAACAATGACTGTTTGAAAATATATTAAGTTTCACTTCTTTTATCTTAATTGCAATGGTCAATCTTTCACAGCTTCGAGGAACGGCTGGTGGCACAAAGGAAAAAGAAGGAAATGGCAACGACTGAACTTGGCTTTAAAAAACAATTGAGCAAGGAGGAAAGATTAGAAAAGAAGAAACAACGCCTTGCTGCAATTGGTGATCAATCGACTATCAGATTTGACTCATTACCTTGTCCTATACTATGAGAAAAATTTTCACTGGAAGAACAATAACAATAATGATAGTTTTCTGTTAGTTAAAAGTGACCTTACTACAGTAGTGTTTCACTTCTGGGAATCGGGATAAGTTTATATTCCACTTTCTGAATATATTATTCATGTAACAGGAGAGGATCTGTTGGCAATTGTTGCTGATCAACCTTTTCGCATCCCAGCCACTTTTACATTTGTTGTTAGAGCTTTTTCTGGTAGCTATTTAGATAAGAACCTAGCTCATTGTCTTTTTGCTTAATTGTGGTAACATCTCCCTTATCAGTAACTTTCTTCTGTGCAGTATTGGATGGAATAGGAAAGGGCCTAGACCCTAGATTTGACATTACAGAGATTGCCAAACCGTGAGTTTGCTTTTGGATCCATGCGCCTTTTTGTAATTTTCTTTTCTTTTCAATTGTTGAGGCTGCTTTGATGTTGCCGATTATTTTGTTCCTTTATATGTGATGGATGTATATGGTGCACTTCCAGGTATGCAATGGAATTGTTGAGATTTCGTGAAGCTGGTTTTGAAGTTCTTGTAAAGGTACCTAGTTACACCTGTCTGGGCATGTTTTTGGTGATTTTATTGCAGTTCTCACTATTGCGGAGGTTTACCATATGAATGGTTCTCAAATTCTTTGACAACTGCCATGTTATCCTGCTTGATAATATGCCACAAATGTTGGTAAAACCCCATTGAGAAGACATCTGAACCCGACAATTTAATAGCTTCCATGCTAGAAACCCCATTTCCTTAAAATACCAAGCAATTCTTTGTGTTGCTTCACAGCAACTTGTATGGTGTCAAGTATTAGCTTTTTATTGCTCTTTGCTACGAAAAAGTCATGGAAAGTGGTCTGAGAACACCTTTTGGAAGTCCTTTAGCAAAGCGCTTGGGAACTTCTGATGCCATTCTTTAAAGGTTTCTTTTAAAAAAAATTGATGTTCATGCCGTTCAAGACTTTTGTCCTTTCTACAGCGGGAATGCAGGAAAATTAACTTGACAGAAAAATTGAAATCAGAAGATAATTGTGTTGCACTCAGACAGTGAGATGCATTCAGATCTCTTCCATTTACATACACCAAGACAATCCAAGAAAAGTCAAATACTAGAATTTTAACTGTTGACAGGGTAGTATACAGCTGACATGATAGTAATATGGTATTCTTAGGAAAGCGATGATAAACACCTGTAGAATAAAAATTTGAAAACAGGAGAATGCTTTAACAGGACAGATTTCATGTCATTTTGTTGTGCACAAATTTTCTGATCATTTTGGCTTGGAGTATAGGGTTCTATCTATTTATATGTTTTCTAATTTTAACTACTTTTCAGTTCTTTTAAGCTCTTCCATCCAGCTTTAAAATTAAAGCCCTGTTGAAGGTCAGGGAATTCATGTGGCGGTCATAGAGAAGCAATGTGGATTTATTTTAGTTGTATGAATGGATTATTTAGAGATTTTGATGTTATATGAATTGAATGTGGATTTATTTTAGTTGTATTATTTGTTTTCTTGTTGTGTTTGTATTCATGTATTTTGTACAAACAAGAATTTGATGTTGTATGAATTGACTATTTTGATGTTGTATGAATTGAGTATTTAGAGATTTTGATGTTATATGAATTGAATGTGGATTTATTTTAGTTGTATTATTTGTTTTTTTATTGTGTATATTCCTATATTTTGTTCAAAGAGGAAATTAGAAATAGCAGAAGAATTATTAAAAAAAAATATACAACATTTGTCAGCGGCTGAAAACCGCTGACAAAAGATATTGTAACGTTTGTCAGCGGCTTTACAACCCGCTGACAAAAGTAACTTTTGTCAGCGGCTATGTAGCCCGCTGATATAAAATTTATTTGTCAGCTGATCACTTGGCCACTGACATTAAAATTTTATGTCAGCGGGCTGCTAAGCCGCTGACATAAATTTTTTTTGTCAGCAGCTACAGCCGCTAATATAAATTTTTTTCCCGTAGATAAATAAATCTTTTGTCAGCGGCTCATATTTCTGTTGACATATGATAAGTCGACGACGAAGATGTCGATGGCTTCGTCAACGGATTCCAGCCGTTGACATATGCTTTTGTCAACGGATATTTTGGTTTTGTCAACGGCTTATAGCCGCTGACATATGTTGTTTTCCCTGTAGTGTTGGTTTGGCTAGAGATATTCCTTTCCCCAAAAAACTAAAGTTGGAGGATGAGGAGGAAATTTTTAACAAATGTAGGACGTCAAGCTTCTGGATCTACTGACCAGACCCAATTGATGAACAACCTAACCCCACCTAACGAATTGATAGTTGATATTACTCTTCCATTTGGGATGCCCCCATGAAACACAAAAAGTTCAATCAAGATCTTCCTTTAAAAAAAAAGGGTTTATAACAAGTCACATATCCTTCCCAGATCTGCTGTCCCACTAAACATCAATTTGGTAGCTTATAAAATATATTCATAAAAAAAATGTTTTGACAAGAAATAACATTTATAGGAAAATAAAAAGTATAACAGTCTATTTGGTACTCGTGTAAATGATTTCTCTAAAAAGATTTTTTGATATATATTTTCCAATAAAATATTTTCCAAACATCACTCTCCCTCGTCTTCTTCCTCCCTCTTCTTGTTTTGATCCTTGTCGACTGGGATTTTGCAAGGGCGTTGGAATACCAAGCCTTAGTCGTGGTGCTCCTCTCCACGCCATAGCTAGAGGAGGTCGTTAGTGCCACATCCCGAGAATTACGCAGCGGAAATATTTGGAGATTTAAAGTCAATATTCTGAGATGTGAGCAGTCGGCAAATAAGCCTCTAGCTAGCGAGCACTAGATGTGTAACAACACATGCATAATAATATGGCCCAAATAATGAACACAACTAAGCTTGTATTCAAACCTCAAACACTTTGTTTCAAAATATAACTAATATAACTCTTTAATTGTTGAACTACAGGACTAAGACTTCAATAAAAAGGCAAAGTACATATAACCTCGCTTCCTACTACATTGCTCTAATACTCAAAGTAAACTAAAGATAGATACTAAGATTGGAACGCTCATCACTCTGACGCATTCCCTTCATAGTCTTGTCCTTCAGCTTCTTCCTTAATGTCACCTATGATGTGAAAAAGTAGGGAATGACCAAACTAGCCCAGTAAGATTTATATCTCAATGTGCGGGCAATGATATAAGTGATTAACATTTTAGAACTAGGAAAGTACGATTAACTAGATATGCATGAACGATAAATCCACAAGAACACGATACATGAACAAGATAGGTTGAATGATAGTAATTGAACAAGATCTAGAATGAGGTAACAAGATAGAACTAGCAGTAGATCACTATGTACAAGCATGCAAGATATCACTTAATTGTAAGAACATGAGATGTCCATAATTTGCAAGAACGCAAGATATCTCTTGTTCGCAATAAATATAGGATGGCCATATCGCGCAAGTAAGCATGCACGAGCACGATCTTTTATCACTTAACACATAATCAGGCACGAAGACACTAATGTGAACTAAGGATCTATGCCACCTTGGAATGCACACTAGGACACGTGTATGTGGTTTATGTATCTGGCATTCAACATGACACTATTTTCCAGTGCAGATGCAACGCCAGTAATCATTATATCCCATGGTTAACAATATATTTATGACACTCCATCATTGGGGCTAGACTGGAGCCCTTGAACACTCGTCGTGCCCGATCTGCATCTCACGTATTTCAAATGTTGACACCCATAGTCATTCATGGACAATAACATGAATTTGAAGAAGTATATAGTTCAATATTATGTTCATGATGATTTTAAGGAAACAAGTCATGTGAACATGATTTCATGATAACAATAGTCAAGAGAGAATTTCAGTAGTATAACGGTGCAATTTACAGTTTAGTTAAATATTGACATTAACAGCTTAAGTCTAAGATTATAAAGTCATACTCACAAGAACAAGACGAGAAAGGAACTGCACGCTATCTCCAGGGAACTTCAATGGTACAACCAACTCGGTCTCCATGAGGGAATCCACGGAGTACAAAGATTTACTGAGGTCTTAGAGGAAAGGTCACTAGTCTGCCGATATGGAATGACCGATCGAGAGTTTCCAATCCCCCAAGAGGGGGCTGCCTATTTGTGCAAGAATGTGGTGTAGAACGTGTCTCAATCCACCATCCATCGGTTTAAAGCAAGCGGAAAGTAAGTAACATGATGACACAAATATTGAAAATGCACTAATCTCAACATGATTTACATTATTTTAACATGGCACTCATTCACTTTAACAAGCTACATCATGAAGATGAATAAATCAATCTCAAGAGGAATAGATCATGCAATCAAGAATAATTTGAATAAGCTTTGAGATCCTTATGTCTTTTTCATGGGTTAACATGTTTTAAGCCACTAGACAGATTATACAATGTACAATAATACCATTGCATGCAAGACTAACACTTTATACTGTAAAAATAGGCCTTGAGTTGGCCTCTAAATTGTGACGGGTTCAGTCGTCGCACTTAGGAAGACCGTATCCAATTCAAAGCTACAAGTACATTGTGAAACAACAAATCGCACGGACCTGTCTGTCGCCTTCATGTCGACACAGGTCCATATGTCGCGATGACTATTAAAACGTGACAGCCTTGTCAGTCGCCTTCATAATGTGACAGGCCATGGGTCGCGACAACCCTGAATTGTGATGGTTCGACACGTCGCTTTCAAGAGGTGTTTTCAAAATCCCAATATAAAAACTGTGTGAAAACATGAGCGGGAAAACTGGTCAAATCACGACGGCATGTTCCGTCGCGTTCAAGACCAGCACTAAAACCCACGTGACACACAATTTCATGTGTCTGAACGGTTGAGTCAAAGACAAAATCACGACGGAAGTTACGGTCGCCTTTCATGTGAACGCGACGATCTAGTACGCCTCGTTCATGCAATGAAGAATGCGACGACTGGTGTGGTCGTGTTTTTGGATCTTGCTAGAAAACGGTAAAAACGGTACCACCATGCATGCAATGCTTATAACTCGAGATCTAGGGCTCCTGGCGTAAAAGTATGAACATGAAAGATGTTGGGTATGATGAGTAGAAGGGAACTATGGTTTTGGTTTCACATGATTTGGCCTCAGGATGCGTTAAAATTGACATGAACACTAAAAGCCCTATTCATGCATGACTCTTGGAAAATGTTTACCATGCATGCTCGATGAAAATTGGGAAAAATAAGTGCATATGAAAGTAGACTCGACGAACTTTAACATGGTATGTGATTTAATCAAGTTTGGCCTGAGATATCCTACCTTTGATTGATGTTAAGAAAAGTCTTCTGCAGGTCAATGCAGAACGATAGTAGAGGAAGATGGCTCCAGTTGGGGGCGATCTCCTCCTCCTCTGGTGCTCAGCTCTGCTCCTCACGACCCCAGCTTATGGTAAACTCATCCCCAAGGGTTTTAGAAAGAGTGTTTAAGTGGTTAGGGTTGTTTAGTAGTCCTATTGTGTCTAGGAAATGGAAATTTTGAGTTTTGGTTAGACCCTTCCCAAGTTTGAGGATTCCCATCCCAATTAGAGTGGAATGGCCATTAGGAAACCTCCTAGTATGGTTAGGCACAAATTTGGGTTGCTATGTATGTTCAATTTTCGTAGATTTTGCCCTAATTGCCCCTTTCTATTTTATGCTCAATTAGGGTAACAAAATTTGGGGATTTCTTCTTGTTGGGTTCTTTTTCTTTGGGCTAGGGGTATTTGTTTGGCCCATCAATTTTCTACTAATTGTCTTGTCTCATTAGGAGACTAGCTATGAGACTTTTTTCGTTTTAATCACACCTTTCACACATACGATCATGGCATATATGTTTTAACCACCTTGATAAGTATTAAACTATTATTTTTAAGTTATTTCTTTATTTTTAAATCACTAAATTTTTGGGGTGCTACAGTCATCAAGGAGGACCTCACCTAGACCGTAGGCTCGAAGAAAAAAAATCGTAGAGTATTCACTGGAAAAAGAAACATATACATTACACATCTAAGAGGGGAGGGGTGAATTGGTTGATTATAGAATAAAAAACTTTTTTCGCCTATCAGATTTAAACTGAGTAAGCAAATCACTTGCACAGCGAAACCATAAAATACTTTTAGACGAAGCCAACGTAACCAACTATCTAAATGTGTATAGAACGGAGGTAGATGAGAGCTAGGGATCAAACCACATATATGCACACAAGATTTTAATGTGGTTTGGCCACACACCATGTGCGCCTACGTCCACTATCCCACACCCTATAAGGATTTTCCACTAAATTATTTAGTCGGGTACAAGTTACAAACATCTCACCATGCACACAATTATTTCCGGATACAACATCAAACCCACCTCGTGTTCAGAGATGAGTAACCCATTAAGTGCTCACAAACTGAGCACACACACAATATATTTATCAAGTTCTGAACAACACCTTAAAGAGCAGAGATAGAGAAATGAGAACAAGACAAAAGATAGAGTGTCTCCCTATCTAAAATATGTAGAGCTGATGCATAAATCTTGGTCCACGGTGGAGAACTCGTAGTCGTGCTCCAAAAATGTTCTTCCCATAGTTGTGCCTGATGAAAACCACGATTCATGAACTCTTGAGATTGCAGCATTACTCTTGGTCACCTGGAAAAGTTGCCAGTTGAAGCCTCAGGCTAAGAACAAGCACATAAGCTCTCCAAAACCCTTGCTATAATCAAGACCTTGTTGTATAGATTAGAGGGCATGTCTCACTCTTCAAAAAGGTTACTTTTTATATTTTGAAACCCTTGGAACACCTCTGAGAGTCGTCACTTAACAAATCACGGCAAGAGTCCCTCTCAAGGAAAGAGTCAGCTGAAATAAGAAACTACATTCTGAAATCGGTCTACAGTTTTCTCCAGATCGGTGGACCGTTCTTCAGGTCGAACACAAAATGCTAATCAATTGGTGATCATAAATCGGAAAGCTTCTTCACCAATCAGAATCTAAATTGTACACCAATTGAAAGCTAGTTCACCAATCAAAATGCTTTCTTAGTTCGGTTGGCCATTTCTTAGTGTTTAGTCGACCATTCTCACAATCATATTAGACTTGTTTCATTAGAAGGATTGGTTGACCAAAACACAAAATTTGGTTAACTGGCTTTGGAAGTTTGGTCGATCGGCAGTCAAACTTCGGTCGACTGACTGTTAGTTTTGCTAGTCAGTCTTTTCCTCTATCCTGTCCAAGCCTTGGCCTTTGTATTGTTTACTTACCAATGTGACTTAGGCCTATTTTGTTGCACAATTAACACACAAATTAGACCCTTATGTTAAATATAACAATTTAAATGCTTGGGTCATCAACGTGAACATAAATTATGTTGTACTCTGTAGATTTTGATGATCACAAAAATACTAAATCTATTTCATGTTGATGTTTTCACAAAGCACCAATTGTTATTCGTGTTAATAACCCAAGTATTTGATTTATTTATATTTAATTTGAGGGTCTATTTTGTGTGTTAAGTGTGCAAAAAAAATGGCCACAAGTCACATTTGAGGTAGACATTACAAAAACAAAAGCATTAAACTAAAAAATCTGAGTAGAGTTAGAAGTTTCTCCACATCGTACGAAATCAGACGACCGAATTCCATGAATCGGTCGACCAAAAATGATAGGCCAATCGATTGCTAAAGAGAACTCCTTTCGATTGGTGAAGATGACAGGAAGCTTCCGAGTGGTGACCAAAATGAAACTCGGATGACCGAAATATGAAAATCAATCTGCCGAATTTAAGATCATGAAGGCTTGCAATGATTGAAGAAGAAAGGCTTGCATTGATTGGTGAACATTGAAACTTCTGATTTATGAACAAGTAGAAATCCGACGACTGATCCAAGAGAATCAGATGATTGATTTTTCCAGAAAGATTAGACTGGGTATAGTGAAGAAATCGGACGATCGATTCCTAAATTCTTGTCGACCAGTTTTCCTCAAAACATTAGTTTGGGGATAGTCCAAGAATTAGAAGGCCGATGTGACAAAATCAGTCGATCGATTATGAAAATGCAACTTGAAGGATTCTTTCCATGAGTAGGATTATTGTCATGGTTTGTATAAGGATGTCCCTCTGAGGTCTTCGAAGGATATTTCACTATAAACACAACTTGATTTTGAGATGTGGGAAAAGGAGAACCTCCTCCAAGAAATCAATTCATGCCTTGACTTTCAAAGAGAAGTCTAGTGCTACCCAGAAAGAGCCAATAGAAACTCTGCATTTGTAGAAGCCTAAAGAGTAAATCTTCATCATCCAAAGGCCTTCTAGAAATTCCAAGGGACTATTGTCCATCTGATAGGCGTGGACTTGGTGCTACATCCTACAAGCTCTTGTTCTGAAGGTTTCTACATCGGCACATTTAGCATCGTGAAAGATTCAACAGAGACATTCACAAAGGCAAACTTTTTGTGACAGAAAAACTATATACTTTACTTGTTTAGTTCTTATTTCTCTAGTCCATGTTTTTTTTTCTCTATATTTATATTAATATTAATATTATATTTCTTAATTGTTCATAACTCAACCAAGAACTCGTTATTGTATGGTTGGTGTGTGGTCCGTGCGGCGTGTTTCACATTGGGTTTTCTTATCCCTAGAAATGAGGTGGGGTTGGTGTTGTCCCCAAAAACATTATTGTGAGTGTGAGGTTTATCAGTTTTTATCCGAAAACAGGTTAGTGAAAGAAATCCTTACGAGGTGTGGGGTAGTGGATGTAGGTGCACATGTGGTGTGTTGGCAGAACCACTCTAAATCCTGCGTACATGTGTGGTTTGCTTCCTTCTCTTCTATCTCCATTCTATGTACATTAGGATAGTTGATTTTTCTGTTATAACTGTTACATTCCACTATGCATCTTACATAATAGATTTACCTAGTTAAAATAAATATGTCTTGTGTGAACAAATTTCTTAAACAGGCGATAACCAATTCACCCCTCCCCTCTTGGTTGATCATCGCACATACATTCTTTATCCTTCAAATTAGTGGTATGAGATGTTATCAAACATGAATTGGAATTACTATTTTGTGATCATCAAAATCTACAAGGTACAACACACCACACCGATGGTAAAAGCTTATCCATTAAAACACATGGAATGATCTTCTCTGGGAATAGTTGCTACGTTAATTACCATCACCTTAACTTTTACAAGGGCATGCCAAGATGTTCATTCACACCTAGCTAGTATGTAACGACCCTCTTTATACAAGTATGATTACACCAATCTATGTCGATATAGTGTGTCGTCACAGTAGGACTTGTACCCAACAAAACAAAGTAGGTAGAGATGTACATAAATAATGAAGGAAAGTATAGTGGAAATGTAATGACCCTCTTCATACCGGTACAATTATACCAACCCCCATCGATACAATGGGCGTCATTACAGTTGGATAATAACCCAACACTAAACGATAGGTTGATATGTACATGAATAACTAATGAGTACAGCGGAAATAAAAGAAATAACTCATCTCATTCCATCATCATCACATCATTCCACAGTCTATATAGTAAATGAAAATGACAAAGTCCACATTATTACAATTTCAAAAGAACTACATTGTCTATTACATTGTCCATATGAATGACATTATTCATACTATGAAGTAAAGCAACTAATAAACAGTCTCTCTCCAAGTAGCTACTCCCCGTGCTCGATGTCGCTCCTCACTTCACCCTCTCCAGGTACGGAAACATCTATCTCACCTGTACGCCGAAGCAAGTATGAGTCTAAAAGACCCAGCAAGCAATCTAAAAATAGCATCCTTACTCATATCACACACATACTAAGATATTAAACATTACGGAAACACATACTCTCTTTTAAACAATAATTTCATTACATGGCAGATGCTTTATACAATTAACAACCACCTAAACATGCTTTCTATACATGCTAATTAACTCAGTTCATATTTCAATTCATACTTCATATCCATGAATGACCTATAGCATGATTTCTACATACAACATATATAACATGACTCATGGTCTCATACTTTATTTAAATCATTACACAATTCTACCAATTTAATTCATGGAAACATGTACAAGGTAAATAACACCCATAACATGATATCTAACCAATTTCACATGCAATTATATCTCTTTTTCACACCTTTAGTTTGCTGTTTTAATATGGATAAATTACATTTACAAAATTTTACATCCTTTCACATACCAACACATTCATACTACACTAACACATATTCACTTAACATTAGAACATGGATGTTATTAAACTACATTACATGATATTACATTTAACATATTAACACATGAATGATATGAATACATGCATTTTTATCTTGGTTTTCACATGCATTTACTCACTGATTTACATTCACTTTCACTTACACATGATTTCACACACTTTCACATATTTTTCACTTGCACTTTCACTTATCACAACACTTGCACTTACACTTACGTTGCCGTGACACATAGTCCTAACTACCATCTAGAGGAGCACACTTATCACTTAGCACTTACCACGTAGCACTTAGCACTTCACTTCACTTAACACACACTCGCCACCTAGGCAAACTAGTGACGAATCTTGGTAACTGCGCAGACCGGGAGAAGCCCTCTCCACCCTAACCAGTGGTGTAGCAACCTGAATTTTTGTGAAAAAAATAAAGAATTAAATAAAGAATTAAAACCTAGCTAAATGGATATTTAAATGAAAAGAGCATTAAATAAAACCCATTAAATGGAAAAGAGTAATGGGCTTTGCTTAATGGATCCTCTAGAATTTATTGGGTCAAAAATATGAATTTACAAAGGGAGAATAATAAGAAAATACCCTAAATTCGGAGTTTTATTATATCCTAATTGGAAATGGGTTATTAAAGCAATAAAAGTGGCAATTAGAGTTGAAATTGGATTCCTAGACCTACCCCATATAGTCTAGCACGAATTTAGATACTATCCTAACCCAATTAGAGATTGGAAAGCAAGAGAGGAAAGGTGGAGTTATAAAATCTCGTAATTAAGAGGAATTTGAGTAGTAGTAGGAATAGAAACTTGTATTTAAATAAATACACCTCTTAAACCCTCATGGCCAGCCCTAGCTCGCGCAAAGGGGTTCTTGGATGTAGAGAAGAGGCCAAGGAGGAGGAGAAATTGGGGAGAGGAAGATCCATCAAGCTTCTTCCTTCGTTCTTGGAGTTCTAAGCCCTAGAGGATAAATCGAGTCAAAGGTAGGCATTCTCACGAGCAAAACTAAATTAAACTCATCTGTAGGTAGTTCCAATCACCAAGAACAAAAGCCCTCTTGTTTCATAATTTTCCATCGAGCCAATCTTTTGTTCTTGGTTTTAGAAGATCTGCAAACATGATAACCCCGAGACATCATGTTTAATTCTAAACTCTATTTATACTTGATCCCCTACTACAAAATTTTTACTGTAGATACTTCATGTTCATAGGGATCTTTTGCCCCTGAAAGCCCTAATTTTTGTTGAGCATGTTGCTCGAATTAAATCAATCTTGCTCTCTGTATCATGTTCTATGTTACTTGTTATTGTTCATGATCAAACCATGTTCAATCCATGCTCTCTCTCTAATTCCTATTTACTGGAAGTACTCTCGCATGTCTAGTTTCATTTGCCACTGGTTTCATGATTTTTCATCATATATACATTTAGTTATGATTTTCTGAACGACCCTGTATCAAAATTTGATATTCCTGGACTGCAATCCAAGACAGAGCAGAACTCTGTTAGACTCAGTCCACGGACCTGAGAACGTGACCGCCCAACAGGTCGCATTCTCAAGCCCGTCGCGACGCCTCTGCTTGTCGCATTCTTAACGCGACAGTACCCTACCTCGCGTTCTGGCCTTCTGTTCTGGCAGCCCTGTCGCGACCCGTACATGACCCTGTCGCGACCCTTACGTGGGTACGTTGCGATCATAGGATTTTACATGAAAACCCATAAAATTTATTGCTCTCACTTTCTAAAATATTCTTACGCCTTTTTAAGAGTCACACACACAATAAAAACACTTGTTTTAAAATGGAGCCATATTGAATGCTTTAGAATACATATTCACGACTTCTTTTCTATCTATGATTTCTCTTACACATGCACACACATGAACCATCCATATATGGCTGAAATCTAGCATAAAATATCTCATAATGTATCTGGTAATTTATTACAATAAAGTATATTAATTGCCCTATTTTAAAGGACTTGTATTCATTTCTTACGTGGTTTATATACCGATATCGACGCTCCACTGTTCTAGAATTCCTCTAGAACGTCGAGCACCTGTTTTATATACACACTTTACTTGGCTTGTGGTGAACTCTCCATCGGATATTCCTTTCGCCGGACTAGTGAACCCTTGCACAAGGCCTCCGTAAGTCTTCTCTGATCATGGATTCCCACATGGTCGACGAGCCGGTTGTACCCTAACACCCATTACACCTTTAGGGATCGATATGATCCAAACGGCTATTAGAAGTTCGCTCTTACCTTGAATCACGTCGGACCTCTGGACTTGTGCATAACATGGCCAGTGGGATGATCGTGAATTCCACCTGACTGCCATACTATCGCCTATTACTCGTTGCATTACGTGCAATGTCCATTAGCTCTCATCTATACTCTACTCGTTCATCTATTCACGTTCTCTCTACTATCTCGTCTATTCATCTAGTGCTCTTAACTATTCTTGGTACTCTGTATTGGCCATTCACTGATTGTCTAAAGATACAATATAACCAATGCTTGGCAATATATAAAGGGCCTGATCTGGTCCTGGGATGTGCGCCCGAAAGTGCTAGTGCCCATGGGAGTTAAATGATCAGAGTGTTTGACATTACACTCAAGTGCTATCTATCTCGACTATCTATATGACAATCAAAACACAAAACGTGCTATACTCTCTTGATGTCTAGAATGACAAACAAGTGCTATACTCGTCGTGCAATTATTATACTTGTGCTAGTTGTGCTATGGCCATCCTGCTATTCGTGTTATACTCGATACTTATGCTATTTTTGGAAACTATACTCAATCTCATGCTATTGTACTATCCTGTTACCTGTTGTGCTATCCCTTGCTATATTTTGACTCTCTTGTACCTGCTATCTTTAGATACCCTGCCATTAAATGCGTTAATTATTTTAAGCCTGCTTGAGCCTGAGATTTAAGTCCTACTGGGCGTTATCGCTCACCCTACGTTAATTGATGTTGTGTTCTCAGGTGAGACTGAGGATGACACATACACTCACGAGGAAGGGAATGACCAAGAGTGATGCCAGGAGTACCCTCGAGTCATTATTCTATCTTGGAGTTGTTGTTAGTTATTTCCTTTTATTGCAATGTAATTGGGCTCTATAGAATGGCTCTGATATTATTGGTTGTAACTAGACATTTGAAAAGTTATTAATGAGAAAGATTTGCTTTAGTATTATTCAATGTGCAATGGTTTGATGTCTAGTATTCGCTGTATACCTTTTTCTTGCGACTGCCTTTGCGCTCCGATATTCCGCGTCGGGGCATGACAAGTGGTGCTTGTCCACCTCCAGGATTTCATCCTAATGCCTTTAGGATATCACTTAAATGTTGAGCCTTCCTATAGGGACTTTTCTACAGTAGGGCTCTCAAACCTCTATGGTAGCAGTGTCAATCTCAGCTCAATTTTACAATAAGCAGATTATCACATTTTACACTTATCATATTGTTTTACCTACTTATATACATACTTTAATCCCTTTTTCACATACACATTGAATAACATTTACATTTCAGATTACAGAACTTGACCATACTGTTTAACAGTGATAAATAAATCATGATAGAATACTAACATGCTGCTAACATTGAAATTACACAATTATAACTAAACATGCTCATTATAGTCAATTTCACTTGTTATATTACAAATAGTACCTACTGTTGTCACATCAGTGTCAAATTTTTATAACAGATTCTAAACAGATAACATGCCATATACCTAATTTTCTAGATTTTTCAGATCTGCAAACTAATTATAGAAATTAAAATGAAATTCAGACACATTTATCAAGAATTTCACTTAATCAGGTTTCATGGCAAAACAGTAGTATTAGACAGGTTTAAAACATGAAAACAGTCATCTTACGAACAATGAAAATTTACAAAACCCTAATATACAATGCATCTTTTTATTCAGGAACTTTCATGGTCAATTCATACTCATTATCCAGTTACAGGAATTTTAATAATTAGACCTAAAAACAAAAATTCGTCCTATCCTTATGATATGACCTAATGACTGTTCCTGACCACATGCAATTTTTACAACATGCACACATACTCAGAAGTCTAATAAACACATCATAGAGATCAAACAGTCATGCTGTCAAACATGGAAGAACATGGCAGCACAGCTGTTGCTGCCAACAAGGGTTAACGGCAAAATAGGTTGCCGCCAAGTCAAGAACTTGGCGGCACACATGCGGCCGCCAACCTGCTATCTGCAGAAGGGCAGACTGAACCCGAAAATACATGAGAAAATGGGGTTCCAGAACTCGAATAAAAATCCGAAAAATTGCCTAAGACCTAGAGGATATGGGTAGGGGTGAGATCCCTAGATCACTTGCCTTATACAAATTCTACAATAGTCTAATTAGCTCGAAGACGTTCTCCTTGGCCAAGCCAAGAAGCTGCTCGAAACCGCTTCAGATTCGGTCCTTCCTGCCGATGTGCTTCAATTCTTGGAGTCAAGGATGATTCCTTGATGCTTGGTGTACCCTCCAGTCGTTGTAGAATGCCAGAAGACTTCTCCAGTCGCCGGGACTAGCTCTCCAAAGATTGGGTTTTCTCACAGAAAACTCTAGGGTTTCACCAAAGCAAAAAGATTAAACTCAGCCAAAATAGGGTGATTTTATGGAGCTAGATGGGTTGGGGTACGCATTAGGGTAGGTCTCCTACCATTAGAGCTATGTTTCCTAATCTAGAATCGGAGGAAACGTGGGCATTACCAAATCTAAAATCGCAGCAAAACTGGGGAAATAAATAGCCAAAATGCTACTGTTCACAAAGGGTCAACGTCCATCGATCTGGATGTCTACCTCCCCTGGCCATGCAGTCAACGACATGCATGTTGCCATCAACATGCAATCAACGTCAATTGTTGTTGACGTTAACTGGCATTTCGGCCAGAAAGTAGAAATAATTACACATGCATACAGTATATAGATACATACACCATGCACAGTATTATTTAAGTACAGAAAATAGATAGATATCATATGCACAAGATATATATATATATATATATATATATATATATATATATATATATATACACAATATAGTTAGACACAATATGCATGAAATAAATAAATACAATATGCATGGTATAAGTTTATATATATAATATGCACATTAATAATCAAATGGTACATGCACATTTAAATATATTACATGCATCGAAATAAACTCATATATATATCTACAAGATGTATAGCAATAATTACATATTATATGCACAACATTACTTAAATACAAGATGCATATATTTTAATAAGAACAATATGTACAAAATTAGCTAATTTCTTATATCCACAGAAATAAGATATATACTCATATATTCCTACATATGCACATGAGTACTTAAATAATTATAATATGCACAAAGTTAATACACAGATTATGTGCATAATCAAGTAAACATCACATACATAGAATATAAAATGAACATAAATTCGGGGGTCTCACAGGAAATAAAAGTAATTCTTATTCCACCATCACCACACACATCCCACAGTCTATATAGCAGCAAAATAAATATAACAAAGTCCATAAATAACCAAGTCCATTACAATAATGTCTCACATACTAAGTAAAAGGAAAAGCACAAGCTATAACAATAGCTCTCTAAGCCGCAACTACTCCTCACGCTTAGACTCGCTCCTCGATATCTCCTCCTCAAGCTCTAAAATATTTATCTCACCCATATGTTTAAGCAAGAATGAGTCTATGCAATAGACGCAGCAAGCAATCCATTGGCCACATCCATACACTATACACAAGTATAACACATTAAGTAACTCACATGATTCACATGGCTATTAGCAAGTACTATGTATACATGCTTAATCACACAAACTACACATGGGTTTTCTATAGCACATAGTGGTTAACATAACTCATTAATATGACATATTTTCACATATTCATTTAATCAAAATAGAGCACATACCTACTCACAATACTAACATGATACCTTCCTCATCTAATGCATTCATATACCACAAATACTTACTCTTTGCTTGTTCTTTTAGCATAAAGATAACACATTCATATGGTTTCACATTCTTTCACATTGGATCACATTAACACATCACTTTTACACGATCACATTGCACATTCACACTTGTTTTCACATTGTTTCACATATTTTGCCATGACACATAACCCAAACCACCATAAAGGAGGACACTATCACACACATATCACATACATGTCACCTATATAACACAATGACGAATCTTGGTAAACTGCGCAGAACAAGGAGAAGCACTCTCCACCATATCCAGTGGTACTTGTCCACCTCAATAATTTCATCCTGATGCCCACATGATATCACATACAAATTGAGCCTTCCCATAGGGACTTTTCTATAGTATGGCTCCACAGCCTTCTATGGTAGCAGTGACATAATCGACACATTAATGACTTTATCACATTAACCATTTGCTTAACTCATCATCCTCATGCACTTAATGACATATTCACTTGCTTATGACAAAAACACAAATTTCAGGTTACATAAATAATCCTTACTCTCTAATAGTGCTAAAGCATGCTTACAGAACCTAATCATGGTACAAATCACTGGGAAATCATCACTTTTAACTAATCATGCTTGATATGGTCATTGTGACCTCATAACTAGAAACTGATGATCAGTCTGTCCCCATGTAATTTTAATGTGTTTTGGTGAGTAACAAAACTAAACTAGTTTTTATAAATAATATCTAATGAATATTTCATAAGTCTTAAAGTACAGAAAAAATACCAAGGTCAATCAAGCCAATAAAGGTATGCTTTACTTCTCTGAAGCTCTAATCTTTTCAACATGATATTTTTCTAAGTTCATATCGATTTCTGTTGAAATTCATAACGATTTCCTTATAAGACCGAAAAGTCATGTTGTTTCAATCAAGTCGATGTCATAACGACTCTATAAGTTATCGTAACGATTTCTTTAGAACTCCCAACGACTTGCTTGTTGTAACGATTTCATAAGTTACCGTAACGATCTCTTTAAAACTCGCAACAACTTGCTTGTTGTAACGATTTCATAAGTTACCGTAACAATTTCTTTAGAACTCACAACGACTTGCTTGTTGTAATGATTTCATAAGTTACCGTAACGATTTCTTTAGAACTTGCAACGACTTGCTTGTTGTAACGATTTCATAAGTTACCGTAACAATTTCTTTAGAACTCACAATGACTTGCTTGTTGTAACGATTTCATAAGTTACCATAACGATTTGCTCTCTATAATGACTTGTTAGCATTCATAACGACTTGATAAGTGTTCATAACGATTTGCTCTCTATAATGACTCGTTAGTATTCATAACGACTTGATAAGTGTTCATAACGATTTGCTCTCTATAATGACTTGTTAGTATTCATAACGACTTGATAAGTGTTCATAACGATTATCTCTCTATAATGACTTGTTAGCATTCATAACGACTTGATAAGTATTCATAACGATTTGCTCTCTATAATGACTTGTTAGCATTCATAACGACTTGATAAGTGTTCATAACGATTTGCTCTCTATAATGACTTGTTAGTATTCATAACGATTTCATAAGTCATATAGACATCAACTTTACAGTTTATATCAACTTCATTTTTAATATTATCTTTTGAAGCATTGACTAGTCAAAGTCACGCATATATCTATCTGTCACTCCTGCAGTTATGAGTTCTGAACGTATATCTGCATGCATGCAGACAATATCGTCCAATATTGTTCTTACTCTGTATACATCTTTTAAAACAAGCTATTTGGGATTGCTACTCTAGTGAATACTCACATCAATGTATACTGACAATAAGAGATAGTTTGAGTTGTCTACTGTCTAGCATTTAATGTGTGCAGGGTCCTGAAGACTTTCTATCATACAACGTTGGACCTAGACATCAGAAGACCCTATCTCTTTGCATACTCAAATGGATAAAAGATAGTTGAAGTTTCCAAATGTCAAACAGTCTAACGACTACTCAAGAGAGAGTCACAACGGTTACTTCAACGGACATATTTCAAAAGAAGAATAAATATAAGAGAAGTGAAGAAAAGAAGATAATAAGCATTTTCAAGCATTCAAGCATTCAAATTCTTCGGCAAGAAGTCCAGAGCCAAGAACTTCATTCCACTTAGTTTTTTGCTCTTCGCTCTCCACTAGTTTGTGAAAATCTTGAGAGAGCCTGTGTAGTTCTGAGAGTGTGCTTAGCTTAAATTTCTTCCTCTCAATTCTAGTTGCTTCAGATCCTTGCTTGTCAAAAGCTTGATCTAGGGGCTTGAATTTCATTCATTCTCTTGGTGTTGTTCCCTTCGGTTGTGAAGGAAGACCTGGTGGTATCCAGGGTGTTGTTCCCTTCGGTTGTGAAGGAAGACGTGGTGGGGTATCCAGGGTGGTGTTATTTCCCTTCGGGTGTGAAGGAGGACCAGCTGAGCTGGGTGTTGTAGCGTCCTTAGATGGACTGTACCCTAGTAGTGGAATCCTGCGTTGTTGCTCAGGGACTGGACGTTGGACTTCTAAGGAAAGGAGGTCCGAACCAAGATAATTCTTGTGTTGTGTGATTGTTTTCCTTGTGTGATTCTCTTATGAACTAACTGCTACTAATCTCTATCGAAGAACGTTGTTGTGTGAATGTTTTTGATTTACAGGTATTAATAGATTAATTTTAAAAGGCCCATTCACCCCCCCCCCCTCTGGGCTCGTCAACTGGGCAACAAGTGGTATCAGAGCGAGTCTCTTCGACAAAGAAAGGATCCAACGATCTGAAGAGTAAAGATCCATGGCAGCCCAAGGTAACTTTGAAGGTCAGTCTGTCAACCGACCCCCTCTCTTCGATGGTGAAGATTATCCTTACTGGGAGACCAGAATGGAATACTTTCTACAAGGCCACGACTATCAAATTTGGTCCATAGTAGAAAAAGGTGATCTGTTAGTCACAAATGAGAAAGCTCAATGGACAGATGATGACAGAAAGATCTCCTTGAATTGCAAAGGAAAGAGCATCTTATGCTGTGCTCTAAGTAAGAAGGAGTTCAACAGAGTCTCAGCCTGCAAATCCTCAATGGAAATGTGGGAAAAGCTCAGGATTACTTATGAAGACATAGACAAAGTAAAGGAAATAAGAATCAACATTCTTGTCACTCAATATGAAAGATTTCAGATGCAGTTAGGTGAGTCCATAACTCAAATGTTCAGTCGGTTCACTGACATCACAAATGGACTAGCTAGTCTGGGGAAAACCTATCAGATTGGAGACATGGTGAGGAAGATACTTAGATCCTTACCGTCCTCATGGACCCCAAAGGTCACAACAATAGAAGAAGCTAATGACCTAAAGAGAATGTCTGTAGAAAAGCTCATTGGGTCCCTCATGGCCCATGAGATCAACATGGAAAGGCTAGGAGAGTCCTCTAGCAGAAAGAAGCACTCCAACACCTTAAAAGCTGAAGAAGATTCACCAGATTCAAGTTCAGTTGAAAGTGAAAGTGATGCAGACAGCGAGAATGAGGAAGCAATGCTGTCTAGAAAATTGCATCGAATTTTGGCTAAGAAGAAGAAATTCCAATCTGGTAGAAGGCACTTCAAAAGGAACAAGGACTTCAAGAAGCCAGATGGAAAAGAAATGAAGAAAGGAGAACCCATTTGTTATGAATGTAAGAAGCCAGGACACATTAAAGCTGAGTGTCCAAAATTTAAGAAGCCAGAGTTCAGGAAGAAAGAGAGCTCCAAGAAGTTCAGAAAGTACAAAAAGAAAGCGATGGCAGTATCATGGGAAAACAGTAGCGACTCAGACAGTGAGTCAAGCTCCTGCAGCGATGAAGAAGAAGCCAACTTGGCCTTCATGGCTAATACTGAAGAAAAGGTAACCTCTGACTCTTCTTTTGATTCATGCAATGGTTCAGATTCTGATGGTTTAGAAGAGGCTTTCAACGAACTATATGAAAAATATAAAGAAGTAACCAAACTATTGAAAGCAAGCAAGAAAAACATAGTTTGTATAGAAAATACAAACTCAGATCTAAAATCAGAAAATGATCAATTAGAAAGTCAAATAACTGAACTTAAAAGAAGAAATAAACTGTTATGTGAAGACTTAAAAGCTAAGAATGAACAAATAATTAAATTTGAAAAACAGGAAAAAGTTGATGAACTAAGAACTGAAATTAAAACACTAACAGAAGAAAATATACAGTTATCTAGCACATTAGAAAAATTCACCAATGGTAAAAACTCCCTCATATTAAAAGGTGCTAAAAGATCAGGTAAAAAGAAAAATGGATTAGGATATACACCCCTAGATAATGAGGAAACCATAGTTTATCCTAAAACATATCCAACACCAAAATTTGTACCTGAACAAGATATAGCATACAAAGCTGATTTCAAATATATAGAAAAAGTAACCAAATTATCATGTTGTAGTCACTGCAACAAGTTAGGACATATCATAATGGCATGCCCAACAAGACATAAGAAATGGATAATAAAAAGTAAAATAAATGACACTAACCCATCAGGACCCAAAAGAATTTGGGTACCTAAAATTTGATGTTTTTATTTCAGGTTATCCCTCGAGCATCCAAATGGTATTTGGATAGTGGATGCTCAAGACACATGTCAGGAAACCAGAAGTTATTCTCTCATCTCCAAGCTGAAGAAGGAATAGTCACTTATGGAGATAATGGGAAAGGAACAGTGATAGGCAGTGGCTCTGTGAATAACAATGGAAAAATAGTCATAGAAGATGTGTTATTAGTCAAGGGATTGAAGCACAACCTTATTAGCATCAGCTAGCTGTGTGACAGAGGCCATCTAATCAAGTTTCAAGAGTCAAAGTGCAGCATACTGAAGGATGGAGCAGCCATGTTTGAAGCTAATAGAGAAAAGAATTTGTATGTGCTCTATCTTGAGGAACTCAAGGTACAAAATGTCTGTCTGGCAGCAAATAAGGATAAATCTACTAAATTATGGCATAGACGACTAGGTCATTGCAGTATAGATGGCATGAGAAAATTGCTGAAGAAGAATCTTGTGGAAGGTCTACCTAAGGTCAGTGCAAAAATGGATGGTGTCTGTAGATCTTGTGCTAAGGGAAAGCACACCATGAGCTCCTTCAAGTCAAAGACGGTGGTGACCACCTCAAAACCCTTAGAGCTCCTTCATATGGATCTATTTGGGCCAATGAGGACTACCAGTCTTGGAGGAAAGAACTTTGGATTTGTCATAGTTGATGACTACTCAAGATTCACATGGGTATCATTCCTAGAGCATAAAGATGACACTTTCGAAAATTTTGTCAGTTTCAGCAAGAAAGTCCAGAAAAATCAGAAGTTCAGCATTGTGTCTATCCGATCAGATCATGGTGGTGAATTTTAGAATGAAAAGTTTGATAGATTCTGTGATGATCATGGAATTGAGCATAATTTCTCAGCACCAAGAACACCACAGCAAAATGGTATCGCTGAAAGAAAGAATAGAACCCTATTGGATATGGCAAGAACTATGCTCTCAGAATATGATCTGCCAAGATACTTCTGGGCTGAAGCACTCAACACAGCAAGCTATATTATCAACCGAGTAATGATCAGGCCAATCCTGAAGAAGACTGCATATGAACTGTTCAAAGGAAAGAAGCCAAAGATCAGCCACTTCAGGACTTTTGGATGTCCTTGTTTCATCCACAACAATGGAAAAAGAGACATTGGTAAGTTGGATGCCAAATCAGATAAAGGCATCTTCATGGGGCACACCTCCAAACCCAAAGGCTATAGAGTATTTAACAAACGTACTTTATTAATTGAACAGTCTGTACACATTATCTTTGATGAAACTAACCATTCCTTGAGAAAGGAAGTAGATAGTGATAATGAGGAAACAGATGAACTGTCCAAGAAACTAAAAGACTCATCAATTGAGGACAAGGATGATCCACCTCTGGAAGACCTGCAACAAGAAGAACTTACTCATGAAAATCTTCCAAAGGAATGGAGACACAAGAAAGATCACCCACTCGAAAATATTATTGGTGATCCATCTGTAGGGGTAGGAACAAGAGGTAATGTAATTCCTTGTGATTACCTAGCATTTGTTTCTCAAATAGAGCCGAGGACAGTCAATGAAGCTCTTTGTGATGAATCTTGGATATTAGCCATGCAAGATGAATTAAATCAATTCAAGAGAAACCAAGTATGGTCACTTGTTCCTAGACCATCAGACCATCCAGTCATTGGCACCAAATGGGTGTTTAGAAATAAACTGGATGAAACTGGTGCAATCTTAAGAAACAAGGCCAGATTGGTAGCTCAAGGCTATTCTCAAAAGGAAGGTATAGATTTCGATGAAACCTATGCACCTGTAGCTAGACTTGAGGTCATTAGAATATTACTTGCATATGCATCTGCTTTGAGTTTAACATTATTTCAAATGGATGTTAAATTCACATTCTTAAATGGTTTTATTAAGGAGGAAGTCTATGTAGAACAACCTCCAGGATTTGATGATGCTGATTTTCCGGATCACGTTTTCAAATTACACAAAGCATTATATGGTTTAAAGCAAGCACCTAGAGCCTGGTATGAAAGGGTTAGTTCTTTTCTTTTAAACCATGGTTTCTGTAGAGGTCAAGTAGATAGTACTCTTTTCATAAAGTCAAAGGTCAAACACATTCTACTAGTCCAAATTTATGTAGATGATATTATTTTTAGTTCTACTGATGAATCCCTTTGCAAGTACTTTGAAAAGTTGATGCAGGGAGAATTTGAAATGAGCATGATGGGAGAACTAAATTATTTCATTGGATTACAAATCAAACAAGGAAAGGAAGGAACTCACATCTGTCAAGCAAAGTACACAAAAGAACTCTTAAAGAAATTTGGATTCGAAAATACCAAGCCACTGCCAACACCAATGAGTACATCAACAAGAATGGACAGTGATAAAGATGGTAAGAAAGTAGATCAAAAGATCTACAGAGGTATGATAGGTTCACTTCTTTATTTAACAGCTAGTAGACCTGATATTTTATTTAGTGTATGCATGCGTGCTAGGTATCAGGCCGATCCTAGAGAATCACATTTAATTTCTGTGAAAAGAATATTTAGATATTTAGCAAGAACTCATGACTTAGGTCTGTGGTATCCAAAATGTTGTGAAATTAACTTAGTAGGTTATTCTGATGCTGACTATGCTGGATGCAAATTAGATAGAAAAAGCACCAGTGGTTGTTGTCAATTTCTTGCAGGATGTTTGATATCTTGGTCTTCAAAGAAACAAAATTCAGTGGCATTATCTACAGCTGAAGCTGAATACGTAGCTGCTGGAAGTTGTTGTACACAACTCTTATGGATAAAGCAACAACTTGAAGATTTCAGATTAAACATCAAATCCATCCCACTGTTGTGTGACAACACCAGTGCCATTAATCTCACCAAGAATCCAGTTCAACATTCAAGGACCAAGCATATTGAGGTTAGATATCATTTTATTCGTGATCATGTAGAAAATGGTAATATTGAAATATCTTTTATTGATACAAATGGTCAGTTAGCAGACATTTTCACAAAAGCCTTACCCGAGGAGAGATTCACATCTCTTAGAAGGGAATTAGGCATGTGCAATTTGTGAAAAAGATTTTGTTTACAACTGGCACATTAAATTTCAGAATTAAGTAATTTTTCCCTCCATGGCTTTAAGCAAAAGAAATTCAAATTATCATTTGCAACCGCTCTCTCATTGAAGTCGGTTTGAATAGTCAAACTCTTTTGTCTTCTTCTGCCGCCTTTTGGTGCCTCACTCTCCACAACGCATTAATTTATTCATAAAATCAACGACAGAACGATTCGTATCTCATCGTCTACCTTTTCCCCTTTTCATCCTGTCACATGAGCCGATGCCCTAACAACTCATATCTCAACCCTCTGCAAATTTGAACCTTCCTCCTCCTTCCCGCAAAATTTCTTGAGGGTTCCTTCTCTTCTCCTTCCGTTTCAACCCTCCAGAGGCTTTCCCACCTGAATCCATGGCCGCACCAGTCATCGCGGACAGTTTGGGTGGCTACAGCGCCGAGTTTCTCACTCCTGAGTAGCAGGAGAGGTTTACCTTTGTAAAGACGAAGCTCTGTGGCAATAAAGAAGTCGATGTTTCTAATCTAAGGAAAAATGGAATGAGCAGCGTGGCAGACTTGATCAATCAGATGCCGTGGGCGGGAGTTACCACCTTTTCGGAGGTTAGTTATCCGGACCTGATAAAAGCATTCTTCGTTTGTATGAGAACAGAGGAAGATGGGTCCCTAGTTTCTTCAGTAAAGGTAACCCTGATTAGAATAGACCCTGAGTTGCTGAAGATGTTGTTTGATGTGAAGACTTCCGGGTTTAGTGGGGTTCACACTGTGGATGCCCAAGTGAAAGGTTTGGGAATTATAGGGCTGGGCTTCAAGCTAAGGGATGGCAAGCTGGATATAAATCAACTAACTGCTTTCAACCCCCTCCTTCATTTCATTGTATGTCAAATCTTAGTTCCCAGAAGTGCAACATTTTCATCTTGCACAAAGGCCGACTCTGACATGATGTACTGGGCCATTCAAAATAAGGAGATAAATATGGCCGCAGTGATGATGGAAAGAATGAAATTTGCCAGAGATCAGATTTGGGACACCCAGAGCAAGTTAAATGTGTCCCTACCCTATGCCCACCTACTTACCAAGATCTTCAAACACTTCGGTGTTGATCTTTCTGGGGCAGTTGTAGAGAAAATGGGCCAAGCAATCCGATCCAGGAACCTGAAGAAGAGTGGCTTCTCTGTGGAAAATGGTGTATGGTTCAAGGCTTCAGTTGCTGAAGGCGAAGCCATCATTGACGACGCCTCAGTTGTTCATCAGGAAAAGGGATCAGAGGCTATGATTCCAGAATTGCCAGTGGAGTCAGTTTCAGTTCCAGCAGTTGTAGCAGCAGAATCATCAGGCCCCTCTATAGCAGAAGTTCAGCCTGAAACTACAGTAGAAGAAGAAAGAGTATCAGTAGCAGCTTCAGAATTTCCAGAAGAATTAGCTCTAGATTTTGCAGAAAGGAGAATTGAGGATATTCTCCCAGAGGATATTGTTCAAGTTGAGGACCCACTACCCTCAACTATTGTTGCATCTATTCTCTCAGATATTATTGATTTGATTCCTTCCACCACTAGTGCTCCAGAAAATAGTGGCAGAGTTGCTGAAGAGGCAGTGGCATCAGGCCACATTGATGTACCAATGGAAGATATTCCAGTAGAGCTAGAGCACCCAGCTGCTCAGGGTGACTCTGTGATGGCGGATGCTCCCATTCAGGGGGAGCAAGTATCAAATGAAGAAGATGCTCCTATTGAGGGGGAGCTATCAAAAGAAGGTTCAGTAGAAGCTCCTGTTGTTGATGATCAGGAGGAAAGGCATAAAGATTCTCCAAATTTGGATGACAGAGAAGGGGAGACTGCAAGCTCTTCGAGCTCAGATGATGATCATCCTCCTCTAGCAAAAGAAGGCAAGAAGAAAGGAAAAGAAGTTGTCTCTGAAGTTCCTCTCCTGGCTGATTCACCTTTTGAGAGGCAGGTCAAACAGAAAATTGTTATAAATTTAAAGCTTGTGATTGAGAGGCTTGATGCTCAAGGCACAATCCTGTGCTCTCTCCAATCAGATGTTAGTTCAATCTTCATCAGCCAAGCTTTAACTTCAAAGGATAGCTCCAACATAAGAAATGCCATGAAGTGGTTTAACCAGGAAATGGGGTCTATGAAAAGTTTGCTGGGAGAAATTCTCAAAGTGGTTAGAGCTCAAGTTTCTCCTCCTCCACCTCCTGCAGACCAGGTTCCACAGTCAGGGCCATCAGCTTAAGAAGCAGGGCCAACAGGGCCAGAAGCAGCAGCAGCACCAGTAGAGGCAGCAGTGAATGTTGAACGGCCATCTGGGCTGGATGATCAGGTTAAAGAGCCTCCAGGGCCAGCTGAGCAAGGGTCAGGGCCATCAGGGCCATTGGAGAGTGAGTCTGTGCAGAAAGAGGCAGAAGAATCCTTGGCACCCAAGCCCCAAACTCCCTCTTCTCCCTCTCACACACCTATCCCTCCAACTCCACCCTCAGCTCCTACAGCTCCTCCTGCTCCTCAAACATTCAAGAAGCCTCAATCTAGACCAATTTCCTCTCCAGCACTATTTCAGTCCACCTCATCTCCTGCCTCCCCTACTTCAATTCCTTCTCCTTCTCCTATCCTTGAGGCCCCTCCAGTATCCTCAGCTGGAGCCTCCTCCTCTTCCGCTGGTCCCTCCATTGGACCAGTTGATGACCTCCCAACTACTTCCCACTCTTTTCTTCATACTACACCTCCACCCTCTTTCATCACTATCATACCTGAAAGAGCCCAACTTAACTCTCCCTTTATGGAAAAGATAAATGATGAGTTTGAGGAAGGCATTCTCAGGTTTGTGCTAAAGTATGGGGAGCACATTCACATGGCAGACCCTTCTAGTCCTGCCCCCAAGAAGAGGAAACTCACTTCTACTTCCTCCCTTTCCTCTGAACCCAAATACCCACCTTTGTGGTTTTCTCTCACAATGGACAACAAACATAACCCACTGTATAGGAATACCTTTCCAAAGTTGTTCTTGCCACCATCATTAACCTTCCTTTTCAAAATCTTTCAGATCATTTGAACACCATTCTACCCTACACTTCTCTTTCAAAATCCGAAAAGTCCAAAATCTTCTCTCTTTCCCACTCCAAAATTGAAGATCAATGGGGCAAAGGTCACAAGGATCTCCTAAAGAAATTCATTCTTGACAAATCTGCCAGATTTCCTCCAAGGGACCACTCCCTAACCATGTCTGAGTGGTTCAGGATGTATCACCAAGAACTTTGGGCACCCTTCATTCAAAAGGAAATCAAGATGGTCTGACACTATGTGTTGTTCAACAACTACAGATATGTCCATCGACTTCCTGAAGACCAGCTCAGCCAATTCAGAAAGGCTATTTCAGCTCTATCTTCGGATATCTCTCAAACTTCAGATGTTCAGGTTGATTTTGCTACCCTCCAAGTACCTGAAGAGATAGCCCTTCCTGAAATCCATTTCCTTGTCATGGAATCCTCTGTAGGATCCATCATTTTTGAGCGTTCTGCCAGAGTAATGGGCAGAATTAAAGTACAGAAAGGCTGCCTGGTTGCTTTTCCTAGATTCCTATTTAGGGAATATCACCAGGGGCATGTAAGTGCTGAAGTTCTAGCCCCCATTCTATCTGAATGTGAAAGGCTGACATCCTCAGAATGGTCCAAGTTCTACCCCTTGTCAGCTCAGCAGTTGTTTGAAATCAATGAAGCTCAGGCCAGGGAAGGCAAACCAGCCATTTCTCTAGCTACTTTCCTAGATATGAACTCCATTCATCTTGTTGATGACCCCTTCAAAGTCTGGGAGGAAAGATACAAAGTGTATGTGGCTCTGCACAAGGCTCTCAGAGACAACCACAATCACTATCCTGTGAACATGGACCAATTCCTCACCGGTGCCAGCTTTGGGCTCGTCGTTTCCTCAAGATGAGCATGGACAAGAATGCATATGCTGATCTTCTCTATCAGCACCTAGATCTTCATCTCAAAAGGATGGCTTCCTCCATGGGACCATCCTACTCCTTGTCTTTTGGAGTTTTTAAAACTCATTTTGAAGAGCAGGAAGCACAGGCATGGGAAACCATTTCCCATTTTGCCTCTCTTTTGTCTCCTGCCTTCTATTTACCTATATCACCTCAAAGTTAATGAAAATTCCCTTGGTCATCTGCCTCTATCTTTTGTCTTCTTTCTTTATCTCCGATTGTCTTTTTGCTCAATGACAAAAAGGGGGAGAAAATTAGCATGTCTGAAATACATTTGACATACATTCCAATAATTTTAAAGAAGAAAATTAGCATGTCTTATCTTCAGATTGATTTCAGATATTTTTCATCCACGCTTAGGGTTCAGTTTTGTCATCACCAAAAAGGGGGAGATTGATGATCAGTCTGTCCCCATGTAATTTGAATGTATTTTAGTGATTAACAAAACTAAACTAGTTTTTATAAATAATATCTAATTAATATTTCATAAGTCTTAAAGTACAGAAAAATACCAAGGTCAATCAAGCCAATAAAGGTATGCTTTACTTCTCTGAAGCTTTAATCTTTTCAACATGATATTTTTCTAAGTTCATATCGATTTCTGTTGAAATTCATAACGATTTCCTTATAAGACCGAAAAGTCATGTTGTTTCAATCAAGTCGATGTCATAACGACTCTATAAGTTATCGTAACGATTTCTTTAGAACTCGCAACGACTTGCTTGTTGTAATGATTTCATAAGTTACCGTAACGATCTCTTTAGAACTCGCAACGACTTGCTTGTTGTAACGATTTCATAAGTTACCGTAACAATTTCTTTAGAACTCGCAACGACTTGCTTGTTGTAACGATTTCATAAGTTACCGTAACGATTTCTTTAGAACTCGCAACGACTTTCTGTTGTAACGATTTCATAAGTTACCGTAACGATTTCTTTAGAACTCGCAACGACGTGCTTGTTGTAACGATTTCATAAGTTACCGTAACAATTTCTTTAGAACTCACAACGACTTGCTTGTTGTAACAATTTCATAAGTTACCATAACGATTTGCTCTCTATAATGACTTGTTAGCATTCATAACGACTTGATAAGTGTTCATACCGATTTGCTCTCTATAATGACTCGTTAGTATTCATAACGACTTGATAAGTGTGCATAACGATTTGCTCTATATAATGACTTGTTAGTATTCATAACGACTTGATAAGTGTTCATAACGATTTGCTCTCTATAATGACTTGTTAGCATTCATAACGACTTGATAAGTGTTCATAACGATTTGCTCTCTATAATGACTTGTTAGCATTCATAACGACTTGATAAGTGTTCATAACGATTTGCTCTCTATAATGACTTGTTAGTATTCATAACGATTTCATAAGTCATATAGACATCAACTTTACAGTTTATATCAACTTCATTTTTAATCTTATCTTTTGAAGCATTGACTAGTCAAAGTCACGCATATATCTATCTGTCACTCCTGCATTAATGAGTTCTGAAAATATCTCTGCATGCATGCAGACAATATCGTCCAATATTGTTCTTACTCTGTATACATCTTTTAAAACAAGCTATTTGGGATTGCTACTCTAGTGAATACTCACATCAACGTATACTGACAACAAGAGACAGTTTGAGTTGTGTACTGTCTAGCATTTAATGTGTGCAGGGTCCTGAAGACTTTCTATCATACAACGTTGGACCTAGACGTCAAAAGACCCTATCTCTTTGCGTACTCAAATGGATAAAAGATAGTTGAAGTTTTCAAATGTCAAACAGTCTAACGACTACTCAAGAGAGAGTCACAACGGTTACTTCAACGAACATATTTCAAAAGAAGAATAAATACAAGAGAAGTGAAGAAAAGAAGATAATAAGCATTTTCAAGCATTCAAGCATTCAAATTCTTCGGCAAGAAGTCCAGAGCCAAGAACTTCATTCCACTTAGTTTTTTGCTCTTTGCTCTCCACTAGTTTGTGAAAATCTTGAGAGAGCCTGTGTAGTTCTGAGAGTGTGCTTAGCTTAAATTTCTTCCTCTCAGTTCTAGTTGCTTCAGATCCTTGCTTGTCAAAAGCTTGATCTAGGGGCTTGAATTTCACTCATTCTCTTGGTGTTGTTCCCTTCGGTTGTGAAGGAAGACCTGGTGGTATCCAGGGTGTTGTTCCCTTCGGTTGTGAAGGAAGACCTAGTGGGGTATCCAGGGTGGTGTTATTTCCCTTCGGGTGTGAAGGAAGACCAGCTGAGCTGGGTGTTGTAGCGTCCTTAGGAGGACTGTACCCAAGTAGTGGAATCCTGAGTTGTTGCTCAGGGACTGGATGTAACTCCTAAGGAAAGGAGGTCCTAACCAGAATAATTCTTGTGTTGTGTGATTGCTTTCCTTGTGTGATTCTCTTACGAACTAACTGCTACTAATCTCTATCGAAGAACGTTGTTGTGTGAATGTTTTTGATTTACAGGTATTAATAGATTAATTTTAAAAGACCCATTCACCCCCCCCTCTGGGCACGTCAACTGGGCAACAGAAACAATAGTTCTGTCACGCCCCGACGCGGAATATCAGAACACGAGGTAGTTGCAAGAAAAGGGTATACAGCGAATACTAGACATCAAACCATTTCAAAATGAATAATACTAAAGCGAATTCATTTCATTCATATCCTTCCAATGTCTAGTTACAACCACTAATATCAGAGCCAATCTATGGGGCCCGATTACATTAGAATAAAGCAAAAGACTAAACTTCAAACCTAACTACTACAACGCTAAACATAGCAATAGGACACTAGGGTACTCATGACATCACTCCAGATCGTTCCCGTCCTCTTGAGTGTATGGTTCATCCTCGGTCTCACCTGAGAACACAATGACAAATAACGTAGGGTGAGCGAACATCGCCTAGTAGGACTTAAATCTCAGGCTCAAGCAGGCTTTAAATATCTAATGCATTAAATACAGTAAATAATGATAGAACGGAAAAGAGTGTCAAGTAAAAATATAGCAGGACAATACGTGAACGAAATAGTAAGACTTTTTAAATATAGACTTACCAAGATTAGCACAAGTGTCGGGAATAGCACAATAATAGCAAGATAGCATAATGTCAAGGATAGCAAGATGGCCATAGTACAGATAGCACAACGAATATAGCATAGCACTTTGTTGTCAATGGACAACGAGAGAACATAGCACTTTTGATTGTAATTTAGATAGTCAAGATAGATACCACTTTTGATTGTCATTTAGATAGTCAAGATAGATAGCACTTGAGTGTAATGCCAAACACTTTAATCATTTAACTCCCATGGGCACTAGCACTTTCAGGCGCACATCCCAGGACCAGATCGGACCCTTTATATATTGCCAGGCATTAGTTATATTGTTTATCGTTAGACAATCAATCAATTGCCAATATAGAGTACCAAGAAGTAGTTGAGAGCACTAGATGAATAGACGAGATAGTAGAGTGAATGTGAATAGATGAGTGAGTAGAGTATAGATGAGAGTTAGAGGACCTTGCACATAAAACGTCGAGTAATGAGCGATAGTAACCGTTGCACAACACGCGGACATGGTGTTGGCAGTCAGGCAGAACTCACGACCCTTCCACTGGCAATGTTAAGCACAAGTCCAGAGGTCCGGCGTGATTTAAGACGAGAGTGAATTTCTAATGGCCGTTTGGATCATATAGATCCCTAAAGGGTATCACAGGTGTCAGGGTACAACCGGCTCGTCGACCATGTGAGAATCCATGGACAGAGGAGACTTACGGAGGCCTTGAAAAAAGACTTACTAGTCCGGAAGAAGGAGTATCCGACGGAGAGTTCATCCAAGTCAAGAGAGAGTGTCTATAGAAACAAGTGCTCGACGTTCTAGAGGAGTTCTAGAACAGTGGTGCATCGATATCGGTATTCCCAAAATATCGCGAGAAACGATAGACAAGTATAGGGTAATTTAATTACATAAATTACCAGATGTATTATGAAATAATTCATGCCAATTTATGCCATAATTGGATGGTTCAAAGTGTGTGTAAGTGTCAGGAAATTGTAGATAGAAAAGATCATGTGCATGTATTTTAATCATACATAAATGTTAAATTTATAACAGCTGTTATTTTATGTGTGTATGACTGTTAAACAAAAGTACAAACACTGTAGATAATCATGCTTTACTGAGACAGGGGGTTTCTTGCAAAAACCCAGATTGCAACGTACCCTAATGAGGGTCGCGAAGGGGACCACTGAGATCGCGACGGGTGCTTGTACGGGTCACGATAGGCTTAGTCTGGTCGGACAGCAGATCGCGACGACAGGTCCTGTCGTGATCAGAACGCGACAGAGGTCACTGTCGCGACGACCCTTGTGAACGCGGCCTATCCGGTCGTCGCGTTCATACGGTCTGCACCCGGGTCCGACAGGGAAAGGACATTACATTGGATTGTGGGCCAGGACTTACCCTATTTGATACAGAGTGATTCAGAAAATCATAACTAATTGTATAATCAACGAAAAATCATGAAATCAGTTGCAAAACGACCTAGACATGCATGGGTACTTAAAATAAATAGGAATTGAAAAACATCCAGGGTTTAGACATGTTGTAAACACAGGTATTGATGATGAACATGAAACAGTACGTAGTTGAGATCAACGATTAAATTCGCAAGATAGGATGAATCAAATTTAGGGCTTTTAGGGGAAAAAGATGCCTAACATGCATCAGTTCCTACAGTAAAAATATCATGGCATGGGGTTGAGTATACAAGGAGATCAAGAATTAAGAAGAGGGTTCAGGGTCATGTAAGTTGCAGAACATGAAAAAATCAAGAACGAATGATATGGTCGATGGAAAATTATGAAACCAAAGGGCTTTTGTTCCTGATAGATGAGACATCCTACAGAAAAGGTTTCATGGTTTATGCTTGTGAGAATGCCTACCTTTGATCATTTTCCTCTTCTAGGGTTAAGACTTGAAGAACTCGGGGAAGAACATGAGAGATCCTTCCTCTCCACGAATTCTCCTCCTCTTGGCCTCTCCTCCCGGTCCAGGAACCTCTTGGCACGAGCTATGGCCGGCCATGAGGGTTTAAGAGAACTATTTAAGCTTCTCCCTATTCCCTTTCCCAGTTTAAGCCTAACTCCTATTAAATTACGAATTTCCTATTTTCCTCTCCCCTTTTTAAGCAAGAGATCTCCTATTTGGGTTGGGAGAGAGGGATTTCGTGGCCAATCAATTAGGGTAGGTTTAGGAATCCAATCATAATTCAAACTAGCTATTTAATGCATTAAATATCTCTTTTCTATTTTAGTAATATTTTAGTTACGAATTTTGGGTATCTCTATATTATTCCCCTTCTTAAAATTTCTATTTTAGCCCACTCATTTCTAATGGGTCAATATAGCAAAGCCCATTACTCCTTTTCTTTTAAGGGGTTTTATTTAATTCTCTCTTATTTGATTTCCTAGTTGATTTAATACATCTTCCTTTTATTTGATTTTCTAATTAAATAATATAATATTTAATTTTTTTCCCATAAATTTAGGGTTGCTACATCTTCCCCCTCTTAAAAAGAATTTGGTCCCCAAATTCATGTGATCATTCAGGAGAGAATGTCTTACCGAAAAGAGCGGGGGTAGTTCCGTCTAATGATTCCTTCTGGTTCCCAGGTTGCCTCTTCCACTCCACGATTATTCCATAGGACTTTAACCACATGGATGGGACGGTTCCTGAGTTGTTGTATCTTCCGTTCCAGTATCTTGACTGGCTTCTCTTCGTACGTCACATCTTTGTTCAATATCAACTTCTCGTGGCGAATGATGTGCGTGGGGTCTTACACATATTTCCTAAGTATGGAAACATGGAACACATTGTGTACACATGACAAATCCGGTGGCAACGCCAGCCGGTATGCAACCTCACCAACCCATTCGAGTACTTCAAAAGGACCGATGAATCTAGGGCTGAGCTTTCCCTTTACACCAAATCTTTGGATACCACGAGTAGGTGACACTTTTAGGAACACATGATCACCCACTTGAAATTCCAGATCTCGCCTTCTTTTGTTGGCGTAGCTCTTCTGTCTGGATTGGGCAATCTTGAGCCGGTCTCTGATTACCTGAATGTCCTTAGTTGTCCGTTGCACTATGTCTGGGCCTAGCCATTGCTGTTCTCCAACCTCATTCCAGCATGTAGGGGATCTGCAATTCCTTCCGTAGAGTGCTTTGAACGGCGCCATCTTGATACTCGCCTGGTAACTGTTGTTATAGGCGAACTCAATAAGAGGAAGGTGATCATTCCAATAACCTTGAAAATCTATAGTGCAAGCTCTCAACATGTCTTCCACTATTTGGTTGGTTCTTTCAGTTTTCCCATCGGTTTGTGGATGGAATGCGGTACTAAAGTTGAGTTTAGTACCCAGTGCACCTTGCAGCCCTTACCAAAAATGAGATGTGAATCACGGATCTCGATTCGAAACAATAGATGATGGAATGCCATGTAGTCTTACAATCTCCTTGACGTATAAGGCAGCTAGTACCTCTACTGACCATTTACTCTTTATAGGCAGAAAGTAGGTGGATTTGGTTAGTCGGTCCACAATGACCCATATGGCGTCGAGTCCACCACGAGTCTTGGGTAAACCCATGATGAAGTCCATGCTGATACTTTCCAATTTCCATTTTGGAATATCAAGCGGTCTGAGTACACCAGTTGGGTGCAGGTGTTCCACTTTTACTTGTTGGCAAGTAAGGCAGTCAGCAGCATGTTCAGCTACCTCTCTTTTCATGTTCGGCCACCAAAATGTTCTTTTCATATCTTGATACATTTTGGTACCTCCTGGATGAATAGTATACCATGTCTTGTGAGCTTCATCCATTAGTCTTCTCTTTAGTTCTTCATTATCAGGAACACATGTCCTTCCTTGAAAGACAAGCCTTCCATCTTCAGTCATTGCAAAGTCCGATCTTTCAGTTAGAGTTTCTTTGACGCGAACTAAGAATGGATCATCGTCTTGTTGAGCTTTGATCTCCTCTAGCAGATCAGATTGAATCTTGATATTGGCAACCAGGACTCGATCATCTCTATGTTCGATATTTTAGTCTAACCTTGCGAATTGTTCTAGTAGTTGCATCTCGCCAAGGACTAGACTTGAGACAAATGCCATTGGCTTCCTACTAAGAGCATCAGCCATGACATTTCCCTTTCTTGGGTGGTATTGGATGTGAAAGTCGAAATCTTTCAAGTATTCTAACCATCTCCTTTGTCTCATGTTGAGTTCCTTCTGAGAGAATAAATACTTCAGACTTTTATGGTCTGACTAGACAGTGAATTGCTCGCCATATAGATAGTGTCTCCAAATCTTCAAGGAGAAGACCACGACAGCTAGCTCAAGATCATGTACAGGGTAGTTGACTTCATGTGTCTTTAGTTGTCTTGAAGAATAGACGATGACCTTCCCCTTTTGCATGAGTACACAACCTAGCCCGATTCCTGAGGCATCGGTGTAGACAGAGAAACCTTCTCCCTCTATTGGCAGTGCGAGAACATGTGTTGAGGTAAGACAGTCCTTGAGGGTTTGGAAACTTTTCTCACACTCTTTACTCCAGGAGTATGGATTCTCCTTTCGTGTCAGACACGTGAGAGGAACAACGATCCTTGAGAAGTCCTTGATGAACCGCCTGTAGTAGCCAGCCAGTCCTAGGAAGCTTCTTATCTCGGTGACATTAGTTGGTCTCTCCCAGTTGAGTACAACTTCGACTTCGGAGGGATCAATAGAGATGTCGTCCTTTGACATGACATGGCCCAAAAAGGATACTTCTTTGAGCCAGAATTCACACTTGCTAAGCTTTGCATACAGCTTGTTGTCTCGCAAAACTTGTAGTGTTGTCTTCAGGTGTTCTTCATGCTCTTCCTTGGTCTTGGAGTATATGAGGATGTCGTCGATAAAGACGACCACGAACTTGTTGAGGTATGGTCGATATATGCTGTTCATGAGTTGCATAAAGGCTGCAGGAGCATTGGTTAGACCAAAAGGCATAACGACGAATTCATAATGTCCATACCTGCTCCTGAAAGCCATTTTAAAAATATCGTCATCCTTGATCCTCATTTGGTGATAGCCAGATCGAAGAACGATCTTGGAGAAATATTGTGCTCCAGAAATTTGGTCGAATAGTTCATCGACCCTAGGCAATGGGTATTTGTTCTTGATGGTAATCTGGTTGAGTTTTCGATAGTCGATGCACACCCTCATCGATCCATCTTTCTTCTTTACGAATAGCACAGGTGCTCCCCATGGGGAAGTACTTGGTCTGATGAACCCCTTTTCTAGTAGCTCCATCAGTTGCGCCTTCAATTCCTTCAGCTCAGCAGGTGACATCCGGTACGGTTGACACGATATCTGTGCGGCTCCAGGAATCAGCTCAATGGTGAAGTTGACATCTCGTTCAGGAGGAATCCCTAGCAGGTCTTCGGGGAATACATCTGGGTAGTCTTGTACTATATGTATGTCTTCTATTTTGGAACCCTTCTTTTCTACTACTACGACTGCTAGGAAAGCAGCACAACCTTTCTTCATTATGTTGTGGGCTTTTATGGCGGAGACTAGAGACATCCGTCTCTTATGTCTAATCCCAGAGAATGCCAATTTAGGAGAGTCACTAAAAGTAACCTTCCCTTTCTTACAGTCGACACTTGCCCCATATGCGGACAACTAGTCGGCTCCCAAAATTACATCATAGCCTTCCATGGACATACACACCAGGTCGGCTTTTAGGTTATGGTCTCTGATCATTACATCGACAGAGGGAAAGTATTTGTTCAATTTCTCCTTCTCCCCTAGTGGCGTTGTGACAGAGAACTCACCACCCATGGATATAGGTTTAGCATTCACAGTATCAGCAAAGTTTTGAGATATAAATGAATGAGTCGCTCCAGTATCAAATAAAACGAATGCTGATAATGAGAAAACTTGAAGGGTACCTTCTACCACTCCACCCTCCATAGCAGGTTCCTCATCATGTAGGGCTTGCAGTCGGCCCTATTTCTTAAGCGCATTAGGGCGCCTTTCATTCTCTTTCAGTAGCGGGCACTCAGGGATACGGTGCTCGTGACTTCCGCAGCACAGACATGCACCGACTTTCCTCCAGCATTCATCAGCCGTGTGACCAGGCTTGTCACAGTGTTTGTAGTGGCTCTTTATTGGAGTGCTGGGTACGAAAACCTTGGGTTTCCTTTCTTGGCTAGATCCCTCTATGATGTTGAAGGGACGCTTCTTGCCGTTGGTATGCTTAGAAGATGATTGTCCCAAGGTCACTTCCTTCTTGACGAACTTCCCTTTGATACGGTCGGCGAAGTCCGTAGCATCTTCTAGCAGCTGAGCCCTCTTCACCATCTCGGCGTAGGTCGGGATGTCGAACAGTGCGAGTTGAGTGATGTAGTGGGGCTTAAGGCCATTTAGAAAGCGCTTAGCCTTCGTCCTTTCAGTGTTCACCAGATGTACACTATAGTGTGCCAGTCTAGAGAACTGGGATTCATATTCGGCCATAGTCAAGCTCCGCTGTTTAAGAGCAGCGAATTCCACAACCTTCCTTTCTTGAACACGCTTGGAGAAGTATTTGGAGTTGAATGCTTCTTTAAACTCATTCCAGGTGAATGGCCCATTCTGTCTAGTAGCTTCCACTGACTCCCACCAGGTGCGGGCATCCTTCTCTAGTTGGAACGTGGCAAGTAGTAACTTGTCCCCCGCTGCACATTGCATGACACGGAAAATTCTTTCCGTCTCTTGGAGCTAGTGCTCAGCTTCATCTTGATCTGTGGATCCACTGAACCTAGGTGGGTTCAGACTTCTGAAGTTGCGATGCAGGTCGCCTGCACCACGATTGCCACCTCCTTGAGTGGCTTGCATAATGGCGCGTGTCAGTTCTTAGATGGTTTGTTGCATGCCCCTCATTTGAGCACGTTCGACCGTCATCTTGATTGCTTAGTTCTTGCAAAATAACTTCTTGTCATGATATCAGTGTGGAATTTAATTTGTGCGTGTGTGAGTTTAATTTAACTAGTTACCCTTGGCTCTAACCACAACTCACATGGGTAGGATAATTGACTCTAGTCGAGGCAGGTTAACCTAGATCATCCTGTACTAAGAATAACCTAGGCTCTGATACCACAAAACTGTCACGCCTAGACGCAAAATATAGGAACGCGAGGCAGTTGCAAGAAAAGGGTATGGAGCGAATACTAGACATCAAACCATTTCAAAATGAATAATACTAAAGTGAATTCATTTCATTAATATCTTTCCAATGTCTAGTTATAACCACTGATATCAGAGCAAATCTATGGGGCCCGATTACATTGGAATAAAACAAAAGATTAAACTTCAAACCTAACTACTACAACGCTAAACATAGCAATAGGACACTAGGGTACTCATGACATTAATCCAGGTCGTTCCCGTCCTCTTGAGTGTATGGTTCATCCTCGGTCTCACCTGAGAACACAATGACAAATAACACAGGGCGAGTGAACATCGCCCAGTAGGACTTAAATCTCAGGCTCAAGCAGGCTTTAAGTAATTAATGCATTAAAGGCAGAGTAACTAATGACAGAACGGAAAAGAGTGTCAAGTAAACATATAGCAGGACAGTACGTGAATGAAATAGCAAGACTTTCCAAATATAGACTTACCAAGATTAGCACAAGTGTCGGGAATAGCACAATAATAGCATGATAGCACAATGTCAAGGATAGCAAGATGGCCGTAGTATAGATAGCACAACGAGTATAGCATAGCACTTTGTTGTCAATGGACAACGAGAGAACATAGCATTGTTGATTGTCATTTAGATAGTCAAGATAGATAGCACTTTTGATTGTCATTTAGATAGTCAAGATAGATAGCACTTGAGTGTAATGCCAAACACTCTGACCATTTAACTCCCATGGGCACTAGCACTTTCGGGCGCACATCCCAGGACCAGATCGGGCCCTTTATATATTGCCAGGCATTAGTTATATTGTTTATCTTTAGACAATCAGTCAATGACCAATATAGAGTACCAAGAAGTAGATGAGAGCACTAGATGAATAGATGAGATAGTAGAGTGAACGTGAATACATTAGCGAGTAGAGTATAGATGATAGTTAGAGGACCTTGCACATGAAACGTCGAGTAATGAGCGATAGTAACCGTTGCACAACACGCACACATGGTGTTGGCAGTCAGGCAGAACTCACGACCCTTCCGCTGGCAATGTTAAGCACAAGTCCAGAGGTCAGACGTGATTCAAGACGAGAGTGAATTTCTAATAGCCGTTTGGATCATATAGATCCCTAAAGGGTATCACAGGTGTTAGGGTACAACCGGCTCGTCGACCATGTGGGAATCCATGGACAGAGGACACTTACGGAGGTCTTGAACAAAGACTTACTAGTCCGGCAGAAGGAGTATCCGACAGAGAGTTCGTCCAAGTCAAGAGAGAGTGTCTATATAAACAAGTGCTCGACGTTCTAGAGGAGTTCTAGAACAGTGGAGCATCGATATCGGTATTCCCAAAACATTGCGAGAAACGATAGACAAATATAGGGTAATTTAGTTACATAAATTACCAGATGTATTATGAAATAATTCATGCCAATTTATGCCATAATTGGATGGTTCAAAGTGTGTGTAAGTGTTATGAAATTGTAGATAGAAAAGATCATATGCATGTATTTTAATCATACATAAATGTTAAATTTATAACAGATGTTATTTTCTGTGTGTATGACTGTTAAACAAGAGTACAAACACTGTAGTTAATCAAGCATTGCTAAGAAAGGGGGTTTCTTGCAGAAACCCAGATCGCGACGTACCCTAATGAGGGTCGCAACGGGGACCACTGAGATCGCGATGGGTGCTTGTACGGGTCGCGACAGGCTTAGTCTGGTCGGGCAGCAGATCGCGACGACAGGCCCTGTCGCGATCAGAACGCGACAGAGGGCACTGTCGCGATGACCCTTGTGAACACGGACTATAGGGCCATCGCGTTCACAGGGTTTGCGCCCGGGTCCGACAGGGAAAGGACATTACATTGGATTGCGGGCCAGAACTTACCCTATTTTATGCACGGTGATTCATAAAATCATAACTAATTGTATAGTTAACGAAAAATCATGGTTGCAATTGGAACAACATCCAGGGTTTATACATGTTGTAAACACGGGAATTCATGATGAACATGAAACAGTACATAGTTGAGATCAACGATTAAATTCGCAAGATAGGATGAATCAAATTTAGGGTTTTTGGGGCAAAAAGATGCCTAACATGCATCAGTTCCTACAGTAAAAATCTCGTGGCATGGGGTTGAGTATACAAGGAGATCAAGAATTAAGAAGAGGGTTCGGGGTCATGTAAGTTGCAGAACATGAAAAAATCAAGAACGAAAGATATGCTCGATGGAAAATTATGAAACCAAAGGGCTTTTGTTCCTGATAGATGAGACATCCTACAGAAAAAGTTTCATGGTTTATGCTTGTGAGAATGCCTACCTTTGATCGTTTTACTCTTCTAGGGTTAAAACTTGAAGAACTCGGGGAAGAACTTGAGAGATCCTTCCTCTCCACAAATTCTCCTCCTCTTGGCCGCTCCTCCTGGTCCAGGAACCTCTTAGCACGAGCTAGGGCCGACCATGAGGGTTTAAGAGAACTATTTAAGCTTCTCCCTATTCCATTTCCTAGTTTAAGCCTAACTCCTATTAAATTCTGAATTTCCTATTTTCCTCTCCCCTTTTTAAGCAAGAGATCTTCTATTTGGGTTGGGAGAGAGGGGATTTCGTGGCCAATCAATTGGGGTAGGTTTAGGAATCCAATCCTAATTCAAACTAGCTATTTAATGCATTAAATATCTTTTTTCTATTTTAATAATATTTTAGTTACAAATTTTGGGTATCTCTCTATTATTCCCCTTCTTAAAATTTCTATTTTAGCCCACTCATTTCTAATGGGTCAATATAGCAAAGCCCATTACTCCTTTTCTTTTAATGGGTTTTATTTAATTCTCTCTTATTTGATTTTCTAGTTGATTTAATACATCTTCCTTTTATTTTATTTTCTAATTAAATAATATAAATATTTAATTTTTTCCCCCCATAAATTTAGGGTTGCTACAAGTTTCGAATGTTAGAACATGCTTAAATTTTTACCACAGATCATATATAGCGAAATATCATATGTCTAATTTTTTACAGTTCTCGGAACAATATACCAATGTTTAACATTTAAGATAGATTTCAGGCAATTAACATGAAGATTCACTAAAAATAAGTTTAACGGGAAACTGATGAATCTAACTATCTAAAAACATGTTCACAGGAACCCTAAATCGATCCAAGGAAAATACTGAGACATGGATTCATGACCTTTGTAATTTTTCCACATTAAACCTATCATAACATACATATTTACCATCAACAGAAATCCTAACACATTGCAGAAGTAATCAGAAAAATATCAAAATTTCATAAACCACTCCACAGTATGAACCTGTTATGACAAAAACCCTAACATCGAATCTTCGACTGAAAATCCTCAAAAAATCACATCACATGCTCTTAAAATAATTTTCCGGAAATGAAGAACTTAATGACAAGGGCATTGCCATCAAGGGTTGTTAGTGGCAATGTCGCTTACCGTCAAACAAGGAACTTGGTGGCAATGTATGTTGCTGTCAACCTCTTGTCTGCAAAAAGTGCAGACCGAAAACCAAAGAAAAAAGAATTTGCAGGTCTAAGACACGAGACAAAAATCTGTAAAAATCATAACACCATAAGTGATAGGCACATGGATGAAAGCCCTAAGTTAGTTGCCTCTGAAAAACTCCCTGAAGATAAAATTTACATGAGGAAGCCCTCCTCGGCCAAGCCAAAGAGATGCTCTTCTCCGACTTGATTCGACCTCCATGTCTTTGTGGACAATTTTCCCACGAATTAGGAGCCTTTCCACATTTTGTTGAGCCTTCCTCTTTCCGAAAAATGCCGATGTAGCTTCTATTTTTGCCAGATTGATTACCCAAAGTCTCTCTTTTCTCTCTCCGAACACCCAACAAAACCTTATTAAAAAATCTCCTTTACAGAGATGACCAATATTTATAGGGGTTTGGGTTGTGCTCATTGTAGGAAAGGGAAACCTAAACCAATCTGGCTTTCCAAGTCTATCTATGAAGAGATCGGAGTTGGATCAGAAAAGGAAACCAAAACACACAGAGATGTAGACGAAAATGTTGTTACCATCAACTCCAAGTTGATGGCAATCGACTATGTCGTGTACCTCCGAATGCCCAAAATATGAAAAACTATGAGCAACATCATAGTATGATGTTAACCGATGGTTAACGACACACCAGTCTGCCACCAAGTACACTTGGCGGCACCTTTTGTTGCCGCCAAGATGAGTTTTGGTCATAAGCATAAACACACATACAACAATTATAAATGCATAGAAAATCTTGGGCCTTACACCCTCTCCCCCTTAAAAAAACTTCATCACCAAAGTTAGAGCAAGGGTGCTAACCAAACATATGCAGATACTGCTTCTTCAGAGCATCCTCAAGCTTCCATGTAGCTTCCTCTCTTGAAAAATTCCTACACAGCACCTTCATGGAAGCTATATCATTGTTCCTGAGATGCTGAACCTTGTGATCCAAGATAGCTACCGGCTGCTCCACGTATGACAAATCTAGCTGAAGTTCCACTGGCTTGTGGCTAATAACATGTGACGGATCTCACACCTATCTCTTGAGCATAGACACGTGGAATACAGGGTGTACACTCGCAAACATTGGGGGTAACGCTAGCTCATATTGTTGAACAACTCTTATATTTTATCCTTTATTTTGGTGATAACAAAACTCATGATTAACTTAAATATCATGAATACATTTAATATTATGTTTTCCTCGTAAATACAACATACTAGGGCACTATCATTTCATGATTTACACTGAAAAGCTAAATCGATTGTTGTTCAATGCATATCGATTACTAACTAAGTGTCACATCGATTACTATTTTTAAAGTCCACATCGATTACTATATAAACACATCGATTACAGTTTACTTAAACATCAATTTCAGTTAGAACATCAATTTCATTCAAACATCAACTTCAGTTGAACATCGATTTCATTCAAACACCGATTTCACTCAAACATCGATTTCAGTTGAACAATGATTTCAGTAACAACATCGATTTCCCTTAAACATCGATTATGTTTCACTTGAACATCGATTGTCCTAAACATCGATTACATACATGGATTACATTCAAACATCAATTACACTCAAACATCGATTACTATTATACTTAAACATCGATTGCCTGTACATTTCAAATGTTTCAAAATGTCTTTGGCGCCCAAATGAAAGCACAAATGTACATCACATGGATAAACTTATTATTTCTCTGTCTGACTGAAGATCTTTTTTGTTGTCTATCCTTCAAGGTAGGTTAGATGTTGTCAGCAGAAAACAAGGAAGTAAGGCAAGGTATGGGCTTCTGTCAGAAGACCTTTTTAGTCTAACCCTATCTTCTGTACCTATAGATAAGACTTCCCTCTAAACCAAGTGTCTACTAGATAGAAGAAGAAGAAGAAGTGTAGATGAAGAAGAAGATGAGCAATGGCTAGAAGAGTTCCCACGGATCTCTTCAACAGATCTGTTCAATCTGCTCCACAAAAGGATGAAGCAAGGCTGAAGAACAAGAGATGAGCCTTCCTGAAAATTTCTGAAAGAGTGTACATCTAGTGAGAAGCCTCAACACCATACACACTCAAAGCAAGAGAGAAAGAGCTCGAGCCCAAGATGAAGTGTGCACACAGCCATCTGAAGTCTTCAAGCATTCAAGCTTCTTTTCACTCTTCACTCTCTCTGTGCATTATTGTAAAGCTGGGGGAGAGTTAGTGGCTGAGAGTTTGAGCCTCTTAGTGTTCATCTTGTATAGCTCTCAGTCTATTCTTTCTTTTTCTAAGAAAGACTTCATCCAGCTATAGGACTGTATACAGTGTTCCTCTTCTTGTGTGAAGAGAAGACTAGCGGGGTGCTGGTAGTTTCTATCCAGCTGTGGGACTGTACATAGTATTCCCATTGTGTTATGGGAAGAACCTTGCTTGGGGTTTAACTCTAGGAGATCGCACTGGGGTTTGTTCCAGGAGGGTGGCTTCTTGATCTATAACAGAAGTGAGTTTTCTTCCTACTCAGAAAGGAAGAGGACCAGCGGGGATCTGGGGGTTTGTATATCCTTGGAGGGATTGTACCCTGGTTAGTGAAATCCAAAGATTTACTTGGGGACTGGATGTAGGTCTTCCATTTGAGAAGTACCGAACCAGGATAAAATTTGTGTTCTTGTGTGATTGTTTAAATTTGCTTCCACACTGCTACTCTATCTCCACACATAAGTACATTCACTAACCGAAGTTTTCAAGTGGTGATTTTTTTGATTTAGTTTTAGTGTTTCTGCAGCTATTCTATTCACCCCCCCCCCCTCTAGAAAGCTTGCAGCCATATCATCTGCGGGCCAACAAGTGGTATCAGAGCCAAGTCTCATCAAGCAAGTAGATCTCAGGATCTAAAGAGCAAAGATCAAATGGCAGCTCAAGGTTTTGCAGAAGGCTAATCCATTTTCCTGCCTCCACTCTTTGATGGCAATTACACTTAGTGGAGGATAAGGATGGAATTCTTCCTTCAAGGCTACGACTACCGAATTTGGAGCATCATAGAAGATGGTGATCTCCAAATCTCCAAGCCCAAGGAAGAATGGACTGTTGAAGATAAGAACAAGCTATCCTTGAACAGCAAGGCTAAAAGCTTCATATATTTCGCTCTATCCAAGCTAGAATTGGTTAAAATATCCATCTACAACACAGCCAAAGATATGTGGGATGAGCTGAAACTCAAATATGAAGGAGAACCCACGATAGTTGAAGAACATGCTGCTCAAGTTGAGGAAAATCTAGAAACTCCTCAAGATGAGATCATTCTAGTACCAAAAGACTCCACTGATGCTCAAGTGTCTAAAGAAACTAGACAGGAAGCTATGACTTCATCTCCTCTAACTATCTTCGTTCAAGAAGTATTGGACCAATATCATGCTGAGAGTATGATGGAAGTTGATGAAGAAGCTCCCATTCAGGGGGAGGAATCTCAAGTTAAGAGAGAGTTTCAAAATTTTCCCCAGGAGAATATCCCTGAAAAGGAAAGTGTTAAAGAAGAAATTGATGAAGAAGAAGATGAGGGTGAGATACCAAAGTTCCAAGGGCTACATCAGAAGACACCTTCAATGAACAACTCCTCAGGCTGCTCCAGCAATGAAGAGGAAGAAAATGCAATCCACCTTTTCTGAACAAAGAAAAAGACATTCAAATGGGTATGGTTAGAGATGCTCAATAGCATCTGATTGTTGACTATCATCTCTTCACTTCTTTCTAATCTGAAGAGGAGGTAGTCATCCTTTTTTTTTAGCTTTTAGTTTTTAAACTTACATTTCTTTTTGTTATTTATTCCCTAAATTACAAAGCTACTAACATCATTGCAAGGATTTTATCTTTTATATAGATCAATGCAGGGTATATCCTTGAAGACCTCCCAACAACAACAAGTGTAAATGCAATAGGAGATGTCGACAAAAGATTGAAAATTTATCAAGCCATACACTGAGGGGGAGCCTCACATTCAGGGGTAGCAAACACTAAGGGGGAGCAATAAACAATGACAACAGTAAACATATTATTGAACTCCTCTCCTTCAACATGGTAGGAATATTCCTTAACAAGGGGGTAAATGCAAATGGTAAGACCATTCTTTTTTTGTTATTGACAAAAAGGGGAGAGTATCTTTAAATTGTGAATTTTTTGTTTGTTCCATATTTTGAGTATGTTTGTTAGAAAATTCTCATAAGTTTTGTCATCACTAAAAAGGGGGAGATTGTTGAACCACTCTTATATTTTATCCTTTATTTTGGTGATAAAAAAACTCATGATTAACTTAAATATCATGAATACATTTAATATCACATTTTCCTCATAAATACAACATACTATGGCACTATCGTTCCATGATTTGCACTGAAAAGCTAAATCGATTATTTTTCAATGCAAAACGATTACTGACTAACTACCTCATCGATTACAGTTTTTAAAATCCACATCGATTACTATACAAACACATCAATTACAGTTTACTTAAACATCGATTTCAGTTAGAACATTGATTTCATTTAAACATCGACTTCAGTTGAACATCGATTTCATTCAAACATCGATTTCACTCAAACATCAATTTCAGTTCAACAACGATTTCAGTAAGAACATCGATTTGACTTAAACATCGATTACGTTTCACTTGAACATCGATTATCCTAAGCATCGATTATGTTCAAACATCGATTACATACATGGATTACATTCAAACATCGATTACTGTTATACTTAAACATTGATTGCCTCTACATTTCAAATGTTTCAAAATGTCTTTGGCGCTTAAATGAAAGTTCAAATGTACTTCATATGGATAAACTTATTATTTCTCTATCTGACTGAAGATCTTTTTTGTTGTCTATCCTTCAAGGTAGGTGAGATGTTGTCAGTAGAAAACAAGGAAGTATGGCAAGGTATGGGCTTCTGTCAGAAGACCTTTTTAGTCTGACCCTATCTTCTATACCTATAGATAAGACTTTTCTCAACACCAAGTGTCTATTAGACAGAAGAAGAAGAAGAGAAGATGAAGAAGAAGATGAGGAATAGCTAGAAGAGTTCCAAAGGAGATCCTCAACGGATCTGTTCAAGCTGCTCCATAAAAGGATGAAGTAAGGCTGAAGAACAAAAAATGAGCCTTCCTGAAAATTTCTAAAAGAGTGTACATCCAGTGAGAAGCCTCAACGCCAAACACACTCAAAGCAAGAGAGAAAGAGCTCGAGCCCAAGAGGAAGTGTGCATGCAGCCATCTGAAGTCTTCAAGCATTCAAGGTTCTTTTCCCTCTTCACTCTCTCTGTGCATTATTGTAAAGCTGGGGGAGAGTCAGTGGTTGAGAGTTTGAGCCTCTTAGTGTTCATCTTGTAAAGCTTTCAGTCTGTTCTTTCTTTTTCTAAGAAAGACTTGGTCCAGCTGTAGGACTGTATACAGTGTTCCTTTTCCTGTGTGAAGAGAAGACCAGCAGGGTGTTGGTGGTTTTTGTCCAGCTGTGGGACTGTACATAGTACTTCTATTATGTTAAGGGAAGAACCTAGCTAGGGGTTTACGTAATATCCTGTACGTTCGGATCGTGGTTTACCGGGTTTAGGGGCTAGTGTGTTGTCCATTGTATGAGTACCTGTGTGTGAAGGTGTGTGTATAGGTTGGTATGGCAGGTTGGGAAGCTGGAGGGTTGGAAATTCCAGCCCAAACAGACCTCTGACGGGTTCATTAAGAACACGACCAACACAGTCGTCGCGATTCTTATATGAACGCGACCACCTGCACTGTCGCGATTTCGACTCGCTTTTACATGAGCGCGACTGCATGCGTGCCGCGTGGCACATGCAGGGTCGTCGGACTTGAATCGCGTTGACGGGGTACATCACGTTTCTAAACGTGATGGCCCGATATGTCACGATTTAAACTCTGTGTATTTTGGGCTTCTGCCCATGGCCGAACAGTGCAGTTGCACTGTTCAGCTGGAGGAGGTTTTGCCGAGGGATTTCTCGGCGATTTCTACTATTTTGGTGTCCGTTCAGTGTGGTTCCGGCGTGAGGAGGTGCTTCGGAGCACGGGGAACGTCCGAACGGTGTTGGATTTGCGTTTCCTCTGTTGGTAGGGGAACTCTTCACTATTTTACCTTGTATGGACTATATAGATTAGGGTTTGTGGATTTTGATTTGGAAATCATGCAAGCATGATAGAGAGCACGCTTAGGGTTTTATACGAAGGTTTAATTCCTGCTTTATCAGCCTGTACAATGGTGTGGTGTGATTTCTGGAAAGATAGTTTAGGGTTTGTTTCTGCTATCTGAAAGGCGACGGAACCAGTCGTCGCGTTTTGTGAACGTGACGACCTAGCCCGTCGCGATTCAGGCCTAAAGGTGACGGGTTGGTCAATCGTGATTCAATCACCGATTGGCGACCACTGTGTTGGACGCGATTTAGAATGTGGCCACCCGAGCTTTGTGGTTTTATGGCCAGTCTGTCTGGTTTCTGTTGTACATTGCTTGTGTTGTGTTGGCTATGCAATGTAGGATCTATATGGGTTGTGTCGGCTTATACCGAGGCTGATAGCGATGGGTTTTGCTTGTAAATGTGTGCATAGAAAGTTGGGTTCTAACGCCTTCCTTGGTTACCGCTCCATTCGGTTACCCAGGCACCGGGTGCTTGGGTGTTGTCCTGAAACGGTGAGTGCCGTCAAGGTTTGTGTTGTCTTCGTGGACACCCTCACTCTTGAGTTTGAGTTGTACGTCCGGTTGAGGGAAAGACGACAGGAGGCAACAACTCGTGTTTGTGGGTGTGCGGTCTCTTGTAACGCGCTCGTGGTTGGGTGATGGACACCAGTAGACATACTGGTCCCCAGGTAGTCTTGTTTCCAGTGCCTTACTTTAGGGAGCTCGGGCTGGAGTCCCTAAATGTGCCAAAATTAGGCCTACAGCTGTGTGGTCTGCAGGAGTGCTGTTGGCTTGTCTTCACAATTCTTGACGTTGTTGAGGTGGAGCAGTAGCTGGACCATTCGTCTGTGGCTACATGGCTAAGAGGTAGACTTGTGTTGTTTGTTCGGGTCTGTGGCTGGTGTCGTGAACCAATTCTCGTGACTCGTATGCGGCCTGCCCTTCTTTAGCTTGTACACGTGTATGTGGTTTTTTGTTTATTTCTTTACAGCTGGAGTATCATGCTTTGGCGGTGATATTTTAATTGCTTATAGATTTGCTTACTACACCTGCTATACATTGCTCTTTCGGCTTTTGGGGAGTTGCCCTACTGAGCCAGTGGCTTGTGAGGCTCACCTCTTCTTCTTCCAGGTGAAGGAGAGCAGGAGGGTTCCCATCCCTCTTCTAGTTCCAGTCAGCACCATAGTGGAGTGGGGCCAACGACACCAGTAGAATATTACTTCTTCTTGTTGTGACCTGGGGGTTTGTCCCAGGCCATTGTACTTTGTATTATGACTTTGGTATGGAACTTAATATGTACATTTCATGTGGATATGTGTATGAAATGGAAACTTATGTGTTCAGTGTGTTCTTTTATATTTCCACGGACATGTTGTGTTGATATCCCTTGCGAGGCTATGGCTCGTTCGTAGGAGACAGAGTCGTGTTGAGCATGTTATTGGGTTAACGGGTCAGAACGGCGAGGACCGTCACAGTTGGTATCAGAGCAAGGCCTATGTAAATATGAAGGAACATGAAATGTACATAGTTTGTTGCCTACTATAGTCTATTGCTAGTAGTTGGCCCTGTTTGTGTAATGATATGTTTGTGTGCTATGTGGATTCGAATGTTGCATGTGCAGGTTTATAAATGGCTGATAGGAGAGATTGGGGTGGTGGTGGTGATGAGCCTGAGGAGACCACACATCAGATGATAGAGAGGCTATGGGACAGTATCACATAGATTCAGACACGGTTGGACCAGCAGCCCCCGGTTCAGCCAACGGTTACAGCACCACCAGTGGAGGAGGAGACATTACCGGTACCTCTAGTACCACCCTTTGGAGTTGAGGTACCACTTGTAGTACCTTTGTACCTGTGCGGCCAGCTAGTGTGGAGGAGTCCACGGTGCTAGTGGAGAGGTTTCTACATCTGCAGCCACCTACATACTTGGGAGGTCCAAATCCGGATACAGCTGAACATTGGGTGCACGAGATAGAAAGGGTTTTTGTTACAATGAGGTGTCCACAGGCTAATAGAGTTATCTTGGCTACTTACTAGTTGAGGGATTTGCACAAGAGTGGTGGAGACTCAAGATGCAAACCGTGTTTGCAGGAAGAGTAGAAGATACAATCACTGGGCCAGAGTTTCTTGATATATTCAACAACACGTTCTTCCCGCTACAAATTCAGCATGTCAATAGGGAGCAATTCAGGACACTACAGCAAGGAAATTTATCGGTGTTGGGGTACCAAATGAGGTTCATGGCCTTGAGCAGGTATGCACCTTATGTGGTAACCAACAATGCAATGATGGTGGAGTATTTTATTCGGGGGTTGAGGCCAGAGTTACAAGATGTAGTGATTCCACTTATATGTAGTACAGTGGAAGAGGCAGCCCAAGGAGCAGCAATACTTGAAAGAATTGTGCAAGGCGTCAAATCTGATTGAAGGTATTATACCACTTCTTGAATTTTATGCTAGAACGTTAATTGATCCAGATGCATCACATTCCTTCATTTCTGAAGACTTCATTGATAGTATGGTACATCCTTTTGAGGAGAGGTAGTGTGAGCTTCTGGTAGAGGTTCCTTCCGGGGATTTCATGCTTACTACATTTTATTTGAATGAGGTTCCCATCATGATAAAAGATAATCAGTTGCCAACCAGATTGTATGCACTACAGTTAAAAGAATATGATGTGATATTGGGCATGGATTGGTTGGAAGCATATGGGGCAGTGGTTGATTGCAGAAAGAAGAGAGTAAGGTTTAGCCATCCAGGAGGCAGTATATTTGAATTTCAAGGTATGCCGTTCTATACCCCTAAGCACATTATTTCTGCTCTTAAGGCTAGAAAATTAATCAATGCAGGGTGTGTAGCTTATTTGGCATCAGTTAGTTTTGTTGAGGTAGAAAATACAGTAGACATGGTACTAGTGGTAAAAGAGTTTGTGGATGTATTCCCAGATGAGTTACCAGGTTTGGCACCGCATAGGGAGGTGGACTTCACAATGGAGTTGTAGCCAGGTAGCATCCCCATTTCCAAAGCACCATATAGGATGGCATCTGCAGAATTAAAAGAATTGAAGAAAGAGTTGCAAGAATTACTAGAGAAGGGTTTCATTCGGCCTAGTCACTCACCATGGGGAGCACCGGTTTTGTTTGTTAGAAAGAAAGATGGAAGTTTGAGGATGTGTATTGATAACCGCCAGTTGAATCAGGTCACAATAAAGAACACGTATCCACTTCCTCGAATTGATGACTTATTAGATCAATTGCAATTAGCAAAGGTGTTCTCCAACATAGATTTGAGATCAGGGTACCATCAATTGAGGATTCGGGAAGAAGACATTGATAAAACTGCATTTAGAATAAGGTATGGGCATTATGAGTTTGTGGTTATGCCATTTGGGCTAACCAATGCACCGGCAGCCTTTACGAATTTGATGAATAAGATTTTCCATCCATATTTAGATCGATTTTTATGGTGTTCATTGATGATATCTTAGTGTATTTAGCCTCAGAAGAAGAACATGCGGCACACTTGGGAGTTACATTGCAGACATTGAGGGAGCACCAGTTATATGCAAAATTCAGTAAGTGTGAGTTTTGGCTTAAAGAGATACAATTTTTGGGGCATGTTATTTCAGGTGAAGGTGTTGCAGTTGATCTAGCAAAGGTGGAAGCCGTTAGGAAATGGGAGGAACCAAAGACAGTGCCAGAGATCAAGAGTTTTCTTGGTATGGTAGGCTACTACAAGCGTTTTATCCAAGACTTCTCAAAGATTGCAGCACCAATGACAAGGCTTACCAGGAAAGGAGTACCATTTGTTTGGTCATTCGATTGCAGGCGTAGTTTTATGGAGTTGAAGAAGCGGCTCACTTCAGCACCAATATTGGAAATTCCGTCAAGGCAAAGTGGTTTTGTATTGTATACAGATGCATCCAGGAGAGGACTTGGGGCAGTGCTTATGCAGCATGGAAAAGTGGTGGCCTATGCATCTAGGCAATTGAAGCGGCATGATGAGAATTATCCCACACATGATTTAGAGTTTGCAGCGGTTGTGTTTGCATTGAAGATATGGCGGCATTATTTGTATGGTGAAATATTTGAGATCTTCACGAACCACAAGAGCTTGAAGTACATCTTTTCATAAAAGGATTTGAATTTGAGGCAGCGTAGATGGATGGAATATCTAAAGGATTATGATTTCAGTTTAGCATATCATCCAGGCAAGGCAAACGTGGTTGTGGATGCTTTGAGTAGGAAAGCAGTTATGAGCCATATGATGATGAGAGAATGGAAGCTGTATGAAGATGTGGGAGAAAATTCTTTGATTGTTCCAAGTAGCCAGTGAAGAGCAGTGTTAGCTAGCAGCACAATAAAGCCATCTTTGTATTGGCAGATAGTAGAAGCACAAAAGGTAGATGAGAACTTGGATGATATTGTAAAGATGGAATATGTCACCATAGATGATGATTGTGTGGTACGGTTCACGCACAAGTTACATTTTCCAAGTGAAGCTAGTGTGAAGCAGAAAGTGTTAGAGAAAGCACATCGGTCCAGGTACACCATACAGTCGGGAAGCATAAAGATGTATTAAGATTTGAAGAAATATTTCTAGTGGCCAAGCATGAAAAAGGAGATAGCGGAATTCATAGCAAGGTGTCTAGTGTGCCAGCAGGTTAAGGCAAGGCATCAAAGACCAGGTGGTTTATTGCAGCCGTTACCTACACCGCAGTAGAAGTGGGATGACATAGCAATGGACTTTGTTAGAGGTTTACCCAGGACAGCTTCAGGTCATAATGGTATTTGGGTCTTTGTTGGAAGATTGACAAAAGTATGCAGGTTGCGAGCAGTAAGCATGTCATGGGCAGTGGATAGATTGGCGAGGTTGTATGTGGATAGAATTGTGTCGTTGCATGGAATTCCAGTCACTATTGTTTCAGACAGGGAACCCAGATTTACGTCCAGTTTTTGGAGGAGTTTGCAAAGGGTTGTTGGTACACAGTTGAGGTATATTTCAACATACCATCCCCAAACCGATGGACAGACGGAGAGGACAATCCAGACTATTGAAGATATGATACGAGCTTGCTGTTTAGTTTGGGTAGGCGGATGGGAGCAGCATTTTTGTAATGCCCCGACGTAGAATATCGGAGTGGGATTATAGTTATTAAATAGTACAGAGCGAGAAATAAATGCAAACCATTGCACAAATAGAATAATACCAAATAAACTCAAATTTCATTAATAATCCACCAAACTTCAATACATTCACTAATATCTCATCAACTTCATGAACTAACTATTACATCAACGTGTCAGAGCCAAAACTAGGGCCCAGAGCACTTTATTAAAAATCCAAACTAATACATCATAACTATCTGACTCATTCTATACTAACTACTAAAGCTATGGTTGCTGAAATGGTCACTCCTGAGCATCATCCTCAGTCCCGTCCTCTTGAGTGTGGTCATCATCAGACTCACATGAAACATTTTAAATAAAATGCAGGACGAGCGAATAACGCCCAATAGGACTTAATATCTCATGAACACAAGCATGGTTTAAATGATTAATGTCTTAATCGCAGGTTAACTAGAGAGAAGAGTCTTGTAGATCACGCAACAATAACGAGAGAACAATAGTATCTGGTACAGGGAAAATAGTTCAACGAGAATGATAATAGAATGGCCATGTAACGATATATCATGTAATTTGCACAACATGCTCTAGTAACGATAACAAGTGTACTGGTATAGATAGTACTTTGATTGTCATAGATTAATCTTGATAGTATGCTGGCACTGGATGCATGCCGTAATACATCCTTGATCATTTTAACTCCCATGGGCACTGGCACTTTTTGGGCGCTCCTCCTAGGACCTGATCGGGCCCCATTGCGCTGGCATTTGTCATTTATTTATCTTAGACAATCACAAGAATGGCCAATAGAGTACTAAGAAGAGATAAGAGAGTACTAGACGAGATAGATGAGAGCATCGAGAGAACATGAATAGATGAGAGGATATAGAGAGCATATGAGATAGGGTATTATCATAAAATCACGTTAAACATCGATAGTAACGGTTGCACGACACACCATTGCGGGCCGACAGTCTGGTAGAAGTCACTACCGCCCACTAGCCGTGCTGTATACACAGGCTAGATGGTCTAGCGTGATCATAAGGTAAAGAGTGAATGCACTATGGCCATGGATTGTATTGATCCCTAGAAGTGTATCAAGTTTTAGGGTACAACCAGCTCGTCGGCAATGGACGTACGCCAAAGCCAAGAAATCATACGGAGGCCTTGACAAGGAGTCCCTAGTCCTGTCGAGAGTATTCCCGATGGAGAGGTGGTCCAAGTCAAGAGAAAGTGTGTTAGAAAAATGGGTCCGTCGTTCCTCGAGTGCTCGAAGCCGATGGAAAACGATAACAGTAGTTAAAATGCGCGTATAAAACGAAGACAATTGTATTTAACAAAATACGGTTATTTAGTCATTTATTTCGCTAATTTACCGAATACATTATTGGATAATTTATCAGGGTAAAAAGGCAATTAATAATGTTAGGTGTGCGTGTAAGTGTAAAGAAATCATGAGGATAAGTTAAGTCGTGCAAATGGCTTTTAAATAATTAAATTTATGTAATTATTGCCATTTATTAAATTTTACAGGTCGAATTAACTATATCATGGCTAAATAAAGGGTACATAGCCAAAATAGCAGGGCATATGCACAAATTTAACTTCTTGCCGTAAACTTCAAATCGCGGCGGGCCTACCTGCCGCGATTCAAGTCGCGACGGGCGGCTTGGTCGCGGTCTAAAGCCCGACCGGCCCGGTCCGGTCCACACCAGGAATCACGGTGGCTAAGGCCGTAGCATTTCTTAACGTGTCGGACCCGCTAGCTATAACCCCATTGGTATCGCGGCGGGTCGCGCTGCCGCGATAACAGGGAGGGTTCGGCCATTTACCCTTTTTCCCTTGGTAAACCTGTTTGCTATAGGGCACTTCTAAATTGCATATAAAATCACACGGTTATCTAAAATTCATGAAACTAGATGTAAATCAAAGTAGACACATATACCTATCAACACGATTAATTTGAAAATAGACAAGGTTTAGGCATGTTGTGAACAAGTGACATATCAGTGACCTAAACATGCGCATACAGGGTTCCACGAATTAATTAGAGATGAATACATGATAAAAATTAGGCAAACTAGGGGCGTTTGAAAGCTAACACGATGTAGTATTTATGAGAATTTTCTCATGGCATGGGGTCATGTGTGCCCGAGGTTTAAGAGTAAAGATGAAGAGTCGGGTACATGGAACTATCAGGGATTCAAAGAATTAATTCTCCCTCATGGGAGATTGAAATGGAGCGAAACCAGAGGGCTTTTGGTCGGGAACATGGAGTCTTCCTAGAGTAATTTTTAAATGGATTTGGCTTGAGAGATTGCCTACATTTTTCGTGGAGTAAGAAAACTAGGGTTTGATGATGAAAATAGGATGAAATCCCTTGCTCCAAGCCTTCTCCTCCAAGCTCCTCACGTCCAGAACTCCCCCTCCTCGTTCCTCAGAGCTCCAACTACGGTCTATGGGTTGCTAGGGCCAAGTTTAGGGTGTTTTGATTGCCAATTAGAGTCCTTTCTATCTAAAGCTCCTTCCTCCTATTAAAAATCCGAATTTCTATAATTATCTCCCACTTTCTCTCATTTATCCTCCTACTAGGGCTGGGAACAGATCTAATTTCGTGGGTAGAGGGTTAGGGTAGGTATAGGACTCTTTTTTAGGATATATATATATGGGTTATTTAGTATTTATCTTAACCCCTTTCCATTTTCTATTATTTTTACTCCGAATTTAACTTAATTTCCTCTCATTCCATGTTGGGCTCTTCACTTTTGGGCCCATTCATTTAGGCTTGGACCAATAGCACAACCCATTCCTAACTTAACTTAATGGGCTTTGATTTAAATCATTCTAATTCTATTTATTCCCCTTTTTATTCAATTAAATATATTTTCCTCATTTATTAAAATAATAATTTTATTTTATTTGGGTTTTAAAAATCAAGGGTGCTACATCCCCCCCCCCCCTCATAGAATCGTAAGAGGAAGAATGACTTACTGAATAACTCCGGATAATTTCGTCGCATTAATGCTTCGGGCTCCCACGTGGCCTCTTCGACTTCATGGATTCTCCATAATACCTTTACCATGGGTATAGATCTATTCCGAAGCTGTTGCATCTTCTTGTCCAAGATCTTCACTGGCCTTTCTTCATAGGTCATATCCTTATTCAGAATAATGTCATCATAGCTGATTACGTGTGACGGATCATACACATATTTTCTCAGCATGGACACATGGAACACATTGTGCACTGTTGAGAACTGGGGAGGTAGTGCTAGTTAGTACGCCACCTCGCCAACTCTATCCAACACTTTGAATGGACCTATGAATCTTGGTCTCAATTTGCCTTTCATCCCAAATCTTTGGAATCCTCTGGTTGGGGATACTTTCAGCATCACATGATCTCCAGTCTGAAACTCTAAATCTCTTCTTCGCTTATCAGCATAGCTCTTTTGCCTAGACTGAGCTATCTTAATCCTATCTCTGATAATCTGTATATCCCTTCTAATGCTCTGCACCATGTCTGGCCCAAAATTGCTGTTCGCCTACCTCATTCTAGCACACCGGTGATCTGTAACTTCTTCCGTACAGTTCTTCAAACGGTGCCATTTTAATGCTGGCCTGATAACTGTTGTTGTAAGAGAATTCAATCAAAGATAGTTGTTCATTTCAATATCCCTCAAAATCTATAGTACAGGCACGCAACATGTCTTCCACAATCTGATTTGTCCTTTCTGTCTGTCCATCCGTCTGAGGGTGGAAAGCAGTGCTGAAGTTGAGTTTAGTACCCAACGCTGTCTGAAGTCCCTTCCAGAATCTAGATGTGAATCTGGGGTCACGATCTGAAACAATGGACATGGGGACTCCATGTAATCTTACTATCTCTTTCACATATAAGGCTGCTAGCACATCAACACTCCAAGTGCTCTTAATGGCAAGGAAATGTGTGGACTTCATCAAACGGTCCACAATAACCCAGATAGCATCAAGTCCACCATGAGTTCGGGGTAAACCCATGATGAAATCCATTCCGATGCTTTCCCATTTCCACTCGGGTATGTCCAGGGGTCTAAGTACTCCCGCAGGATGACGGTGTTCAGCTTTCACCTGTTGGCAAGTGAGGCAGTGTGCGGCATGCTCAGCCACCTCACGCTTCATGTTTGGCCACCAAAATGACCTTTTCATGTCTTAGTACATCTTGGTTGTGCCTGGATGTATGGTATACCTTGTCTTATGGGATTCATCCATCAATTTTCTCTTCAGTTCTTCGTTGTCAGGCACGCAAGTCCTGGCTTGGAATAATATTCTTCCATCTTCAGCGATGGAGAAGTCTGGCTTGTCGGCTATGGTCTCTCTGACTCTGAGTAGGAATGGATCATTAGCCTACTGCTCTCTGATCTTGACAAAAATGTCGGGTTGAGCTCTAAGATTAGCCACTATCATCTTAACACTTCTCTTTTCAATGTTCAGGTCCAAACTGGCAAATTGTTCCAACAATTGCATCTCGCCTATGACTAGACAAGATAAAGAAGCTACTGGCTTCCTACTGAGTGCATCAGCTACTGCATTACCTTTGCCTGGGTGGTATTGGATATTGAAATCAAAATCTTTCAAGTACTCCAGCCATCTCCGTTGTCGCATATTTAGTTCATTCTGAGAAAATAAGTACTTCAAACTCTTGTGGTCAGAGTAGACAATAAATTGCTCCCCGTATAGGTAATGCCTCCAAATCTTGAGTGCAAAAACCACAGCAACTAGCTCTAAGTCATGGACAGGATAATTAACTTCATGTGTCATCAATTGCCTTGAAGAATAAGCAATCACCTTCTCGTTCTGCATTAGTACATAGCCTAGACCGATTCCAGATGCATCAGTGTAGACTAACAATCCTGCGCCTTCGATTGGTAATGCTAGGACAGGTGCATAAGTCAACAACTGCTTCAGGGTCTGGAAGCTCCTTTCGCACTCCTTGCTCCAGACATATGGGTTCTCTTCCTGCGTGAGATGCGCAACAGGTACAGCTATCTTGGAGAAGTCTTTTATGAACCGTCTGTAATATCCAGCCAGTCCAAGAAAGCTTCTGATTTCTATGACATTAGTCGGCCTTTCCCAGTTGAGTACGACTTCTACCTTGGAAGGATCGACAGCGATACCGTCCTTGGAAATAACATGACCCAGAAATGACACCTCCTCGAGCCAGAATTCACACTTACTCAATTTGGCGTAAAGTTGATTGTCCCGCAAGATTTGCAGAGCGATCCTCAGATGCTCCTCCATGGTCTTGGAGTATATGAGAATAGCATCAATGAATACCACGACGAATTTTTTGAGGTAGGGCCGATAGATGCTGTTCATTAGTTGCATAAAAGCTACAGGAGCATTTATTAGTCCAAAAGGCATGACTACAAATTTGTAATGACCATACCTGCTCCTGAAAGCCGTCTTGTAAATATCTGCATCTTTAATCCTCATCTGTTGATATCCCGATCTAAGGTCAATCTTAGAAAAATACTTTGCTCTTGATATCTGATCAAATAATTCATCGACACGCGGCAGAGGGTACTTGTTCTTGATAATGAGATTGTTCAACAGCCTGTAATCGTTGCATAACCTCATAGATCTATCCTTCTTCTTGACGAACAACACTGGTGCTCCCCAAGGAGAAGAACTTGGTCTGATAAACCCTTTTTCTAAAAGTTCCATCAGTTGCTCTTTCAACACTTTCAATTCAGCGGGGGACATCCTGTAAGGTTGGCATGATACCGGTGCAGCTCCAGGTACCAGATCAATTGAGAAATTCACATCTCTCTCGGGTTGAATGCATGGCAGCTCATCAGGAAACACATCAGGATATTCTTGTAGTATATGAATGTCTGATAACTTGGTTGCTTTCTTCTTAACTACAATTGCGGCTAAAAATGCCACACAGCCCTTTCTTATTATGTTTTGTGCCTTTATGGCAGAGACGAGAGACAAGTGCCTCTTGTGTCTACGTCCCGTAAAGGTTAACTTAGGGAATTCGCTAAAGGAAATATTCCCTCTTCTACAATCCACGATAGCCCCATACGTGGATAGCCAATCGGCTCCCAGAATTACATCGTAGCCCTCCATGGGCATACAGATCAAATCAGCTCTAAGGTTGAGTTCACCAATCTTAACATCAGCTAATGGATAATATTTATCAATTGGGCCTCTTCTCCCAATGGTGTAGTAACAAGCAATTCAAATCCCATAGATGCAGGTTGTTCAGTTAATGTATCAACAAATGCTTGTGATATAAATGAATGTGTTGCGCCAGTATCAAATAATACAAAAGCTGACTGATAGAGTACTGGTAAAGTACCTTCGACGACCCCACCTTCCTCGGTGGTTTCCACTTCTTGTAAGGCCTACAGTCGACCGGGTTTCTTCTGTCCCATAAGACGCTTTTCATTCTCCTTAAGCAATGGGCACTCGGGAATCTGATGCTCTCTGCTCCCACAATGAAGGCATGCACCTGCCTTCCTCCAGCACACTTTTACGGTATGGCCCAGCTTGTCACAGTGTTTGCATCTAGGCTTGTTGTTTAGGGCAGTAGAAGTCGGGAGTTTGGGCTTTCGCTCCTGGCTTGGCCCATCAGTGATACTTAATGGCCATTTTTTACCGTTAGTAGGCTTGCTCGGTGCTCCCGAGGTCTGCTCCTTCTTGAACATTCTTCCCTTGATGCGCTCAATGAGTTCAATCGCATCCTCCAGGCACTGTGCTCTCCTGACCATCTCTGGATAGGTCTGAATATCAAATGGTGCCAGTTGTGTGATATAAGGGGATCTCAGCCCGTTAAGAAAGAGCTTGGCCTTCATTCTCTCTGTGTTAAGAAGATGATTGGTGTAGTAAGCCAATCGAGAGAACTGTGCCTCGTATTCAACAACAGTCAGGTTCCTCTGCTTTAGAGCGGCAAACTCGGCGGCTTTCCTCTCTTGAACTCTTTCTTAAAAATATTTGGAGTTGAAATGCTCCTTGAATTCATTCCACGTGAACTGTGCGTCTGCCCTCGTAGCTTCAATGGACTCCCACCATGCACGGGCGTCCCTTTCAAGTGGGAATGTGGCAAGTAAAAGCTTATCTCCATCCGCGCATTGCATAACGCGGAAGATACGCTCAGTCTCTTTGAGCTAGTTTTCTGCCTTATCCGGGTCGGTGGTACCGCTGAATCGGGGTGGATTCAGGTTGCGAAAATTCCGGTGCAATTCACCAACTCCACGGTTGTTATTGTTGTTATTGTTGGCTCCAGCCACTTGAAGTAAGGCTTGAGTAAGCTGTTGAATAGTTTGCTGCATATCACGGAGTTGTGCACGCTCCGCTGCCATGGTTTAAGTTGCTTCAAAAAGAAATTTTAATATACTATAATTGAGTTTGCACTAAGTTTGTGCATGTGTGAGTTTATTTTATCTTAATTACCCTTGGTTCTACCCTTCCCACATAGGTATGGAATTAGACTCTAAGTCAAGTCAGGTCAAACCATGAACATCGTATACTTAAGAATAACCTAGGCTCTGCTACTACAAAATTGTAATGCCCCGACGCGGAATATCGGAGCGGAATTACAGTTATTAAATAATATAGAGCGAGAAATAAATGCAAACCATTGCACAAATGGAATAATACCAAATAAACTCAAATTTCATTAATAATCCACCAAACTTCAATACATTCACTAATATCTCATCAACTTCATGAACTAACTATTACATCAACGTGTCAGAGCCAAAACTAGGGCCCAGAGCACTTTATTGAAAATCCAAACTAATACATCATAACTATCTGACTCATTCTATACTAACTACTAAAGCTATGGTTGCTGAAATGGTCACACCTGTGCATCATCCTCAGTCCCGTCCTCTTGAGTGTGGTCATCTTCAGACTCACCTGAAACATGTTAAATAAAAACATAGGATGAGAGAATAACACCCAGCAGGACTTAATATCTCATGAACACAAGCATGGTTTAAATGATTAATGTCTTAATGGCAGGTTAACTAGAGAGAAGAGTCATGTAGATCACGCAACAATAACGAGAGAACAATAGCATCTGGTACAGGGAAAATAGTTCAACGAGAATGATAATAGAATGGCCATGTAACGATATATCATGTAATTTGCACAACGTGCTCTAGTAACGACAACAAGTGTACTGGTATAGATAGTACTTTCATTGTCATAGATTAATCTTGATAGTATGCTGGCACTAGATGCATGCCGTAACACATCCTTGATCATTTTAACTCCCATAGGCACTAGCACTCTTTGGGCGCTCCTTCGAGGACCTGATCGGGCCCTATTGTGTTGGCATTTGTCATTTCTTTATCTTAGACAATCACAAGAATGGCCAATAGAGTACCAAGAAGAGATAAGAGAGTTCTAGATGAGAAAGATGAGTGTGTAGAGAGAACGTGAACAGATGATAGGATATAGAGAGTAGATGAGATGGGGTATTATCATAAAATCACGTTAAACATCGATAGTAACGGTTGCACGGCACACCATTACGGGCCGACAGTCTGGTAGAAGTCACTACTGTTCACTAGCTGTGTTGTATACACAAGCTAGATGGTCTAGCGTGATCATAAGATAAGGAGTGAACGCACTAAGGCCATGGATCGTACTGATCCGTAGAAGTGTATCGGGTTTTAAGGTACAACCAACTCGTCGGCAATGGACGTACGCCAAAGCCAAGAAGACTTACAGAGGCCTTGACAAGGAGTCCCTGGCCCAGTCGAGAGTATTCCCGATGGAGAGGTGGTCCAAGTCAAGAGAAAGTGTGTTAGAAAAATGGGTCCGTCGTGCCTCGAGTGCTCGAAGCTGAGGGAAAACGATAACAGTAGTTAAAATGCGAACGAAGACAATTATATTTAATAAAATAGGGTAATTTAGTCATTTATTTTGCTAATTTACCGAATACATTATTGCATAATTTATCAGGGTAAAAAGGCAATTAATAATGTTAGGTGTGCGTGTATGTGTAAAGAAATCATGAGGATAAGTTAAGTCGTGTAAATGGCTTTTAAATAATTAAATTTATGTAATTATTGCCATTTATTAATTTTTCCAGGTTGAATTAACTATATCATGGTTTAATAATGGCTAAATAAACGGTACATAGCCAAAACAGCAGGGCATATGCACAAATTTAACTTCTGGCCGCAAACTTCAAATTGCGGCGGGTCGCGACGGGCGGCTCGGTTGCCGTCTGAAGCCCGACCGGCCTAGTCCGGTCTGCGCCAGAATCTTGGCGGCTGAGGCCGCCGCATTTCTTAACGCGTCGGACCCACCAGCTGTGACCCCACTTGTCATGCCCCGCCAATTTAGCAGCGAAATAAATCGGGGAGGCATGAACAACGAGTATGGTAACGTAAATTGCGCATACATTCGCAAATATCAGAGCATCTAATAAACAATAATTATAATAAAACTCCTCATTTTATTGATAATTCATCTAAACAATTACAATCACTAATTCAGAGCCAAAACATAGGGCTCAATAACATCATTACATTGGAAATGATAACTAAGCAACTAATTGTCTAGACTCTATGATACTAAAGACATTCCATCGTTATGACTTCAGGTCGCTCATCACTCCAGTCCAATCTCGTTGTTGTGTGTAAAGTCATCATCTGACTTACCTGAAACACAATGACAAATAACGAAGGGTGAGCGATAACGCTCAGTAGGACTTAATATCTCGTGTAAACAAGTATGCTTTAAGTAGTTAATGTCTTAATTGCAGGTCAACTAGAGAGTAAAGTCATGTAGAGCATGTCACGATAACGAGAGAACAATTGCAACTGGCACAGGGAAAATAGTACAACGAGAACGATAATAGAATGGCCATGTAACGATATAACATGTAAATTGCACAACGGTGCACTAGTAACGATCACGCTTGCACTTGTAGAGATAGCACTTTGATTGTCATAGATTAATCTAGATAGTAAACTGGCGCTGGATGCATGCCGTAACACATCCTATGATCATTTTAACTCCCATGGGCACTGGCACTTTTCGGGCGCTCCTCCCAGGACCTGATCGGGCCCTATTGCGCTGGCATTAGTCATTTCTTTTATCTCAGACAATCACACGAATGGCCAATAGAGTACCAAGAAAAGATAAGAGAGTACTAGACGAGATAGATGAGAGTGTAGAGAGAACGTGAACAGATGAGAGTAAAGAGACTGTAGATGAGATAGGGACAATTTCGTAAAACAATGTGAAACTCCGATAGTAACGGTTGCACAGCACTAGGTCGGGTACCGGCAGTCTGGTAGAAGTCACAACCGCCCCTTAGCCGTGCTGTGTACACGGGTCAGGTTGTCCGGTGTGAACTCAAGACGAGAAGGAACACTAAGGCTTGGATCGTACTGATCCCTAAGAGTGTAACGGGTTTTAGGGTACAACCAGCTCGTTGACTAAGGACGTGCGCCAAAGCCAAGAAGACTTACGGAGGTCTTGACAAGGAGTCTCTAGTCCAGTCGAGAGTATTCTCGGTGGAGAGGTGCTCCAAGTCAAGGGAAAGTGTGTAAAAACGGGTCCGTCGTGCCTCGAGTGCTCGAAAGCCGAGGGAAAACGGTAACGGTAGATAAAATACGCGAGTCAAAACGGAAACAATTGTATTTAACAAAATAGGGTAATTTAGTCATTTATTTCGATAATTTACCGAATACATTATTGCATAATTTATCAAGGTCAAATGGCAATTTAAAATGTTATGTGTGTGCAAGTGTAAAGAAATCTTGAGGATATGACAAGTCGTGCAAATGTCATTTTAATAATTAAATGTATAACATTAATGCCAATTATTAATTTACCAAGTCAAATCAATTATAACATGGGTTAATCATGGCTAATTAAGAAGTATATAGACTAATCAGCAGGGATATAAGCACAATTATATGTTCTGGCCGAAATTTCAAGAAGGCGATGGGGTGCAAGGGCGCGTTACTTATTGAGTCGCGACGGGGTATCCCGTCGCGGTTCAGGTCGCGGTGGTGCGGCCTAACGTGACAGGCGAACCGGCCGGCCTGGCCCGGTTCGGGTTGGGAACGCGGCGGCGAGGGCCGTCGCGTTCATGACGCAACCAGCATGCCGACCGCGACACGCCTGTTATCGCGGCGGATCGCGCCGTCGCGATAACATGTGGGTTTGTTTTTTTTCCCTCTTTCCGAGGGCAAGTCCTCTGTGATACAGGGACGTTCTAAATTCCATATAAAATAAGACGGTGATCCAAAAAGCACGAAACTAATTTTAAACGAAAGTAGACATGTATATCTATCAACATGTACGATTAATTTGAAAATAGACAAGGTTTAGAGATACATTGGTCAGTTTACTTTTTGGTGACCTAAACAGGTGCAGTCAAGGTTCAATGAATTAATTAGAGATGTATACGTGATGAAAAATTATGAAACCACCGGCGTTTGAAAGCTAACATTTGGTAGTATTTATGATAATTTTATCATGGAATGATGTCAAGTTTTCACGAGGTTAAAAAGGAAACATGGAGGGTTGAGTGCAGAGGTCTGATAGATATTCAAAGATTTAATTCTCCCTCATGGGAGATCGAAATCAAGCAAGACCAGGAGCGTTTGAAAGATAATGAGATGTAGTATATCTGAGAATTTTATCAAGGCATGAGAGCAAGTATACGTTGGGGATTACAGAAAACACAAGATCTCAGTTCATGGTAATAGCAGGACTTCACGAATTAAATTCTCCCAAATGGGTGAACGAAATACCACGCAACCATAGGGCTTTTGAAGAAGTACATGAAGGATACCTAGGCTAATTATTTCACGATTTTAGCTAGAGAGATTGCCTACCTTTTTCATGAAGTAAGAAAGCCCTAGTTTGAGTGACGAAAATAAGAGAACCCCTTCTTGCTCCAAGCCTTCTCCTTCCTTGCTCCTTGGTCCAAATCTTCTCCTCTTCCTCTCCAAAAGTCTTAGCACAAAATTGTGGGGTGCTAGGGTCAAATGGGGGGTGTTTTGATGGCTTGTACAGTTCTAAATCACCTAAAACTCTTTACCACCTCATTTAATTACGAATTTCTATAATTATCACATATTTTTCTTGCTATATCTATCTAATTGGGTAAGGGAGAGGCCTAATTTCGTGGGTAATAGTTTAAGATAGGATTAGGACTCTTATTAAGATATATATGAGTCATATTAGTGCTTTAATGACCCCTTTTTTAATTAAGAGATAATATAGTTACGAATTTCCCTATTTAATTTGGGTCTCTTATATTTAACCCAATTGTCTCTCATCTAAATCCCAATTTTAGATTAGGATAGAGTCCTATTAGGTTAGACTAGGGTTAGGGCTCTTTTTAAGATAAGTAAGAGTTAAAATAGTCATTATCTTAACCATTTTCTATTTATTACTATTTTTAGGTACGAATTTAGCCTAATTACTTCCCATCTCATGATGGACTCTTCTCATTTGGGCCCAACAATTCATGTTAGGTCCATTAACCAAACCCATTAATAATTTAACTTAATGGGTATTGATTTAGTTTCTATTTATTCACCCTTTATTCTAATTTAAATCTATTTATCACACTTATTCAAGTAATTTCATATTTTTAAATTGAATAAATATTATTCATGCCAATATTTCTAATAGTCATCATTTAGGCTCTTACTCTTGGTCCAATAACTCATGTGAGTCTAATTGTACAATCCATGTACTTACTTTTCTTAATGGATTTTTAATTATCCTTTTATTAGAGAATTTATTCATGGGCCAAGATTGTCCATTGGTCCAAATATCATAATGGGCTATCATCCCATATTATTTAAAGTCTACCCACATATTTATTTTAATTTATAATCCACTTTGGGTCATAAAATAATGAGTTCTTCGACTTATTCCTTAATTATGTTAATAAGTCGCATAAATTCTTAAACTAAGTCCAAACGATTTTTCTATGCCCAAATTTCATGGTGGGTCATTAGAGAACATTATTTAAAGTATAAGTACTATTTTTACGAAATTTTTATAGGGGTTTATACACATGGAATAATGATGCGTACCGTTTTAACTTGTTGAATTTATTATTCGATAAAATTTCAATTTATCCATAATTTTTAATTAATAGATTTTCTGGGGTACTACATCCTCCCCCACTTAAATAGAATTTGGTCCCCAAATTCATATGATATGATACGACTACCAATTTACTCGGAATATTTCTTGCTCCTGCTTGAATCACGTTGTTAAGGGCTTGTGTTAACCCCTGTACGGTGCTTTGCAAGTCTCGCAATTGTGCATGCTCACCAGCCATCTCCACTAATCTTCTGCGAGCAATAATACTTAATTTATTTCTTTTTAGACTTTTGGGTGCTTAAAGTATTACCAAGTTGATACTTATATCTATAGATAAATGTATTTAGATCTTAACCATGGTTCTACCCAATTCTCACATAGGTATAGTAGTTGACTTAGACACATGTCAGGGTAGTTCACCTAGAACATCCTAAGACCAAAAATATCCTAATAAGGACATCCTAGGCTCTGATACCAACTGTCATGCCCCGCCAATTTAGCAGCAAAATAAATCGGGGAGGCATGAACAACGAGTATGGTAACGTAAATTGTGCATACATTCGCAAATATCAGAGCATCTAATGAACAATAATTATAATAAAACTCCTCATTTTATTGATAATTCATCTAAACTATTACAATCACTAATTCAGAGCCAAAACATAGGGCTCAATAACATCATTACATTGGAAATGATAACTAAGCAACTAATTGTCTAGACTCTATGATACTAAAGACATTCCATCGTTATGACTTCAGGTCGCTCATCACTCCAGTCCAATCTCATTGTTGTGTGTAAAGTCAGCATCTGACTTACCTGAAACACAATGACAAATAACGAAGGGTGAGCGATAACGCTCAGTAGGACTTAATATCTCGTGTAAACAAGCATGCTTTAAATACTTAATGTCTTAATGGCAGGTGAACTAGAGAGTAAAGTCATGTAGAGCATGTCACGATAACGAGAGAACAATTGCAACTGGCACAGGGAAAATAGTACAATGAGAACGATAATAGAATGGCCATGTAACGATATAACATGTAAATTGCACAACGGTGCACTAGTAACGATCACGCTTGCACTTGTAGAGATAGCACTTTGATTGTCATAGATTAATCTAGATAGTAAACTGGCGCTGGATGCATGCCGTAACACATCCTATGATCATTTTAACTCCCATGAGCACTGGCACTTTTCGGGCGCTCCTCCCAGGACCTGATCGGGCCCTATTGCGCTGGCATTAGTCATTTCTTTTATCTCAGACAATCACACGAATGGCCAATAGAGTACCAAGAAAAGATAAGAGAGTACCAGACGAGATAGATGAGAGTGTAGAGAGAACGTGAACAGATGAGAGTAAAGAGACTGTAGATGAGATAGGGACAATTTCGTAAAACAATGTGAAACTCCGATAGTAACGGTTGCACAGCACCAGGTCGGGTACCGGCAGTCTGGTAGAAGTCACAACCGCCCCTTAGCCGTGCTGTATACACGGGTCAGGTGGTCCGGTGTGAACTCAAGACGAGAAGGAATACTAACGCTTGGATCGTACTGATCCCTAAGAGTGTAACGGGTTTTAGGGTACAACCAGCTCGTTGACTAAGGACGTGCGCCAAAGCCAAGAAGACTTACGGAGGTCTTGACAAGGAGTCCCTAGTCCAATCGAGAGTATTCTCGGTGGAGAGGTGGTCCAAGTCAAGGGAAAGTGTGTAAAAACGGGTCCGTCGTGCCTCGAGTGCTCGAAGGCCGAGGGAAAACGGTAACGGTAGATAAAATACGCGAGTCAAAACGAAAACAATTGTATTTAACAAAATAGGATAATTTAGTCATTTATTTCGATAATTTACCGAATACATTATTGCATAATTTATCAAGGTCAAATGACAATTTAAAATGTTATGTGTGTGCAAGTGTAAAGAAATCTTGAGGATATGACAAGTCGTGCAAATGTCATTTTAATAATTAAATGTATAACATTAATGCCAATTATTAATTTACCAAGACGAATCAATTATAACATGGGTTAATCATGGCTAATTAAGAAGTATATAGACTAATCAGCAGGGATATAAGCACAATTATATGTTCTGGCCGAAATTTCAAGAAGGCGATGGGGTGCAAGGGCGCGTTACTGATCGAGTCACGACGGGGTATCCCGTCGCGGTTCAGGTCGCGGTGGTGCGGCCGGACGTGACAGGCGAACCGGCCGGCCTGGCCCGGTTCGGGTTGGGAACGCGGCGGCGAGGGCCGTCGCGTTCATGACGCGACCTGCATGCCGACCGCGACACGCCTGTTATCGCGGCGGATCGCGCCGTCGCGATAATATGTGGGTTTGCTTTTTTTCTCTTTTTCCCAGGGTGAGTCCTCTGTGATACATGGACGTTCTAAATTCTTTATAAAATAACACGGTGATCCAAAAAGCACAAAACTAGTTTTAAACGAAAGTAGACATGTATATCTATCAACATGTACGATTAATTTTAAAATAGACAAGGTTTAGACATACATTGATCAGCTTACTTTTCGGTGACCTAAACAGGTGCAGTCAAGGTTCAATAAATTAATTGGAGATGTATACATGATGAAAAATTATGAAACCCATGGCGTTTGAAAGCTAACATGTAGTAGTATTTATGATAATTTTATCATGGAATGATGTCAAGTTTTCATGAGGTTAAAAGGGAAACAAGGAGGGCCGAGTGCACAGGTCTGATAGATATTCAAAGATTTAATTCTCCCTCATGGGAGATTGAAATCAAGCAAGACCAAAAGCGTTTGAAAGATAATGAGATGTAGTATATCTGAGAATTTTATCAAGGCATGAGAGCAAGTACATGTTGGGGATTACAGAAAACACAAGATCTCAGTTCATGGAACAACAAGACTTCACGAATTAAATTCGCCCAAATGGGTGAACAAAATACCACGCAACCATAGGGCTTTTGAAGAGGTACATGAAGGATACCTAGGCTAATTATTTCACGATTTTATCTTGAGAGATTGCTACCTTTTTCATGATGTAAGAAAGCTCTAGTTTGAATGACGAAAATAAGAGAACCCCTTCTTGCTCCAAGCCTTCTCCTTCCTTGCTCCTTGGTCCAAATCTTCTCCTCTTCCTCTCCAAAAGTCTTAGCACGAAATTGTGGGGTGCTAGGGTCAAATGGGGGGTGTTTTGATGGCTTGTAGAGTTCTAAATCACCTAAAACTCTTTCCTCCTCATTTAATTACGAATTTTCATAATTATCACATATTTTTCTTGCTATATCTATCTAATTGGGTAAGGGAGAGGCCTAGTTTCATGGGTAATAGTTTAGGATAGGATTATGACTCTTATTAAGATATATATGAGTCATATTAGTGCTTTAATGACCCCTTTTTTAATTAAGAGATAATATAGTTACGAATTTCCCTATTTAATTTGGGTCTCTTATATTTAACCCAATTGTCACTCATCTAAATCCCAATTTTAGATTAGGATAGAGTCCTATTAGGTTAGACTAGGGTTAGGGCTCTTTTTAAGATAAGTAAGAGTTAAAATAGTCATTATCTTAACCATTTTCTATTTATTACTATTTTTAGGTACGAATTTAGCCTAATTACTTCCCATCTCATGATGGGCTCTTCTCATTTGGGCCCAACAATTCATGTTAGGTCCATTAACCAAACCCATTAATAATTTAACTTAATGGGTATTGATTTAGTTTCTATTTATTCACCCTTTATTCTAATTTAAATCTATTTATCACACTTATTCAAGTAATTTCATATTTTTAAATTGAATAAATATTATTCATGCCAATATTTCTAATATTCATCATTTAGGCTCTTACTCTTGGTCCAATAACTCATGTGAGTGTAATTGTACAATCCATGTACTTACTTTTCTTAATGGATTTTTAATTATCCTTTTATTAGAGAATTTATTCATGGGCCAAGATTGTCCATTGGTCCAAATATCATAATGGGCTATCATCCCATATTATTTAAAGTCTACCCACATATTTATTTTAATTTATAATCCACTTTGGGTCATAAAATAATGAGTTCTTCGACTTATTCTTTAGTTATGTTAATAAGTCACATAAATTCTTAAACTAAGTCCAAACGATTTTTCTATGCCCAAATTTCATGGTGGGTCATTAGAGAACATTATTTAAAGTATAAGTACTATTTTTACGAAATTTTTATTGGGGTTTATACACATGCAATAATGATGCGTACCGTTTTAACTTGTTGAATTTATTAATCGATAAAATTTCAATTTATCCATAATTTTTAATTAATAGATTTTCTGGGGTACTACACCACTAGTATCGTGGTGGGTTGCGCCGCCGCGATAACAGGGATGGTCTGGCCATTTACCCTTTTTCTCTGGGTAAACCTATTTGCTATAGGGCACTTCTAAATTGCATATAAAATTGTACGGTTATCTAAAAAGCATGAAACTAGATTTAAATGAAAGTAGACACATAGATATATCAACTTGCACAATTAATTTGAAAATAGACAAGGTTTAGGCATGCTTTGAACAAGTGACATATCACTGACCTAAACATGCATAGAAAGGGTTCCATGAATTAATTAGAGATGGTACATGATAAAAATTAGGCAAACTAGAAGCGTTTGAAAGCTAACACGATGTAGTATTTATGAGAATTGTCTCATGGTATGGGGTCATGTGTGCCCGAGGTTTAAGAGTAAACATGAAGGGTCGGGTACATGGAACTGTCAGGGATTCAAAGAATTAATTCTCCCTCATGGGAGGTCGAAATGGAGCAAACTAGAGGGCTTTTGCTCGTGAACATGGAGTCTTCCTAGAGTAATTTTTAAACAGATTTGGCTTGAGATATTGCCTACCTTTTTTCGCGGAGTAAGAAAACTAGGGTTTGATGATGAAAATAGGATGAAATCCCTTGCTCCAAGCCTTCTCCTCCAAGCTCCTCACGTCCAGAACGCCCCCTCCTTGTTCCTCAGAGCTCCAACTACAGTCTATGGGTTGCTAAGGCGATGTTTAGGGTGTTTTGATTGCCAATTAGAGTCCCTTCTATCTAAAACTCCTTCCTCCTATTAAAAATCTGAATTTCTATAATTATCTCCCACTTTCTTTCATTTGTCCTCCTAATAGGGCTAGAAACAGATCTAATTTCATGGGTAGAGGGTTAGGGTAGGTATAGGACTCCTTTTTAGGATATATATATATGGGTTATTTAGTATTTATCTTAACCCCTTTCCATTTTCTATTATTTTTACTCCGAATTTAACTTAATTTCCTCTCATTCCATGTTGAGCTCTTCACTTTTGGGCCCATTCTTTTAGGCTTGGACCAATAGCACAACCCATTCCTAACTTAACTTAATGGGCTTTGATTTAAATCATTCTAATTCTATTTATTCCCCTTTTTATTCAATTAAATATATTTTCCTCATTTATTAAAAATAATAATTTTATTTTATTTGGGTTTTAAAAATCAAGGGTGCTACAATTTAGGTATGGTTGAATTTTCTTACAACAATAGTTACCACACAAGCATCGGCATGGCACCATATGAAGCACTTTATGGAAGACCTTGCAGAACACCATTGAATTGGCATGAAGTGGGTGAAAGGTAGGCAATGGGACCGGAATTGGTGCAGCAGTGTGCAGAGATTGTCATGTTTATTAAGGCGAAGCTTCAAACACCTCAAAGCTGGCAAAAGCGTTATGCGGATATGCGGTGCAGACCACTACAGTTTGAAGTCGGCGACTATATGTTTTTGAGGGTCTCTCCAACCAAAGGTGTTTTAAGGTTTAGCAGGAAAGGCAAGTTGAGTCCCAGGTATGTGGGTCCGTTTCAAATTCTAGAAAGAATTGGTGAGACAACGTACAGGTTGGAGCTTCCAACGGATTTCACCGATGCCCACGATGTGTTCCATGTTTCAATGCTAAGGAGATACATTCGGGATCCTTCTAAGATTGTCAGCTACACACGGGATGATTTGATGCCGGATATATCCATGCCAGAGTATCCAGTGATGATTACATGTCGCCGAACCCAAAGGTTAAGGAATAAAGACATGGAATTGGTAAAGATTAGATGGGAAAATGGGCAGGGTGGAGAGGATACTTGGGAGTTGGCCGATGAGATGTACAAGACGTATCTATACTTGTTTGAGTAAGAGTTAAATGTGTTGATTGCGTTTACTCCTTTAATTTCGAGGACAAAATTTCTTTTAGGTGATAGTAATGTAATATCCTATATATTCGGATCATGGTTCACCGGGTTTAGGGGACAGTGTGTGGCCCATTGTATGAGTGTGTGTGTGTGAAGGTGTGTTTACAGGTTGGTGTGGCAGGTTGGGAGGCTGGAGAGTTGGAAATTCTAGCCCAAACAGACCTCTGGTGGGTTCATTAAGAACGTGACAAACATAGTCATCGTGATTCTTATATGAATGCGACCACCTACACCCTCGCGATTTCGAACTGCTTTTATGTGAACGCGGCTGCATGCGCACCGCGTGGCGCATGCAGGGTCGTCGAAGTTGAATCGCGTCGACGGGGTAAGTCGCGTTTCTAAACGTGATGGCCCAATACGTCGTGATTTAAACTCTGTGTATTTTGGGCTTCTACCCATGGCCGAACAGTGCAGTTGCACTGTTCAACTGGAGGAGGATTTGCTGAGGGATTTCTGGGCGATTTCTACTGTTTTGGTGTCTGTTTGGCGTGGTTCCGACACGAGGAGGTGCTTCGGAGCACGGGGAACGTCCGAACAATGTTGGATTTACGTTTCCTCTATTGGTAGGGGAACTCTTCACTATTTTACCTTGTATGGACTGTATAGATTAGGGTTTGCAGATTTTGATTTGGAAATCATGCAAGCATGATAGAGAGCATGCTTAGGGTTTTATATGAAGGTTTAATTCATGCTTTATCACCCTGTACAATGGTGTGGTGTGATTTTCGGAATGATAGTTTAGGGTTTGTTTCTGCTGTCTGAAAGGCGACGGAACTAGTCGTCGCATTTTGTGAATGCGACAACCTGGCCCGCGCGATTTAGGCCTTAAGGCGACGGGTTGGTCTGTCACGATTCAAGCACCGATTGGCAGCCACTGTGTTGGACGCGATTTAGAATGTGGCCACCCGAGCATTGTGGTTTTGTGGCCAGTCTGTCTGGTTTCTATTGTACATTGCTTGGGCTGTGTTGGCTATGCAATGTAGGGTCTGCATGGGTTGTGTCAGCTTATACCGAGGTTGATAGCGATGGGTTTTGCTTGGAAATGTGTGCATAGCAAGTTGGGTTGTAACGCCTTTTGTGGTTACCTCTCCTGTCGATTACCTAGGCACTGGGTGCTTCGGTTTTGTCCCAGTACAGTGAGTATCGTCAAGGTTTGTGTCGTCTTCTTGGACACCCTCACTCCTAAGTTTGAGTTGTACGTCCGACTGAGGGAAAGATGGCAGGGGGTAGCGACTTGTGTTTGTGGGTCTATGGTCACTTGTAGCGAGCTCGTTGTTGGGGGATGGACACAAGTAGACGTACTGGTCCTCAACTAGTCCAGCTTCCAGTGCCTCAGTTTATAGAGCTCGGACCGGAGTCCCAAAAAGTGCCAGGCTTGGGCCTGCAGCTGTGTGGTCTGCAGGAGTGGTGTTGGCTTGTATCCACAATTCTTGACCCTGTTGAGGTGGAGGGGCAGCTGGACCTTTCGTCCGTAGCTGCAAGGCTGAGAGGTAGACTTGTGTTGTGTGTCCAGGTTTGTGGCTAGTGTTGCGAACTAGTTCTTGTGACTCGTGTGCAGTGTGCCCTTCTTTAGCTTGTACACGTGTATGTGGTTTGCCGTTTATTTATTTACAGCTGTAGTATCATGCTTTGGCGGTGATATATTTTAATTGCTTACAGCTTTGCTTACTACACCTGCTATACATTGCTCTTTTGGCTTTTGGTAAGTTGCCCTACTGAACCAGTGACTTGTGAGGCTCACCCCTTCTTCTTCCAGGTGAAGGAGAGCAGGAGGGTTCCATGGGGGTTTGTGCCAGGCCAGTGTACTTTGTATTATGACTTTGGTATGGAACTGAATAAGTACATTTCATGTGGATATGTGTGAGAAATGGAAACTTATATGTGTTCAGTGTGTTCTTCTATATTTCCACGGACATGTTGTATTGATATCCCTTGCGTGGCTACGGCTCGTTCGCAAGAGACGGAGTCGTGTCGGGCACGTTATAGGGCTAAGGGGTCTGAATGGGGAGGACCGTCACAATTTAAGTCTAGCAGAATCGCACTGGAGTTTTTTCAAGGAGGGTGGCTTCTTGACCTGTAACAGAAGTGAGTTTCCATTCTACTCAGAAGGAAGAGGACCAGCGAGGAGCTGGGGGTTTGTATATCCTTGGGGGGATTGTACCCTAGTTAGTGAAATCCCAAGATTTGCTTGGGGACTGGACGTAGGACTTCAATTTGAGAAGTACTGAACTAGGATAAAATTTATGTGTTCTTGTGTGATTGTTTAAATTTGCTTTCGCACTGCTACTCTATCTCCGCACACATCAACATTCACTAACCGAAGTTTTCAAGTGGTGATTTTTGTGTTTTAGTTTCAGTATTTCTGCAACTATTCTATCCACCCCCCCCCCCCCCCCCTCTAGAAAGCTTGCTGTCATATCATCTGTGGGCCAACAAGTTGTATCAGAGCCAAGTCTCTTCGAGCAAGTAGATATCACGATCTAAAGAGCAAAGATCAAATGGCAGCTCAAAGTTTTGTAGAAGGCCAATCCATTTTCCTGCATCCACTCTTTGATGGTGATTACACTTACTGGAGGATAAGGATGGAATTCTTCATTCAAGGCTACGACTACCGAATATGGAGCATCATAGAAGATGGTGATCTCCAAATCTCCAAGCCCAAGGAAGATTGGACTGTTGAAGATAAGAACAAGCTATCCTTGAATAGCAAGGCAAAAAGCTTCATATATTACACTCTATCCAAGCCAGAATTGGATAAAATATTCATCTACAAGACAGCCAAAGATATGTGAGAACAGCTAAAACTTAAATATGAAGGAGAACCCACGATAGTTGAAGAACATGCTACTCAAGCTGAGGAAAATCCAGAAACTCTTCAAGATGAGATCATTCTAGTTCCAAAAGAAGACACTGATACTCAAGTGTCTAAAGAAACTAGATAGGAAGCTATGACTTCATCTCCTCTAACTATCTTCATTCAAGAAGTATTGGACCAATATCATGCTGAGAGTATGATGGAAGTTGATGAAGAAGCACCCATTCAGGGGGAGGAATCTCAAGTTAAGGGAGAGTTTCAAAGTTTTCCCCAGGAGAATATCCCTGAAGAGGAAAGTGTTAAAGAAGAAATTGATGAAGAAGAAGATGAGGGTGAGATACAAAACTTCCAAGGGCTACATCAGAAATCACCTTCAATGAACAACTCATCAGGCTGCTCCAGCACTGAAGAAGAAGAAAATGCCAATCCACCTTTTATGAACAAAGGAAAAAGGCATTCAAATGGGTATGGTTAGGGATGCTCAAAAACATTCGATTGGTGACTACCAACTCTTCACTTATTTCCAATCTGAAGAAGAAGTAGTCATCCTTATTTTTTAGCTTTTAGTTTTTAAACATACATTTTCATTTGTTATTTATTCCCTAAATTACAAAGCTACTAACATCCTTGCAAGAATTTTATCTTTTATATAGATCCATGCAGAGAATTTCCTTGAAGACCTCCTAACAACAACAAGTGTAAATGCAACAAGAGATGTTGAAAAAAAATTGAAAATTTATCAAGTCATACACTGAGGGGGAGCCTCACACTCAAAGGGAGCAAACACTAAGGGGGAGCAATAAACAATGACAACAGTAAACGCGTTGTTGAATCCCTCTCCTTCAACATGGTAAGAATATTCCATAACAAGGGGGTAAATGAAAATGGTAAGACCATTCCTTTTTAGTTATTGACAAAAAGGGGGAGAGTATCTTTAACTTGTGAATTTTCTATTTATTCTATATTTTGAGTATGTTTGTTAGAAAATTCTCATAAGTTTTGTCGTCACCAAAAAAAGGGGAGATTGTTGAACCACTCTTATATTTTATCCTTAACTTTGGTGATAACAAAACTCGTAATTAACTTAAATATCATGAATATATTTAATATCATATTTTCCTCGTAAATACAACATACTATAACACTATTGTTTCATGATTTGCCCTGAAAAGCTAAATCGATTACTGTTTTTAAAGTTCACATTGATTACTATATAAACACATCGATTACAGTTTACTTAAACATCGATTTCAGTTAGAACATCGATTTCATTCAAACATCGACTTCAGTTGAACATTGATTTCATTCAAACATCAATTTCAGTTCAACAACGATTTCAGTAAGAACATCGATTATGTTCAAACATCGATTACATACACGGATTACATTCAAACATCGATTTCTATTATACTTAAACATCGATTGCCTCTACATTTCAAACGTTTCAAAATGTCTTTGGCGCCCAAATGAAAGTTTAAATGTACTTCATATGGATAAACTTATTATTTCTCTGTCTGACTGAAGATCTTTTTTGTTGTCTATCCTTCAAGGTAGGTGAGATGTTGTCAGCAGAAAACAAGAAAGTAAGGAAAGGTATGGGCTTCTGTCAGAAAATCCTTTTATTCTGACCCTATCTTCTGTACCTATAGATAAGACTTCCCTCTACACCAAGTGTCTGTTAGATAGAAGAAGAAGAAGTGTAGATGAAGAAGAAGATGAGCAACGGCTAGAAGAGTTCCAATGGATCTCTTCAACAAATCTGTTCAAGCTACTCCATAAAAGGATGAAGCAAGGCTGAAGAACAAGAGATGAGCCTTCCTGAAAATTTCTAAAAGAGTGTACATCTAGTGAGAAGCCTCAACGCCATACACACTCAAAGAAAGGGAGAAAGAGCTCGAGCCCAAGAGGAAGTGTGCACGCAGCCATCTGAAGTCTTCAAGCATTCAAGCTTTTTTTCTCTCTTCACTCTCTCTGTGCATTATTGTAAAGCTGGGGGAGAGTCTATGGCTGAGAGTTTGAGCCTCTTAGTGTTCATCTTGTATAGCTCTCAGTATGTTCTTTCTTTTTCTAAGAAAGACTTTGTCCAGCTGTAGGACTGTATACAATATTCCTCTTCCTGTGTGAAGAGAAGACCAGCAGGGTGCTGGTGGTTTCTGTCCAACTGTGGGATTGTACATAGTATTCCCATCGTGTTAAGGGAAGAACCTAGCTAGGGGTTTAAGTCTAGCAGAACCACACTGGGGTTTGTTCCATGAGGGTGGCTTCATGACTTGTAACAGAAGTGAGTTTCCTTCCTACTCGGAAAGGAAGAGGACCAGCGGGGAGCTGGAGGTTTGTATATCCTTTGGGGGATTGTACCCTGGTTAATGAAATCCTAAGATTTGCTTGGGGGCTCGATGTAGGTCTTCCATTTGAGAAGTACTAAACCAGGATAAAATTTTTGTGTTATTGTGTGATTGATTAAATTTGCTTCCACACTGCTACTCTATCTCCGCGCACAACTACATTCACTAATCGATGTTTTCAAGTGGTGATTTTTGTGTTTTAGTTTTAGTATTTTTGCAACTATTCTATTCACCCCCCCTCTAGAAAGCTTGCTGCCATATCATCTGCGGGCCAACACATATGCTATACTGCCTATCCGTCTGAGAATCTTAAATAGGCCAATGAACTTTGGACTCAACTCGCCATTCTTGCCAAACCTTACAACACCTCAGGTAGGTGACACCTTGATAAACACATGCTCGCCAACATCAAATTCTAAGTCCTTCCTTCTGTTGTCGACATAGCTCTTCTACTAATCCTGCACTGCAGTCAATCTCTGCCTTACCAACTGAATCTTGCCTGTCGTCTCCTAAACCAGCTTGGGTCCTACTAGTTGTCTATCACCAGTCTCCTCCCAGCACAAGAAAGACCTACATGACCGACCGTACAACGCCTCAAATGGGGCCATGCCTATACTGGCGTGGAAGCTGTTATTATTAGCAACCTCCACAAGAGGTAGGTGATGCTCCCAGTCGCCCTTCCAATCTAGTACGCATGCTCTCAACATGTCCTTGAGTGTCTGGATCATCCTCTCAGACTAACCATCTGTCGTAGGATGGAAATCTAAACTAAGCTTCAACTGAGAACACCAATGCCTCGTGAAGACCTTGCCACAGCCGCGAAGTAAATAGCAGGTCTCTATTTGAAGATAGACTTTGGCACACCATGTAATCTCACAATGTCATCAACATACAACCTCGCCAAACTCTCCATAGACTGCCTCTTCCTCATGGGTAAGAAGTGAGTAGTCTTAGAGAATTGGTGAACGACCAACCATACTGACTCATTGCCCCTAACTAATTTGGGAAAACCCTTCATAAAGTCCATGGTAATTGCTTCCCACTTCCACATCGGTATCTCCATCTTCTACATAAGGCCTAATGGTCTCTAATGCTCAACCTTAACCTACTGGCACACCAAACACTGAGACACAAACTCTGCCACATCCTTCTTCATACCTAACCACCATAAGGATCACTTCAAGTCCTAGAACACCTTGGTATTGCCTGGATGAATGGAGAACCTCGACCTATGAGCTTCAGCAAGCACTTGCTCATTAAGCCTGCGATGTCTAGTACAAAACTCTCTTCTGGAACTTGATGACGCTGTCCTTGTCACGAGCAATGCCTGCCTTTGCCACCAACTCCTAAAGCCTGGGATCTAATCCCTGTTGCTCCATAACACTGTCCAACATAGTGGACCTGATGGATAATTGCGCCATGAAAGCCTGGCACAATTGAGGCTCTAAGTCAGTCATGGTGCATGCCGCATTCTCTAACATCTTCCAATCCTACTGAATTATTAATCTCTTTTTGCTAAGAGTGTCTGCTAAAATGTTTACATTCCTCGATGGTATTAAAGCTCGAAATCGTAGTCCTTCAAGAACTTGATCCATCTCCTCTGTCATAGGTTCAACTCTTGCTGGGAGAATAAATACTTCAGACTATTGTGGTCCGTAACCTGATAGCATAAAGATAGTGCCTCTAGATCTTCGGTGCATGGACCAAACCCGCTAACTCCAAGTCACGGGTTGGATAGTTACGCTCATTCTCTTTTAACTGGCGAGAAGCATAAGCAACCATCTTACCATGCTGCATCAGAACACAACCAAGGCCTATCTGTGAAGCATCTGAGTAGATCTCAAAACCATCTACACCACTCGACAGGATCGACACGGGTGTAGATGTCAGCCTTGTCTTCAGCCTCTGAAAACTACTCTCATACTCATCGGACCACACATACTTAACTCCTTTCCTGGTTAGCTTATTCAAAGGCCCCGCTATGGAGGCAAAGCCTTCTATAAATCACCTATAGTAACCGGCTAGACCAAGAAAGCTCCTAATCTCGGACGGTGTCCGCAGAGTCTCCCATTCTAACACAGCCAGAACCTTTACTAGATCAACAGCAACTCCAGTGTCTGAGATGACATGCCGAAGGAAGTTAACCTCACGCATGCAGAAGTCGCACTTGCTGAACTTAGCATACAGCTTGTGCTCACGGAGAACTTGTAGAGCTGTCCTCAAGTGCTCACGGTGTGTAGCTTCATCATGGGAGTAGATTAGCACATCGTCTATGAACACTACCACAAAACTGTCTAAGTATGGCCTGAACACCATGTTCATGAGATCCATGAACACTGTAGGGGCGTTAGTCAAACCAAAATGAAGCACAAGGAACTCGTAGTGTCCATAACGGGTCCTAAACCCTGTCTTGGAATTGTCCTCGTCCTCGATCCTCAATTGATGGTATTCTAAACGTAGATCGATCTTTGAGAACATAGACACAATCTGGAGCTAATCAAACAAGTCATCAATACACGACAATGGATTCTTTTTCTTCACCGTAACTTGGTTGAGCTTCTTGTAGTCAATGCACAGCTTGAGGGAACTGTCCTTTTTTATCACAAACAATACATGTGCGCCCCAGTTTCACTAGGGTGAATAAACTGCTTATGAGCAACTCTTGCAATTGCTTCCTCAGCTCCTCTAACTCTACAGGTGCCATCCTATAGGGAGCCTTAGAGATAGGTGAGGTGCTTGGAAGCAACTCAATATTGAACTCTATCTCCCTTGCTGGTGGCAATCCAGAAAAATCATGAGGGAACACGTCTGGAAACTCCTGCACAACCTCGATCTCCCCAAGGTAGGTGACTGATCGGCCTTAGGAACTAAGACCACACTGGCAAGCAAAGTGTCACAACCCTTGTTCACCATCTTCATGGCATTCATAGCAGAGATCACAGACTTTCCCACCAGATTCCTAGGCAAAGGATGTGAGAACTCCTCCACTCTAGGAATACAGAAAGTAAAGTAATCTTCTTCCTCCTGCAATCTACCAAAGCATAGTGCTCCTCAAGCCAATCCAGACTAAGTATAACATCATAGTCCTTCATCTTGAGCAAGTAGAAGCACCCAAACAAACCCCAATCCTAAATGAACACAGGCAAGGACGAGATGCACTTCCTGGTCACTACAGTACCTACTGGGGGTATGTACCAACAAGGGAACCTCTAGGTCTTCTACCTCAATACCTGACTCCTTAATGCCTAGCAAACCGCTCATAAACAAACAAGTGTGTAGCACCCGTATCAACACTTGAGGTTGCACACCAATAACTAAGACAGTACCTTCAGTGACGTTCTCCGCCTACTTTACATCCTCGCGTGCTAGTGCGGACACTCGGGCTTGGGCTCGAGGCCTTCTTGGCTTCCCAGTCACTGGTGTTGCTACTGCTGGTGTTGGAGTTCCTCTCGGTGCAAACTGCTAAAGTCTCGGATAGTCTTTGATCTGATGCTCAGTGCTATCGCACTTCAGAAACATCCTTACTAGCTTCCACCACTCTGAAACCGCCATGTGTCCTTCGCAATGAGGACACTCCTTCTTGTCGCTGGGTCTGAAGCTGGTCTTATGAGGTAAAGCCACTGACTGGATGGGAACTGTTGTACGCTATGGCTACTATTGGAACACTGCTGCCCTCTTCCTGTCTTGCCTCTGGAATGGTGCAGCCGACCTCTTCTACACCCCCTTCTTATCCTCATGGTACGGGTCCATCTTGCTCTCCTACTTGCAAGTTGCACTAACAGCCTCATGTATGGTCTGATGATCAAAAGGTACCAATCTAGTACTGAGTGATGGTCTAAGTCCCATCACGAACTTCTTGGCCTTCCTATGCTCATTTACAACAAACGTACTTGTAAAGCTTAGAAAATCTCACCTCGTACTCCAGAACAGTCGTGGAACCCGGAGTGAGAGTAAGGAACTCCTATTCCATCTTGTCTTAAATGTGCTCTGCGATGAAATTGGCCTTGAAGAGTCTGGTGAACTCAGCCCAGGTTACCTCTATCACCCCATCCTCGTACCTATTATGTAGCATAGAAGCCCACCAAACGTTAGCTCTCTCCTGTAAGATACAACCAATAAGCAGCAACTATACCAAAAGTAACTCATATGCAAGCATATATATATACTCTAAGTACCTATAGCATATAGGTTGCGAAGCTCATGTTATCCTCTTTCGCACACCTGATAGCACGGAAGATCTTCTCCACCTCTCTCAACCAACTCTCTGCCAGAAGAAGTTGACTCATCCCCTTGAAGGAATGTAGAGCCATCTTCTTAAAATGCTCCATGATGGACGGACCACCATATTCAAGCTCTTGAGGAGCTAGAGCTGGAGCTGGAGACTGAGCCTGAAACAGCATGCAACACTTAAGAAAACACACAACAACAAATTAGACTTCTCCTACTTGCCAATGCCAACATATGCCTATAACTGGGCCTGTAGCACCTCCTAAATTTGTGCTTGCATCTGCATCGCTTGGACTAGGCCTTGCATAAACATGCCATAATCCACGGGTGGTAGTGGTAGTGGGATGGGGAAACCCTAATGCACTGGAGCCTACTGCTCGCCCCTCTCCTCTCGTCTATGCTCGTCCTCCCGAGCCTGAGCACCACGCGTACCATGGCTCGCCAATGCCGGTAAAACAAGTAACTCTATTAGAATCTAAGTTCTTAGACCTAACCATTTTCTTAGCTATCTTTAATTAATTATTAGATATTTTCCACATATATGGACCGATTTCTATAAAGACTTTGAAATATTGTGTGGGTGAATGCTTATTTATGCACAATCTCAACCTATTGCTCTAATACCAATCTCTGTAATGACCCTCTTTATATTGGTACAATTATACCAATCCATGTTTGTATAAAGCGTGCCGCCACAGTGGGACATGTACCCAACATAACAAAGTACCTAGAGATGCACACAAATAACAAAGGAAAGCATAGCGAAAAAAAGGTAATTCTTATTCCATCATCACTACACAATCCCAATGAAATATTGCGGAAAAAACTGCTATGAAGAAATCTAGAAGGGGGGGGGGGTGAATAGATTTCTTTGGATTTTAAAAATCACTAGATTAGAATCATAGAGAACTAGAATTAAGGCTTAAATCTAAAGCTCAATCACAATTATGAACAAATTAGACAAGATATATGGTGAAGAACCAACGAGCCTATCAAGCATCTAGCGCAAAAGCAATTAAACCACGGAGACAAAGAGATTTAGGGTGGTTCGGATTACACAATTGTGTATCCTACATCCACCATCCATACACACACACAAAGTGGCTTATCTTGCCAGTTCAGAAAAGACACTGAACAACACACACACTCTGAGATGCAAAGATCTCAGATCTAACCACACACAAGTGAAATTGGGAACAAGGATTGCTACAATATCACAAAACGCACACAATAGAATGAGTTTGAAGTGAAGAACCAGACTAGATAATTGAATTACAAGTTCAAGAAGTCTGGTTCGAATCTCCCTGTTTTGCTTCAAGGAGGGAGATCAACTCTTTTGCTTCAACTCCAGGATGAAGGCTATGAAGTCTGGAAATCCTTCTTGAGATGGATCATGCAAGATGCTCGAAGCTTCAATTCCTTCAGATCTGGAAGCACTTCTCCAAGATGAAGCCTTCTTCTGGAATAGCCTGAAAATTTCTGGAGTTGGAAGAAGTGATGTGTGTTGCGCCCAAGTGAAGTGGATAAGGGGCATTTATAGTTCCATGGGTCCACAAGATCTCTTGGGATTTTGGGGCACAAAGATTCCCGCTCAAAAAGCCTCAACTGAAAACATCCACGTGTCCCTGCATTTTAGATCTAGAAAAATATCCGAAGTGTGTCGACACCACACAAGCATGTGTCGACACACAAGGCACTGGCTTCAAACTGGGCTTCTAGGAGGGACAATAAGTGTCGACACACAGGCAGGCTGTGTCAACACCACTGGACATTGTCTTCAAACCATACTACTAGGAGGGATAGGGTGTCGACACACAAGCCTTCTGTGTCGACACCACTGGATGCTTTTTCCTTTACTGATTACTAGATGCATGAACTGTGTCGACACCACTGTCATTACTTGAACATTTATTTGAGCTACACATGGAAAAATATTGTTAAATATAAATGAAGCATGATATCCACATTTGTATGAATCATATTTAAACATCATCAAAACAAGAGATCCAACAATCTCCCCTTTTTTGATGATGGCAACTATGATTCATTAAAGAAATTTTGATTTCTCAAACAAGAGATCTTAAAGCATCCATTCACATAATTCCATGGCATACAAAAGAAATGACAGTGACATCCAAATTCTCATCACATCAACAACAACTATGTCATTCAATTTTTACTTGCCAAAAAGATCAAGCATACAAGCACAAAGTGTAATGTGTAATCCAACAGTCAAAAGAAGCAAGAAAATGTAGAGTAACATCCCGTAGCATCCATTGCCATACAAAATGACCCTTCTCCCCCTTTGACATCATCAAAATAAAACAACCATCATGAAGATGGAGGAGGAGGAGGAAGAGGAAGTAATATGCTTTCAATTGCCTTCATCCTAGCTTCCAGAGCACCTAAATTGGTTCTCATTTGAGTTTGCATAGTAGATAGACTGGTATGCAAAAGGTCTTCCATCCTCTGAAGGTTTTCATAAATATTTTCTTGGAAGATATTGAAGCCTTGAGTCATGGATGAAGGACTAGATGATGAGCTAGGAGCTGTGCCATTCTGCCAAAAGTTGCTAAACTTAGTCCGAAGATCTGCTATCTCCTGATCAATATGTGCAGTGTGAGCCTTCATTCTTTCCGTGTCTTCAACAAAATGAGAAAATGATAGGCGGCACTTGGACACTTGACTCACAGCATCTTTGCCAGTTTGAATACTTTGTTGAGTGTTTTCCAAAATAGTGGTTAAAATAGCTTGCAAATCAAATTGGAGACCTTGTAACTGAGTGGAAGCATCACCCAAGGTTCCAACCAGTCTATTGAATCTTCTAGTGGCATGCTCAGCTATCTCTTGCTGTCTCAAAAATTGTCCATTCACTGTATTCTCCAATCTTTGAATCCGAAGTTCAAATGAGACAGACATTTCTCTCATGGATGAATTGAGATTATCAAATTGAACCTGAAGAAACTTATAAATTTCTGGTGGGACAGAAGATCCACCAGATGAAGTGGAGGCTGAACTATGATATTGTTGGAAAAAATTTGAAGGGACAAGCACATCAGAAGGAGGTGGAGATGCATGAGGTGTAGGTGGAACTGACATCTCATGTGGAATTTCAGGGTCAACATGTGGCTGTTCCACCGGATCAACTTGAGGAGCTTCAACATCTGGAGCATGTTCTTCTTCTACATGCTCTGCTGGTGGTTCTACAATAGGCCCTCTTAGCACCTGATCACCCTCAACTCTGAACCTCATATATTTGCAAATGATGGAAATAATATATATTGTTCTGAGGAATCTTTTGAACCTTTTCATTTAGAAAAGAAACTCCAAAGTGTTTGAAGGTAGCTATCAGATGAGCAGCATATAGCAAGGATCTGTGAAGATCTTTCCTAATCGTGTCAGACATGATTTGAGACATGATTAAGTTCAGGTTGACTTTCACATTTTTCTTCATGCAATACATAATAAAACGTTGAATATCTGTAAGCCTGTTCCTTCCACCACCTTGAGGAGTTATGATGCTTGTAAGAATGTGATGTACCAATCTGAGTGTAGGAGAGAAATGATTGGTGTTGAACCGAGTAACATGAGTTTGTCTGTAATCTTTCTTATCATGAGTTAGACCAGTGAGAAGAGTGTAGGAATCATGAAGGTTTAGCTCATACTTACAATAATCCTCACCAGAATTGGGAAAAAGAAATAGTTCAGAGGCTAATTCAGAAGTGAAAAGAATTGAAACACCTTTAACCGCTGACCTAAAACCTTCTGTAGCATCCACAATATTCAGGTAAAATTCTTGAAACAATCAAGGGTAGAAAGTTCTGAACTCAGAAATAAATTGAAGCCATCCTTGAAATTGAAAGAAAGAGATAGCCTCAGGGAACGCATCAGCAAATGCTTGGTCAAATAACTCCATAGCCCTAGGTTTGAGAATGGATCTTCCCGCAGTGGCAGTCTGAGATGGGGTGACTACTAGAGTCCCGGATGTGTCAGACGAAGACTCAGAGGATGAACTTTCTTCATCGGAGTCACTAGAATCAGGGAGAAGCTTTCTTCTAAGGTATCTAGATGGCATGGGTGACTTGCCTTTGCTTTGTGGGGATGATCTACCCTGCTTGGATGGAGTGCCAGACGAACCAGAATCTACCTTCCTCTTGAATGGATCATGCCGAAACTTGCTTCTTCTTTCTGGTTGGGGTTCCTTAATGACCACTCCCCTTGCATCCGTTCTGGACTTGGCCCCTCGCTTGGGAGTTTGCTTGGGAGGCATGATGGAAGGAGAGGAGAAGAGAAGAAGAAGCTTGGCAGTCGGAAGAGGATTTCTGGAAATGCAGAGGATCGTTTCCTTGAGAGTTGGAGGAGGGAGAAGTTCAAAAGGGTTGGGAAACTCAAAGAGGTAGGGTTGACCTAGGATTTTCAGTCTTTTATGAATGGATCGACACCAAAAGAGAGGAGGTACAATGAACCCCCAATCGATTTTACCTAATCTGGAACCAGCAGCTAGGCCCAGTGGTGTCGACACAGAGAGGATGTGTGTCGACCTGACAGATTATGGAGTTGACACATAAAGAGAGCGTGTCGACCTGATTTGGCAAAAATTGTGGAATTTTAAAAAAATGAGAAGGAAAATCTTTATTGTGATAAAAATAGTCTAAAATCAATTATTCAAGTATTTAATATGTTAAAGATTTCATTTCTAATTTCTCATCATCATTCCTTTACAAATTCATTGGTTTGAGGGATATCATTCAAGATTTGATCATTAAAAAATTCTGAAGCATTTGGATGACAACCTTATTGAAATAAGGTACTCTCTTCAGTCAAATTCATTATTTTACACCTTACTAAACCAAAGTAATGTGTTTTCTTCTGTATAAATGCAATTTGAATTGAAGTTAAACACCTTTAAGAGATTTCATTTAGGTATAAATTGTTCATTTATTTGATTGATTTTTCTTCAAATTAAAGCATTGAGCATTCAAATGTAGTAAATCATTTTCACTCAAGTACACATGTTTTCTATACACAAGAGTCCCTGGTTACTAAAGATTTACCAATTATCTGCTTCAAGGGATTAATGATAACCTTTTTACATGGAAATATATATTTATCAGATGCCAATATTTCAAGTTACTCAGTTAACATGAAATTGAATATTTTGATTTTATCCCTTAGAATAGAGATAACATAACACCTCATGACATGCATAGCTCTTCATTCTTTTTGTGAAGGCGTGCAGATTCTTAGTGAATATGTCATTGCTCTGCCAGAAAAAGAAATTATTAATGAACATCCGGAGGATGACACAACTTTGACCTTCATCAATCTCAAAAGAAATGTATAAAGTTAATATCAAATTAACATTTTTCAACTGAAGAAATCAAATTACTTTAGAAGTTCAGAAAATAAAAGAATATTGATGGAGGAGTATGTTATGACAATTAAGAATTCATTCCATGTTGTATTTAGAATAATTAATGAGCATTTCATGAAATACGTATTCATCAAATCACTGAATTAGATTTGGTTTGATGAGAGGAAAAAGTATTGAAACCTTTAGCTCCCCCTGAATTGTTGGTCTTACAATTTTTATCAAAAATAAAGAAAATCCTTCTTCAATCATAGAACTGACAAGATAATCAAAAGAAATGAATGTGAATCAGATTGAAAGATTTGAGAATGCCATACAAATGATGTGATAACACAAAAAACTGTGAAAGACTCATTCATAGCTGAAGAACAAAGATTTGGTGTCGACACTACACTGGTTGTGTGTCGACCTGACAGCACTGCAAAAAAAAAAAACTCACACTTACTCAGCAAATCTGATCAACCACAGTGGCTTATTCTCAAATATTCCAGGTGCAGATCTGATCCTCTTGAAACCATTTTTCAGAGCTCACTTTCACTTCTCAAGCAACAATGCTCCCCCTCAACATGTGCATTAATGAACCACATGAATTTCAAATCAAACACACTGAATTCTAGCAATCAACTTCAGCAAGCAATCAATCAAAATCAAACATGTTTCAGATACAACCACATTTTTTTTTTTAATTTTAAAAATTAATGATTCTTACACAAGGTAGATCATTGGTACTTGGCAGAGGAATTTCCCTCAACACATAATGATAGCTTTCAGACAAGCATAACTTGTCCTTCCACAAATCACCATTGATATACCACATAATCTTTGCATAAGAAATCAAGATGTTTTTCAATTTTTATTCCAAGTTGCATATTCCAAGTTCCCTTCTTAAAGATGTGAATCTATCTTTAGCCAATGGTTTTATGAAGATGTCTGCAATTTGTTTTTCAGTAGGGATGAATTCTAGTTCAATGTTCTTGTTTGCAACTTCATCCATAAGAAAATGATGCATAATTTCAATATGTTTTGTTCTAGAGTGTTGAATTGGGTTTTTGGAGAGATTAATTGCACTAGTATTGTCACACATGATAGTTGAACATCCAATATCAATATCATAGTCAAGTAATTGACTTTTAATCCACAACACTTGAGTGCACAACTCCCTGTGACAACATATTCTGTTTCTGCAGTGGAGAGTGCAACTGAGTGTTGCTTCTTGGATGCCCATGTTACCAAGCAATTTCCAAAGAATTGACAATATCCACTAGTACTCTTTCTATCACGTTTACACCTAGCATAATCAACATCAGAATATGAAATCAAATCAACATGACATCCAGCTGGATACCATAAACCCAATTCACAAGTGCCACGGAGATATCAAAAAATTCTCTTAACTGTAAGCAAGTGACTTTCCTTTGGACTAGACTGAAACCTAGCACAAAGACATACACTGAATTGAATATCTGGCCTACTTACAGTAAGATATAAGATAGATCCAATCATACCTCTGTATTGCTTTACATCAACCAATTTACATTTTTATCTTTATCCAATTTGATGCTTGTACTCATGGGAGTGGATGCTGGTTTGGCTTGTTCAAAATGAATCTTTTGAGCAATTCTTTGACATATTTCGTTTGATTGATAAAGAATCCATCCTCAAGTTGTTTGACCTGCAAACCAAGAAAAAATTGTAATTCCCCATAAGACTCATTTCAAATTCACTGTGCATGTGATGTGAGAATTCTTCCCACAGTGAAGGATTGGTGGAACCAAAAATGATTTCGTCCACATAAACCCGAACTACAATGATATGATTGTGGACTGATTTTGTGAAAAGAGTTTGATCCACCTTACCTCTGGAATAATTTTTACTAACCAGAAAACTACTCAGCCTGTCATACCATGCTCTTGGAGCATGTTTCAATCCATACAAAGCTTTGTGCAATTTATAAACATAGTTAGGTTTTTCATGATCTTCAAATCCAGGAGGTTGAGCAACAAACACTTCATCTTTAATGTAACCATTCAAAAAAGCAGTTTTCATATCCATTTGAAACAATTTCAAATTGCTTGAACATGCATATGCCAATAAAATTCTCACTGCTTCTAACCTAGCTATTGGTGCAAAGGACTCTTCAAAATCAACTCCAAATTCCTGATTGTATCCTTTTGCAACCAGTCTAGCTTTATTTCTAACAACTTTTCCTTCCTCATTCAATTTATTACTAAAAACCCATCTAGTTCCAATTATTGAGATTTAGGATTTCTGGGAACTAGACTCCAAACATTATTCCTTTTGGATTGATTCAGTTCATCATGCATTGCTTCTACCGAAGAATTGTCTTTTAATGCTTCTTCAATATTTTTAGGTTCCACTTGAGATATGAAAGCCATTTGGTCTTGTTCAGTGATGTTTTTAAAATGAGGACTAGTATGAACTCTATCATGAACATTACCTACAACAATCTCAAGTGGATGATCTTTGGAGTATTTAAAATTACCTCTTGTCACTGTGCTTACCTGCTCTGGTGTCGACCTGATGTCATGTTGTTTCGACACATCCTCATGTTCATCAAGCTCTTTATTCTCCACTAATTGATCTAATTCTTTTACAAGAATGTCAGCATCTTCTTCTTGGTTCCTACAAGAATCATGGTCATTAGATTTTTCACAATTTTCATCAAAGATAACATGGGGAGTTTCCTCCACAGTTTTGGATTCATTATTAAAAACCCTATATGACCTTGAATTCTCAGAATATCCCAGAAAAATGCCTACATCACTTTTCTTTTAAAATTTATCTAGATCATGCTTATCATTGTTGTGAATGAGGACTCTACTTCCAAAAACTCTAAAATATGCAATGTGAGGCTTCTTACCTTTCATGAGTTCATAGGAAGTTTTCTTAAGGACAGGTCTTACCATAACCCTGTTGAGAACATAGCAAGAGGTGTTGACAGCTTCTGCCTAAAATTTCCTTGGAAGCTGACTTTCAATCAACAAGGTTCTAGCCATCTCCACCAATGTCCTATTCTTCCTTTCAAAAATTCCATTCTGTTCAGGGGTCCTTGGGGAAGCAAATTTATGATCAATTCCTTTATTCCTGCAAAAGTCAAAAAACAAGTTATTATCAAATACTCCTCCATGATCAGTAAGAATCGAGTAGATTTTATTTGTTTTTGCATTTTCAATTTTATTAACAAAATCTTTGAAGTTTTCTAATGTAAGGCCCGTGAATTTTTTTTTGGGTAATTGCTTGTGTGAATAATTCTATTATGCGTAGTACTTACTTATATGTATTGCATGAATTAGTGTTATGATAATGTATACATTGTATATATGTAGATATCTATATGTGTGTGGTGTATATAGTTCTGCATGTTTTAAGTCTGATCCGTCAACCAGTTGGCGTCAACATCAGTTGACGTTGACTGTGAATCGGCGGCAATATCGATGAACGCCTATTCTGAATCGACGACCAGATATGTTGACATCAATATCCCAGATCAGTTACGTTTTCAGATCCAGAAACATCTCCGGAAACTCAGTCTCTTGTTTTAGAAACATCTCCGACCCTTGCCCTTATAAAAACACCCTCATGGGCCGATCTGACTCCTTTTGACTCTTTGTCAAAAACCCTGATATTCTATGTGCGAAACCTCGACCTGGACCTCTAAAATCCAGCGACTGGAGACTTCATCCGGCGTTCTACAACGACTGGAGATGAGTCAATACATCCAGGAACGACTTCCCCACACTGGTGTGCTGAGGAGATCAACACAGAAACCGGGTGAAGGTGGATTTGAGGACTCTTTGGTTCAGGCCGAGGACGGCTTTTTCGACTCAAATCATCGATTGAGAAATTTTCTACAGGCAAGTACCCCATCCACATAATCCCTACATGTGTCTAGTAGGTCCCAGGAATTTTTACAGATTTTTCCCGTGTCCTGGAACCCTCATTCACATAGTCTTTTGGGTGTTCAGTCTGTGATTTTCACAGACAGGAACTTAACAACAGGATCCCTTGCCATTAAGATCCTGAGCTGACGGCACCCTATGTCGCCGTTAACATGAGTAAACGGCTATACCTTGCCGTTGAGTTCTTCAGGCAAGAGTAGTGGACTGTCTGCCTTTATAAGCTATTTCTCGGATTTTCTGCGCATGAGGATATATGGTAAATTTTATATGTTATGTAGTATGTGTAGTGGATCATGTTGTGTAATTTCTGTGAAATTTCGTTAAGTGTATTAATTATTAAAAATATTGAAATACATGCTAAACCGGTTCTGATTATTATAAATTACTGTTTATATTATCCTGGTAGAAATTAAGTGTTAGAAATTTTCTGTGGTGCTTAAATCAATGTCAGAGCAGGTTGTTAAATTTTGGAAATTTTCTGATGACTATGTAAATTTATATATTTTCTGAACTAAAATACAGTGAGCATGTATCATTAGTGTAGAAATTCAGATAAATAACATAAAAATAGTAAAATTCTTAGAAATTGACCTATGCTTAGAAATGTCATTTTTCATGTATATAATGAATTTTGAGTCCAAATGATGATATTCCATTCTAGTTTGACTATTTTAATCTTATGTAATACCACTGTTAGAATTTTCAGAAACTGTGTGTAACTCAGAAAAATGCAAAATTTGGTATGCATGATGATTAACCTGTAATAGATTTTTGGTTAAAATTTTGTAATGAAATGATGACAGTGACTATATATTCCGGTTTCATGTGACCTATTCATAGATTAGAAAATGTTAATGTGGTAGATATTAAAAATCTGAAATTTTCAGCATGATTAGACTTATTTTGAAGATTTTAAGTTCTGAAAACAGTAGTGCCATGCTAGGTAATACTGATGTATGTGAAAATGTGAACATAGTATAAATATGATAAATTGTGCATTAAGTGTGTGTTAAAAGTTGGGAAAATGTGTAATTGTGCCAATGGATGACACTGCTACCTTAGAGGGCTGTGGAACTGTACTGTGGTAAAGTCCCCATGGAAAAGTTCAAAGTGTGTGATGTCCCACGGGCATTGGGATTAAATCCTGGAGGCGAACAAGTATCGCTGGTTAGGGTGGAGAGTGTTTCTCCCGGTTCTGCGCAGTAACTAAGATTTATCACTGAAATGCCTAGGTGGTAGATATGTGATGTGATTAGTGTGTGCCCTTCTAAAAGGTGGTTTGGGCTATGTGTCACGGCATTTAATAAATGTGAACTTGTGTTTAAGTGGAAGTGAATGTGTAAATTGTGAAATTGTGTAAGTGATCGTGTATTAGTATGAATTCTTATGATAGCATGTAAATTGATAACTTCTTAAATGATTATAATATGTACTTAGCAAAACAGCAAATTTTTCAAGAGTATAAATTGGTTATTCATGTGAAAATGCTTTTAGAATCCATGTTAGAATCATCTCTGAATTATGTGTACAAACCCCATGTTTAAATGACAAATGTTTAACTTGTAAGTGTGTAAATGTGGCTAAATGAGTTTAATTTAATATATTGAAAAGTGTGTAGAAAGCATGTGATAGGCTTGAAGTATTGAAAATTTGTATAAGACAATTTCCATGTGTAACCTGTGTAGAAATTATGTTTAAGACTTTTACTTTAGTTAATTGTTAAATCCATGTTTATATGTTATTGTGTAGTATGAAAATGTGAAAGTTATGTGATGCATGTAAGTTTAGTGTGTTTGGTGTTACTTGTTGAGTTCTTTTGAACTCATTCTTGCTTCGGCGTACAGGTGCAGAGATTACTACTTCCTCCGAGGAGATCGTTAGGAGCGACTCGGAGCGGGAGTAGGAGACCTTGTTTAGATTCAGCATTTCATTTTCATAAGTATGTACAAAGACTCTGCGTAGTCTTATGTGGACATTTTACTTATTTTACTTCTAAATTATGAAAAGTTTGGTCTGTTTTTCTATATGGACTGTGAATAGAATGTGGATGATGGAATAAGAGTTACTTTTCAGTCATATTCAATTCCACTGTTATGTGAATGTATTATGTATATTCCAGCCTATTATATAATTGTTGGGTAAATGTCCCACTGTAGTGGTGCTCATTATATCGATGAGGGTTGGTATAACCGTACCGGTATAAGGAGGGTCGTTACAGAGATTGGTATCAGAGAGACAAGGCTGAAATTGTACATAAATATACACATAGGCCATCATCTTCATTGTATGCTAAGTCTGTGTAGATTGTCCACATATGAATAGTTAGAAATTAGATAGCCTAGTTTCTAAATTGTGATTAAATTATTTTGTAGGCTATGGCTTCACGTGGTAGGCGTGGTGTTCCTGCTCGTGAGGGTGAGCAGAGAAGAGATGAGCCGAGGCATGAGGATCAGGGTGAGCAGCAGGCTCCAGCACCCCAGGGTCCTGTGGTTCCCCCACCGCCACCAGTAGACTATGGAGTGTTCATGCTGGGTTTAGTGCAGGCCATGCAGACGCAGGCTCACACCCAGGCTGCACTTCAGGCTCAGCTGGAGGCTTAGATTAGAATGATAAGATAAAGTAGTTTGTTTTATTAAATGCATGTTTGATATGTTGTATATGTTGCTTATGATGCTTGTTGTAGCAGGCTCAGGTGCCAGCTCCCCAGGCTGACCATGGTGGACCCTCCATCATGGAAAGGTTTAAGAGGATGTCGCCACCCTCTTTTAAGGGGGGAGCGATCCGTTATTAGCTGAGAGCTGGATGAGGGAGATTGAGAAGATCTTCCGGGCTATTAGGTGTGCTGAGGATGACAAGGTCACTTTGGCCACCTATATGCTACAGGTATGTGTAAATTAATTTGATGGTTAATTCTTTAAGTATGAATTATGTTGATTGGTCCTTATGGATGGTTTTGGCAGGAGCGAGCCGACGTGTGGTGGTCCTCGTTGTTGCATACGTGGTTCGAGGATGGTGCTATGGAGGTTGGTTGGGATGAGTTCGTGAGGCTATTCCGAGCCAAGTTTGTTCCGGAGCACATCCAGGACAAGATGGAGTAGGAATTCCTCTCGTTGACTCAGGGCTCCATGACCGTACTAGAGTATGAGGCCAGGTTTACAGAATTATCAAAGTATGCTCCTCATATAGTAGCTGATGAGCATAGGAAGGCGAAGAAGTTCATGATGGAGCTGAGACCATCACTGAGGACGAGGTTGGTAGCTTTCGATCATCATACCCTTGAGGCAGCACTTAGCGCGGCGTGTCGGCAGGAGGGAGAGATGGAGCAGTATCTAGAGGTGAAGAAGGCTTCTCATAAGAGGCCAGCAGCTCCATTTCAGAGGTAAGAGAAAAAGAAGGCAACTTTTCAGTCACCGCAGCGTCCCGTGGCATCGGGAAGCAGTCAGGTACCTTCTCAACGTTCCCCTAATGGTAAGAAGGAGTGTCCTCATTGCGGGAGGGCACATGGTGGTACGGAATGTTGGAAGCTGGCGGGGAATTGCTTGAAGTACGGGAGCAACGATCATAGGATCAAGGATTGTCTGAGGCTTCAGCAGGGAGTCTAGCGCGGACCAGCAGCAGCAGTAGTAGCAGCAGCAGCAGCGCCAGCGACGGGACGACCAGGGAGACCTCGAGCCCCAGCTCGAGTGTTTGCGTTAGCTCATGAGGACGCCGAGCAGGCGGATCACATCACCGAAGGTACGGTTCTATTCTTAGGTGTTCATGCTCGGGTTTTGTTCGATACGGGTGCTACCCACTCATTCATTTCCGAGCATTTTGTTAGGCAGTTGGCCTTAAAGTCAGGGATAAAGTCTGAGGATTTAGTTGTCCCTTTGTCTGTGCACACACCTGTTGGTACGGTATCGACTAGGAAGTGTATTCTGTCTTTACCAGTGTGCATTGAGGATAGAGTCCTAGAAGGGTGTTTCTTCTTGCTAAAGATGAAGGACTACGATGCTATTCTTGGTCTGGATTGGCTAGAGGAGCACTATGCGTTAGTAGATTGCCGTGGGAAGAAGATCGTTTTTCGCATTCCTGGTGAAGATGAATTTTCTCATCCTTTGCCAAGAAACTTGGCAGGGAAGTTTGTCATCTCTTCCATGAGGGCGATGAGAATGGTGAACAAGGGTTGTGACGCTTTTCTTGCCAGTGTGGTATTAGTACCCAAGGCTGATGAGTCACTTACTCTTGCGGAGATTGATGTTGTGCGGGAGTTTCCAGATGTTTTTCCTAATGATTTATCTAGATTGCCACCGGCTAGAGAGATAGAGTTCACTTTAGAGTTACTTCTAGGTACCTCCCCTATCTCGAAGGCACCTTATCGGATGGCACTTGCAGAATTAGCAGAGCTAAGAAAGCAGTTGCAAGATTTGTTAGATAAGGGATTTATTCGCCCTAGCATTTCCCCTTGGGGTGCACCTGTCTTATTCGTGAAGAAGAAGGATGGGTCACTTAGGTTATGCATCGATTATAGGAAGCTAAACCAAGTGACGGTGAAGAACATGTATCCCTTACCTCGGATTGATGATTTGTTTGACCAGCTGCAAGATGCATCAGTCTTTTCTAAGATTGATTTGAGGTCTGGTTATCATAAGTTGAGGATTAAGAGTGAGGATGTGTCCAAGACGGCTTTTAGAACCCATTATGGACATTATGAGTTTTTGGTCCTTCCTTTTGGCCTGACCAATGCCCCTGCAGCATTCATGGATCTCATGAACAGGGTGTTTAGACCGTATCTAGATAGTTTTGTGGTAGTTTTCATTGATGATGTGCTGGTCTACTCTTCGGATGAGGCCACACACCGTCAGCATTTGAGGATAGTATTAGAGGTTCTTCGTGAGCACAAGCTGTATGCCAAATTCAGCAAGTGCGATTTTTCGTTGCGCGAGGTTCATTTCCTTGGGCATGTTATCTCCGGTGCTGGTGTAGCAGAGGATCCAGTGAAGGTCCAGGCTGTTATGGATTGGGAGATTCCTAAGACTCCTTCGGAGATTCGGAGTTTTCTTGGTTTAGCGGGTTATTATCGGAGATTCATTGAGGGATTTTCATCCATCGCCGCACCACTGACTCAGCTAACCAGGAAGGGAGTAAAATTTGTCTGGTCTGAGGAGTGTGAGAGTAGTTTTCAATTATTGAAGACTAAACTCACATTGGCTCCTGTGTTAGTTTTTCCGGGTGGTGTAGAGGGTTTTGCTATCTACACAGATGCATCTCGGATTGGCCTTGGCTGTGTATTGATGCAGCAAGGAAGGGTAGTAGCATATGCTTCTCGTCAATTGAAGGAGCATGAGCGAAACTATCCGACTCATGATCTTGAGCTTGTGGCAGTGGTTCATGTACTGAAGATCTGGAGGCACTATCTTTATGGTGTCAGATTTGAGGTGTTCACTGTCCACAAGAGCCTAAAGTATCTTTTCTCCCAAAAGGAATTAAACCTTAGGCAGAGAAGATGGATTGAGTTCCTGAAGGACTATGACTTTGACCTTCAGTATCATCCTGGAAAGGCGAATGTCATAGCGGATGCCCTTAGTGGAGGATGCAGCGTGTGCGATGACTGAGTTAGAGCCATCATTGTGCCAGGCTTTTATAGCTCAGTTGTCCATTAGGTCTTTGGTGTTGGATGAGGTGATCGAGCAACAGAAAGCCGACCCTAGATTCCAAGAGTTAGTGGGCAAGGAGGGTATTTCTCGTGATGAGGATGGTGTGATTAGATTCCATCACCGTGTTTGTGTTCCTGACATCGTGGATGTCCGTGAGCATATATTAGCTGAAGCCCATAGGTCTAGATTCTCTATTCATCCGGGTAACACTAAGATGTACCAGGATTTGAAGAGATCTTTTTGGTGGTCAGGCATGAAGAGAGATGTAGCAGAATTCGTGTCTAGATGTCTAGTTTGCCAGCAAGTGAAGGCCGAGCGACAGCGACCATCTGGTCTTATGCAGAAGATGGAGATCCCAATTTGGAAGTGGGAAGCTATCACTATGGATTTTGTTACGGGTTTACCTCGATCTAGATGAGGTAATGACTCGATTTGGGTAGTGGTAGATAGATTCTCGAAAATTGCGCATTTCTTGCCTTTGAAGAAGAAGCAGTTAGTAGAGAGTTTAGCTAGATTGTATGTTAGTAGTATTATTAGATTGCATGGAGTACCGAAATCGATCATTTCGGATCGAGACCCAAGATTTACTTTGAGATTATGGAAGGGTCTTCAAGATGCGTTAGGTTCGGAGTTGAAGCTCAGTTCGGCGTTTCATCCCCAGACAGATGGACAGTCCGAGAGGACTATCCATACACTCGATGATATGTTAAGGGCGTGTGTTCTGGATTGGAAGGATGATTGGGAACACCATTTACCTTTAGTGGAGTTCGCATATAACAACAGTTTTCATCTGAGTATTGGTATGGCTCCATTTGAGGCTTTGTATGGTAGACCATGTAGATCTCCTTTGTGTTGGGAGGAGACAGGCGATAGGCAGTTGATAGGTCCGGAGTTAGTTCAGGAGACTTCGGATAAGGTTCAGTTGATTAGGAAGAGGCTTGTTGCGGCACAGGATAGGCAGAAGAGTTATGCCGGCAACAGGTGGAAGGATTTAGAGTTTGTAGTAGGTGAGCATGTCTTTTTAAAGATTTCGCCTACTCGTGGTGTAGTTAGATTTGGTAGGCATGGTAAGTTAAGTCCTAGATTTATTGGCCCGTATGAGATTCTCAGACGATTGGGCAGCGTGGCATACGAGCTAGCTTTACCCCCAACGTTAGCTAGTGTTCATCCTGTTTTCCACGTTTCTATGCTCAGGAGGGATGTCAGAGATCCATCTCACATTATTAGTCAAGAGCCAGCGGAGATCCAGCCAGATCTTTCTTATGTGGAGCAACCAGTAGCTATTATTGACCGGAAGGTTCAGCATCTCCGAAACAAGAGCATTGCATCGGCGAATGTCTTATGGCGCAACTTCTCGCAAGAGGAGGCTACTTGGGAGCTTGAGGATGCAATGAAGAAGAAGTATCCTCAACTGTTTGAATAGAGTTGGTCTAACTTCGAGGATGATGTTTCTTTAAGGGGGAGAGGGTGTAAGGCCCGTGAATTTTTTTTTGGGTAATTACTTGTGTGAATAATTCTATTGTGCGTAGTACTTACTTATATGTATTGCATGAATTAGTGTTATGATAATGTATACATTGTATATATGTAGATATCTATATGTGTGTGGTGTATATAGTTCTGCATGTTTTAAGTCTGATCCGTCAACCAGTTGGCGTCAACATCAGTTGACGTTGACTGTGAATCGGCGGCAATATCGATGGATGCCTATTCTGAATCGACCACCAGATATGTTGACGTCAATATCCCAGATCAGTTACATTTTCAGATCCGGAAACATCTTCGGAAACTCAGTCTCTTGTTTTAGAAACCAACCCCAACGTCTCTATACCTTACCCAAACACATCTCCGACCCTTGCCCTTATAAAAACACCCTCGTGGGCCGATCTGACTCCTTTTGACTCTTTGTCAAAAACCCTAATATTCTAAGTGAGAAACCCGACTTGGACCTCTGAAATCTGGCGACTGGCGACTTCATCCGGTGTTCTACAACGACTGGAGGGGAGTCAATACATCCGGGAACGACTTCCCCACACTGGTGTGCTTAGGAGATCAACACAGAAACCGGGTGAAGGTGGATTTGAGGACTCTTTGGTTCAGACCGAGGAGGGCTTCTTCGACTCAAATCATCGATTGAGAAATTTTCTACAGGCAAGTACCCCATCCACATAATCCCTACATGTGTCTAGTAGGTCCCAGGAATTTTTACAGATTTTTCTGTGTCCTGGAACCCCCATTCACATAGTCTTTTGGGTGTTCAGTCTGTGATTTTCACAAACAGGAACTTAACGGCAGGATCCCTTGCCATTAAGATTGCCGTTAAGATCCTGAGCTGACGGCACCCTATGTCGCCGTTAACATGAGTAAACGGCTATACCTTGCTGTTGAGTTCTTCAGGCAAGAGTAGTGGACTGTCTGCCTTTATAAGCTATTTTTGGATTTTTTGCGCATGAGGATATATGGTAAATTTTATATGTTATGTAGTATGTGTAGTGGAGCATGATGTGTAATTTCTGTGAAATTTCGTTAAGTGTATTAATTATTAAAAATTTGAAATACATGTTAAACCGGTTCTGAATATTGTAAATTACTGTTTATTTTATCTTGGTGGAAATTAAGTGTTAGAAATTTTCTATGGTGCTTAAATCATGTCAGAGCATGTTGTTAAAATTTGGAAATTTTCTGATGACTATGTATATTTATATATTTTCTGAACTGAAATACAGCGAGCATGTTTTATTAGTGTAGAAATTTAGATAAATAACGTAAAAATAGTAAAATTCTTAGAAATTGACCTATGCTTAGAAATGTCATTTTTCATGTATAGAATGAATTTTGAGTCCAAATGATGATATTCCATTCTAGTTTGACTATTTTAATCTTATGTAATACCACTGTTAGAATTTTCAGAAACTGTGTGTAACTCAGAAAAATGCGAAATTTGGTATGCATGATGATTAACCTGCAATAGATTTTTGGTTAAAATGTTGTAATGAAATGATGACAGTGACTATATATTCCAGTTTCATGTGACCTATTCATAGATTAGAACATGTTAATGTGGTAGATATTATAAATCTGAAAATTTCAGCATGATTAGACTTATTTTGAAGATTTTAAGTTCTGAAAAATAGTAGTGCAATGCTAGGTAATACCGAAGTATGTGAAAATGTGAACATAGTATAAATATGATAAATTGTGCATTAAGTGTGTGTTAAAAGTTTGGAAAATGTGGAATTGTGCCAATGGGTGACACTGCTACCTTAGAGGGTTGTGGAACTGTACTGTGGTAAAGTCCCCACCGAAAAGTTCAAAGTGTGTGATGTCCCACGGGCATTGGGATTAAATCCTGGAGGCGAACAAGTATCGCTGGTTAGGGTGGAGATTGTTTCTCCCGGTTCTGCGCAGTAACTAAGATTTATCACTGAAATGCCTAGGTGGTAGATATGTAATGTGATTAGTGTGTGTCCTTCTAAAAGGTGGTTTGGGCTATGTGTCACGGCATTTAATAAATGTGAACTTGTGTTTAAATGGAAGTGAATGTGTAAATTGTGTAAGTGATCATGTATTAGTATGAATTCTTGTGATAGCATGTAAATTGATAACTTCTTAAATGATTATAATATGTACTTAGCAAAACAGCAAATTTTTCAAGAGTATAAATGCGTTATTCATGTCAAAATGCTTTTAGAATCCATGTTAGAATCATCTCTTAATTATGTGTACAAACCCCATGTTTAAATGACAAATGTTTAACTTGTAAGTGTGTGAATGTGGCTAAATGAGTTTAATTTAATATATTGAAAAGTGTGTAGAAAGCATGTGATAGGCTTGAAGTATTGAAAATTTTGTATAAGACAATTTCCATGTGTAACCTGTGTAGAAATTATGTTTAAGACTTTTACTTTAGTTAATTGTTAAATCCATGTTTATATGTTATTGCGTAGTATGAAAATGTGAAAGTTATGTGATGCATGTAAGTTTAGTGTGTTTGGTGTTACTTGTTGAGTTCTTTTGAACTCATTCTTGCTTCGGCGTACAGGTGCAGAGATTACTACTTCCTCCGAGGAGATCGTTAGGAGCGACTCGGAGCGGGAGTAGGAGACCTTGTTTAGATTCAGCATTTCATTTTCATTTTCATAAGTATGTACAAAGACTCTGCGTAGTCTTATGTGGACATTTTATTTATTTTACTTCTAAATTATGAAATGTTTGGTCTGTTTTCTTCTATATGAACTGTTAATAGAATGTGGATGATGGAATAAGAGTTACTTTTTAGTCATATTCAATTCCACTGTTATGTGAATGTATTTTTGTATATTCCAGCCTATTATATAATTGTTGGTTAAATGTCCCACTGTAGTGGCGCTCATTATATCGATGAGGGTTGGTATAACCGTACCGGTATAAGGAGGGTCGTTACATCTAATGTGTCACTCTTTTGAGATAAAAAATATATCTAGATAAACCTAGATAATTCATCCACAATCACAAACCCAAATCTATGTCCACTAAGACTGAGTGTCCTAGTAGAACCAAATAAATCCATATGCAATAATTCAAAGAGTTTGGAAGTGATTAAGGGTGCAATAGATTTGAATGATTTCCTAGTTTGTTTACCTTGGGCACATGCAGCATATATAATTGCATTTTTTTTCTTCATTTTGGTAAACCATTCACAAGAGCATATCTTAACAATTTATTCAAAACATTTTCACTAGCATGACCTAACCTACAATGCCACAATTGAAATAGATCATGCTGGCTAGAAACTAAACAAAGATTTTCATATTGATGATCATTCAGGTCAACTAGATAAACATTGTTAATCCTTTGACCAAGAAATTTTATTTTTCCAGAATCCTTTTCAACAATTTCACATGATTCAGAATTAAAAATTACCTTAAGGCCTTTGTCACAAAGTTGACTGATGCTCAGTAAGTTATGATCAAGGCCTTCTACAAGCAAAACATTCTCAATAGAGCTTGAAGGATTCTTACCAATTCTTCCAGTTCCAATGATTTGTCCTTTGTTTTTACCTCCAAAAATCACTTGTCCACCATCTTTTTCAGTCAATGTGGAGAATTTGTCCCTATCTCTAATCATATGTCTTGAACAGCCACTGTCAAGGTACCATTTGTCCTTCTTATAGGCTGTAAGACATTCCTGCAAAAAGATTTGAAAGAGAATTTTGGTACCCAAATTGCTTTGGGTTCCATCAATTGTCTCAACTCAACAGCAAGTTGTTTTGGAATCCAGATTTATTTTATTTTCCTTGAATTTATTTTTGATCTGCACTTATCATCAGTGTGACCAAATTTCTTACAGATTGTGCATGCCATGATTCTTTGTGGTGTGAAATCTTTATTCTTTTTGACATAAAAATTAGATCCAACTGAAGAGTTTCTATTGTTCTTTGGATATGAAGTTGCTCTAACACTGGATTTCAAGTTTTGTTGATTTTTACCTTGAACTCTTTCATGTTTGAATTATATTTTGGGGTTTTTGAATTGATTTTGATTTTTAGGTTTTGAGTTTATTTGTGGTTTTTCTTTGATGTTCTCTCAGACTTACCATAGGAGGTACTTCCTTGAACAAATGAGGTTATCAAGGTTTACCCAATTTTCTTCTTGTTCTCAGACTGAAAACCTAAACCATGCTTGGTAGTGTTCATCCGAACTCCTAAAATAGCATCTAGGTTTTCTTTGCCTTTGACAAATTTAGACAAGGTTTCTTTCTTGTCATTCAGTTCTTTTTGGGCAGTTTTCATTTTCTCATGAATCACCTCTTTTTCTTTTTGGAGTTTTTCATTTTCATCTATCAAAATTTATTTTTCTTTTTTAGTGGACTGGCATCTTTCCTTAATGACATCAATCTTTTCATTCAAACATTCTTGTTCCTTTTTCATGTTAATGATTTCATCATTCAACAAATTTTTTTGCTCAGATTCTTGTGGGTTATGCAATATGTTGTTAATCTTCTTTTTCAAGGTTTTATTTTCAGATTTCAGTTCACACAATTTTTCAAATAAAACAACATATGCTTCCTCCCAATCATCAGTAGAGAAATCTTCAAAAGAAAAACATACCTCATTGTTTTCTTCATGTCTGGCCATGAGACGTAACTTCTTCCTCATTTGATCCACTTTCTTCTTGTTCTTCGTCATCCTCATCACTCCATGTGGCCAATATTGCTCTTGTCTTCTTGAGCATTTGATTCTTCAATTTCTTCTTCAGATTAGGACACTCCCCTCTCATGTGTCATGGTTTCCAACACTGATAACAAATAATGTCAGTCTTTTTATTTGTTTCCATCTTTTTATTGAAAGCATTCTTCTTTGAAACATCCTTTTTGATGAAAGGTTTGAATTTACCTTTCCCTTTCTTTCTCAAGAACTTTTTGAATTGCCTAGTCAGTAAGGCCAATTCTTCATCATCCTCTTCTTCAGAAGACTCATCAGTTTTATCAGTTTGGTCAACAACAATTTTTGAGCTAGATGAAGCTTTTAAAGCAATAGGTTTCTTAGATGTAATGACAGATGCATTTCTTTTCAGGTTAATCTCATATGTCATTAGTGAACCTATTAGCTCATCTAATTGCATGGTTGACAAGTTCTTTGAATCTTCAATTACTGTGGCCTTTGTGTGCCAAGCTGATGGTAGCGACCTAAGAATCTTCCTAACAAGATCACTATTCGAATAATCTTTTCCTAGACCTCTAAGACCATTCACAATAAGCATAAATCTGGCAAGCATCTCAGAGATGGTCTCATCACTTTTCATTCTAAACATTTCACACTCTGAGACTAAGATACTTGCATTGGTTTCCCTTACCTCAGAGGTTCCCTCATAGATGAGTTGGAGCTTACCCCACATCTCCTTAGCAGACTTACATGAAGATACTCTGGAGTACTTTTTGGGGTGGATGGCACACTGCATCATGTTCATAGCACTCAAGTTGAGGGTGGACTTTTTTGTTGCCTAGCTAGCAAGCCTAGGGGGGGGGGGGTGAATGAGATTCTTTAAAATTTGAATACCTAAACCTGTCCACAAAAATGTTCACACAATAAGCACTTCATTGATTGTTAGCGTTAGTGAAAAGTAAACAACAAACACAAAGCAAGCAATCACACTACACCAGATTTTATCCTGGTTCGGACCTCCTCTCCATAGGAGTGCTACGTCCAGTCCCTGAGCAACAACTCAAGATTCACTACCAAAGAGTACAGTCCCCCTCAAGCACACTTACACACCCAGCCGCAGCTAGTCTTTACTTCACAACCCGAAGAGGAATACAACACCCTGGAACCCTCCAGGACTTCCTTCAACACGAAGGGAACAACACCCTGGAACCCCCAGGTCTTCCTTCAACACGAAGGGAATAACACAAAGGTGTGTTCAAGGGATGATATGCCCCTGGACCAAGCTAATAGCACAGTGCTTGAACCGAAGCGAAGACTGATAGGAAAAGATCTACAAAGAAGAGCACTCTCAGTTCACACAAGCTCTCTGAAGGTTCTACACTAGACACAGAGAGCAAAGAGCTACAACAAGGCGATGGAGTGAGACTTGAGCTCTTCTATGGTACTTGCAGATTTTGAATTCTCAATATTGGTTGTTCTTAACGTAGGCACCAGTCTTCTATTTGTATATTCTTTTAAAAATGTAGTCGTTGAAGTATTTGTTGTCTCTATGTTCCGAGAACGTTAGACTGCATGGCTTTCCTTTGTAGTCAACAGTTCTTTGCGTTCCATGCACGTAAGAAGAAAATCGTCTTTGATATCCTCCAACTTCTACTTTATCCAATGTTGTATACAGTCGTGCTGTCATAGACCTGCACACATTAAATGCTAAAACGTAGACAGCTAAGCTGTCTCTTGTTGTCAGTCAACGTTAGAGTGAGAATACATCAAGATAGAAATTTCCATTTTGTCTTTCCAAAAAGATATTACATGCAAGATCATAAGAATAGAGGATATCTGGACATGCATTGTGCAGAGAAGTGTACAGTTATATTTAATGCATGGATAATAGAGAAATACGCAGAATGACTTTGACTTGTCAAGATATTCAAATATCAAGTTGTTATAGCTCATGAAGTCGATATGAACATGACTTATAGAATCGTTGTGAATGAGTCATTGTTCATGTGAATCGTTATTCATTCGTAAACAAATCGCTGTACGCATAAATCGTTATGCATTCATAACCAAATCGTTATGAGCAAGTCGTTATAACCAAATTGTTATAAGCAAATCGTTATGACCAAATCATTATAACACGATAAGCAAATCGTTAAGAGCAAATTGTTATAACCAAATCATTATGAGCAAATCGTTATGACCAAATCGTTATAACACTATAAGCAAATCGTTATGAGCAAATCGTTATAACCAAATTGTTATGAGCAAATCGTTATAACCAAATCGTTATGAGCAAATCGTTATAACCAAATCGTTATGAGTAAATCGTTATGAGCAAATCGTTATAACCAAAACATTATGAGCAAATCATTATAACTAAATCGTTCAAATCGTTATGAGCAAATCATTATACTCACTTATCAAATCGTTAAGAGAGCAAATTGTTATGCTCACTTACGAAATCGTTGTGAGATTGAAATCGTTATACTCACTCCCCGAATCATTATGAGAGCAAATCGTTATGCTCACTTACGAAATCGTTCTGAGATTGAAATCGATATAAACCAAAAATGATATGAAACTTATGAAATCGTTATGCTTCAAAGTGAGTCGATATGTACTTAGAGAAATTTCATGCTATGAAAAATTAAGAACAACAAAGTAAGGATTTACTTACAAGTCTTTGCTTGATTTTGCCTGGTTTATTTCCTGTGACTAAGCTTCATAGAAACTTGTTAGGTACTAATTGTTAGGATTTTGTTAATCACCAAAATAGATATATAATTCACGAAATTATATGAGGATGATCTGATCATCAATCTCCCCCTTTTTGGTGATGACAAAACATAACATAAGCATAGACTTTCTGAAATAAATCTAAGGAATTTTGCAAAATATGAAAGAAATGTATTTCAGAAATACTATGGTTCTCCCCCTTTTTGTCATTAAGCAAAAAGATATCATTCAGAGACAAAGAAGAAAGATAAAAGCGAGAGCAAAGAACTGTTCTATTTATCTTGAGGGGTTACATTGAGGTAGAAAGCAGGAGACAAATGAGAGGCATGCCGTTGAATAATGCGCACAACCTTGCATTCCTGTTCCTCAAAATAGGTCTGAAAAACCCCAAAAGCAATAGAATAAGATGACCCCATGACAGGAAGCATTCTTTTGTTGGCGCTGAGCTTCTAGGAAGGTAGCATATTCATCTTTGCCAAGGGAGACCTTGAAGAGAATAAAAGAGCCAAAACTGGCAAACTGAAGAAATTGGTTGATCTTGATAGGGTAGTGGATCTGATGCTGCAGGAGATCTTTCTTCAAAGCCATAAAAGGTTTGTACCGCTCGACCCACTGATCATAGGGCTCTTGAACTAGACGGGTGGAATTCAAGTCTAAAAAGGCTTCAGCTGTGAGAGTAGGCTTGCCTGCCTTAAACAAGGAGCTGTTCAAGGCTTCCAACTGAAGGGCTGACTGGTTGTAATGTTTTTCCCAATCAAAGGGAGAGAGCCTTTCACTTTCAGAGAGAAGAGGGGCAAGAACCTCAGAAGTGATATGGCCTAGATGAAATTCCCAGAAGAGGAATCTTTGGAAGGAGGGGAGACGACCCTGCTGAGCTGAGATCCTACCCATTACACGAGCAAATCTCTCAAAAATAATAGGACCAACTAAGGAGTCCATGACCAAAGAATGTAGTTTGGGGAGAAACATACTGTCTGGTATTTGCAGGGTAGCGAAATCCACTTTCAAGGAGCAATTAACTAGATTTTCAAGTTTTAACGAAGCAATGGCTCCCTGGAACTGACCCAATTGCACTTCAGGTAGCTTGTGAAGATAACGATAGTCAATGAATAGCTGGAAGTACCGGATGAGCTTTACTTCCTTTTGAATGAAGGGTGCCCAGGTGGTCTTGTGATGAATGACAAACTACTCAGAGAGAGTGAGTAGGAGATCCCGGGGTGGAAACCGCTCTGACTTTGCAAGTAGAAACTTCTTGTAGAGATCCTTGTGCCCTTTAGCCCACTGATCTTCAGACTTGCATTCAGTCATTTGGAAGATTTTTGATTGATCAGCTTTGGAGAAGTGGCAATAGGGAAGGACAACATTGAGGTGATCAGTAAGATTGAGAAAAGGAACACCAAAAATGGTGGCAAGGATACACTTTTGGAGATATTCAAAATAGATTGGTTTCCTTCGGTTGTCAACACTGAGGGAAAACCAAAGAGGAGGAAACTTGGGAAGAGCAAGAGTGTTGGAGAGTTTCCTCTTTTTAGAAGAAGGACTAGAAGAAGGAGAGTGTAAGGCCCTCGAATTTTGTTGCATTATTGTATTGCATGTAAATAATTCATGTTGTGTATGTACATATGTAAATATCTACGTAAGTACTAGTTGGTATACTTATGTATGTATGTGTATAATTAGTTGTAAATAATGTATGAATGGCATGATGGTAGTGTGTACATGATAACGTATACATATGGCACATATATAGGTATAAGATGTGCATGGTTCTGCATGTTTTAGAGTTCTGGCCGAAGGCCAGCTTGGCGTCAATATCAATAGACGTCGATGTTGTGTCGGCGTCAACCATATGGATGCAAACACTAACCCCAGCGTCCAGCGATGTGGACGCCACTTTCTCTGACCTGCATGCGCTGCAGAGCCGGATTTCCGGGAGCAAGCTTGCTCACCCATTGGGGAGTTGTCCCCAACAGTCTGAAAGCCTTCTTGTCCGACATGCGTGAGAGGAGAGCTTCCTCTCCTCTATATACAAACCCTTTTGCAACCCACAGCCCTCTCTTGGCTCTCCTTGCAAGAGGAGAGGAAGGAGAAGAAGACAAACCCTAGTTTCTGTGAGAAGGACCTGACTTTGCAAGCCTAGATCCGGGAATTTGCAGCTTCATCCGGCCATCTACAATGACTGGGAGATAGCTGGAGCATCAGGGAAGGCTTCCCCGATCTCGCTTTGGTATCTACATAAGTCAAGAACTCGGAGGAAGGTGTCATTGGAGGCTTCTTGGGACTGCCCAAGGAGAGCTTCACCGCCATTTTAGATCCCTTTGGAGTATTTTTCAGAGGCAAGTAACTTACCCCTACCGTCCATGTAGATGTCAAGTAGGGTTTTATAATTTTTATGTATTTTTCCTCGTGTCCTAGATCCCCCTTTCACCTTTGCATTTGGAGTTCGGTCTGTGTTTCTACACAGACAGGAACTTGGCGTCAATGCCCTTGACGCCGAGATCCCTGGAATGCGTCCAGCGATCTGGCCGTCCACCCCTGGAACGGCCAGAGACCGCCGTTAAGTTCTCCAGGACAGAACAGTGAGCTTTTCTTCCTGGCATATTTGATTAATTTCGACGTGTTTTGCGATGAGGATATAATGTAACTCTTACATGCTATGTATACTAGCTAATGTGATTAATGGGAGAATGAATGAACATTTATTTTGTGGGTGGTTGAGTTTATTCGTCTATCTAATGTGTATGCGAAAAGAATGGCAATGTATATTCACCATGATTCTAATGATCTGTGGCAAAGTTTTGTTGCCCAAATTTGTTAGACCATGTATGTATGATCCTATCTGTGTTCTGAGTTTCTGACATTTTTCCCCATGCTTGTATGGTTATTGAAATTTCTGTTTTGGGAAATAGAAATCATGCGTAGGTCATGTTAAATTTCCAGTAAATTGCGTGTTGCTTGGTAAATTCGAGAATAAATTCTATGACCCTGTGCATGCTAGGGTGCAGACAGTGAGCTGTTAAATTTGTGATTATGTTCAACTCCATGTTAATTTGCACTATGAATAATAATGTGAAATAGATGTTAAATTTTCTGTAACTTCATTTTGAGTCAGAAAAATCTGAAAATTTTCATGTGGAATCATAAACCTGAGATCAGCACGTGGTCAGATTTTCAAGTCGTTTGGACAACTATATAGTCAAATATGAATTTTCCCATGCGAGAAATGTGAAAAAAGAAATGCATGCTAATGTGGGAATAATGTGACGTGTGTGTGTGATCTGATTCATGCAAATTTCTCAACATGTAGTCCCTGTTAACTGTAGAATCATGTTAGGAAAAATAGAGCCCTTGTGTGAGTGAGAAAATGAATGAGAGGCAAGTGATATTTGTAAAGATATGAGTTAAAAATCGGTAAATGTGTAAATTGTGCCAAGTGTGACACTGCTTCCATAGAGGGCAGTGGAACTGTATCAGAGAAAAGTCCTCCTGAGAAGGTTCATTGTGTTGTGATCCTAAGGGCATTAGGATGAAATCCTGGAGGTGGACAAGTACCACTGGTTAGGGTGGAGACTTGTTCTCCCGGTTTGCGCAGTCCAAGAGTCGTCACTGCATTGCCTAGGTGACATCTATGTGTATGTGATGTGATGTGTCCTTCTTATGGTGGTTTGGACTATGTGTCACGGCACTAAAGTGTAAAATGTGATTGTGATCTTGTGCAAATTGTGTAGTGTGAACACTGTGTAAATGTGCAATGTGTAAAAAGTGAAGTATGTGAATTAGAAATTGTGTAAAAATGTGAAACCAAAATGTGAGGATGTGAAATTGAAAACCCATGATATGATGATCTGAAATCATGTTAGAACAGCAACATAAATGTGGTTATGATTTTGTGCTATATGTGTACAATGCGTAGAACCCATGCTAGGGACAATCCTTACGTATGTGTGAACCATTCCATGTGTGTATGCCTCACGTTGTGGTTTGAATAAGAACATAGATTTCATGTGTTAGATTGTAAAGTGTTAAACCACATCAAAACAGCAAGCTTAAAGCATGTGAAATGGTTATGTGTATGTGTGCGAATGAGTAGTAACCATGTTAGCAATGTGTTCTTTCATGTATGTAAGCTAGTCATGCTAGATTGCTCTCATGTTTTAGTTTAAATAAAAGTAGAACTCTCATGTGTAGGAATGATTAGAGAGCATGTGATAGGAGATTTTGATTTAGAAAATTTGAAAGCATGAATCATGTGTTTAATAAGTAGAATCACCATGATAGGTTGTTAATTTCAATCACAAGCATGCTATATGTTGTGTCTTGCAAATGTGTATGTAAAACCTGCTATGACGTGTACATGTATGGTATGTGTAGAGTTATTTGCTGAGTCTTTTAGACTCATTACTTGCTTCGGCGTACAGGTGTAGTTGGTGACGACACACTTGCGGAGGAGGCAGTGGAGACCGACTCCGAGCGTGGACATTAGATCGTCGGTGTACTTTGTGATATTTGATTTCATAGTATGTAATTGCAACATTGTACTAGAATTATCATGGAAAAAAAATGTTTAAGTGTGGACAATTATGTATTTGATTTTCAGCAAGTTAATTATGTGGACTTTTAGTTCTTAAATGCTATCGAATCATGTTTGTTAAATGTGGATGATGAATGAAATGAAGACAGTGGTTCTTTTACTTCCGCTACTCTGTTCTTATATTCACGTGTATCTCAGCTTAATGTTATTGTTGGGTAAATGTCCCACTGTGATGACGCTCGCTATACCGACGTGGGTTGGTATAACCGTACAGGTATAATGAGGGTCGTTACAGAGATTGGTATCAGAGCCACTGGTTGAGATTGCAGATGAATATACATAAGTCATCATCTTCATTACATGCTGAGTCTACATAGGAATGTCCACATGTGTAGAGATGATTAATAATGAATGAAAAGTAGATAAGAAAATGGTTAGAAAACTTAGTAACCTAGCTAATGGTGGCTGAAATTTATTACAGCCATGGCTTCGAGAGGTAGGCGTGGTGGAGCACCGGCTCATGAGGACGAGCCGAGACGTGACGAGCGGGCAGAGCAGCAGGCCCTGACACCGCATGGTCCTGTACTTCCCCCACCGCCGCCTGTGGATTATGGAGTATTCATGCAAGGTTTGGTGCAAGCCATGCAGACGCAGGCTCATTCCCAGGCAGCACTCCAGGCACAGTTGGAGGCTCAGGTTAGACTAATAAAATGAATTATTATCTGTTTATTTGATTGTGCGATATTATGTTGATTGTGTATTGCTTGTTGTGTACTGTAGCAGGCTCAGGTACCAGCTCAGGACCATGGTGGAGCTTCTACCATGGAAAGATTCAAGATGATGCTGCCACCCTCTTTTAAGGGGGAGAGCGATCCATTGTTGGCAGAAAGCTGGATGAGGGAGATAGAAAAGATCTTCCGAGCCATCAGGTGTGCAGATGAGGATAAGGTCACATTAGCCACCTACATGCTACATGTATGCTTTAGTTTATATGCTTGTATGTTTTGTTAAGTTAGATTTGTTTAGATGGTGCTTATGAGCGGTGTACTGCAAGAAAGAGCTGATGTATGGTGGGCTTCATTGCTGCGTACCCGGTTTGAGGACGGAGCTATTGATGTTGCTTGGGACGAGTTCGTGAGGCTCTTTCGGGCGAAGTTCGTCCCCGAGCATGTTCAAGATCGGATGGAGCAAGAATTCCTGTCTTTGGCTTAAGGCTCCATGACTGTGCTAGAGTATGAGGCAAGATTTTCTGAACTCTCTAAGTATACACCTCATATCGTGGCAGATGAGCGTAGGAAGACAAAGAAGTTCGTGATGGGACTCAAGCCATCACTACAGACGAGACTCGTGGCATTTGACCACCGCACGTTAGATGAGGCCCTTAGTGCTGCTTGTAGGCAGGAGGGAGAGATGGAGCAATACCTGGAAGAAAAGAAAGCTTCGCAGAAGAGGCCAGCAGTGACATTCCAATGGCAAGACAAGAAGAAAGCGGTGTACCAGACGCAGCAGCGATCAGTGGCAGTCGGCAGTTCTCAGGTACCCTCTGTACGTTCCCCTGGTGTGAAGAAAGAGTGTCCCCACTGTGGGAAGACACATGGTGGTACCGAATGTTGGATGATTACGGGAAAGTGCTTGAAGTGCGGAAGCAGCGACCACAAGATCAAAGATTGCCCAAGACTTCAGCAGGGAGTACAACACGAAGCGCCAGCCCCAGCAGCGGTAGCGGCAGTAGCGCCAGCTACAGGAAGACCAGGAAGGCCTCGAGCCCCAGCTCGAGTGTTTGCTTTAGCACGCAAGGACGCCGAGCAGGCGGAGCATGTCACCGAAGGTACGATTTTACTTCTTGGTGTGCACGCTCAGGTTTTGTTTGATACGGGTGCTACTCACTCGTTCATTTCTGAGCGGTTCACTAGGCAGTTAGCCCTAGAGTCAGGTGTAGAGTCTGAGGATTTAGAGGTCCCTTTGTCTGTGCACACCCCTGCGGGTACGGTATCGACTAGGAAGTGCATTCCGTCGTTACCTGTGTGCATTGAGGATAGAATCCTAGATGGGTGTTTCTTCTTGATAAAGATGAAGGACTATGATGCTATTCTTGGTCTGGATTGGCTAGAGGAGCACTATGCGTTAGTGGATTGTCGTCGGAAGAGGATTGTTTTCCGCATTTCTGGTAAGGACGAGTTCTCTCATCCCTTGCCAAGGAACTTGGCGGGAAAGTTAGTCATCTCTGCCATGAAGGCGATGCGCATGGTAAACAAGGGTTGTGACGCTTTTCTTGCCAGCATGGTGTTAGTGCCAGAGGCTGATGAGTCACCTACTCTTACAGAGATTGAGGTAGTGCAGGATTTTCCTGATGTCTTTCCTGATGACTTGACTGGATTGCCACCGGATAGAGAGACAGAGTTTACCATAGAGTTGCTTCCGGGCACCTCTCCTATCTCGAAGGCTCCATATCGGATGGCACCTGCGGAGTTAGCCGAGTTGAGGAGGCAGTTGCAAGAGTTGCTTGATAAGGGATTTATTCGCCCTAGTGTTTCCCCTTGGGGCGCACCTGTATTATTCGTCAAGAAGAAAGACGGGTCACTTAGGTTATGCATTGATTACATGAAGTTGAACCAAGTGACTGTGAAGAACAGGTATCCCTTACCTCGTATTGATGATTTGTTTGACCAGTTGCGAGAGGCATCAGTCTTTTCTAAGATTGATTTGCGATCTAGTTATCATCAGTTGAGGATTCGGAGTGAGGATGTGTCCAAGACGGCGTTTAGAACCCGTTATGGACATTATGAGTTTTTGGTCCTTCCTTTCAGATTGACCAATGCCCCTGCAGCGTTCATGGATCTCATGAATAGGGTGTTTAGGCCTTATTTAGATAGCTTTGTCGTAGTGTTTATTGATGATGTGCTGGTCTACTCTCCGGACGAGGCCACACACCGTCAGCATTTGAGGGTATTGTTAGAGGTTCTTCGTGAGCACAAGCTGTATGCTAAGTTCAGCAAGTGCGATTTTTGGTTGCGCGAGGTTCATTTCCTCGGGCATGTTATCTCCGGTGCTGGTGTTGCAGTTGATCCAGCAAAGGTCCAGGAAGTTATGGATTGGGAGATTCCCAAGACCCGTTCGGAGATTCGTAGTTTTATTGGTTTAGCTGGTTACTATCGGCGATTTATTGAGGTATTTTCATCCATCGCCGCCCCTTTGACTCAGCTTACCAGAAAAGGAGTGAAGTTTGTTTGGTCCGAGAAGTGTGAGAGTAGCTTTCAATTGGTGAAGACTAAGCTCACGACAACCGCGGTGTTAGTCTTATCGAGCGGTGTAGAGGGTTTTGCTATCTACACAGATGCGTCTCGGATTGGTTTAGGCTGTGTGCTAATGCAGTAGGAAAGGGTAGTGGCTTATGCTTCTCGTCAGTTGAAGGAGCATGAGAAGAACTATCCGACTCATGACTTGGAGCTCGCAGCAGTGGTTCATGCACTAAAGATCTGGAGGCACTATCTTTATGGTGTCAGATTTGAGGTGTTTACCGACCACAAGAGCTTGAAGTATCTTTTCTCCCAAAAGGAATTAAACCTAAGGCAGAGAAGATGGATTGAGTTCTTGAAGGACTATGACTTCGACCTTCAGTATCACCCTGAAAAGGTGAATGTCGTAGAAGATGCTCTGAGTAGAAAGAGGCCATCTCTCTAGCAGGATTGGAAGATGTTGGAAGATGCGGCTTGCGCGTTTACTAAGTTAGAGCCATCGCTATGCCAGGATTTTGTAGCTCAGTTATCTCTTAGGTCCTCGATTTTGGATGAGGTGATCGAGCAACAGAAGGCCGACCCTAGACTCTTAGAGTTAGTGGGCAAGGCAGGCATTGCTCATGATGAGGACGGTGTGATTAGATTTCAGCACCGTGTCTGTGTCCCTGATTTGGTAGATGTCCATGAGCATGTGTTAGCGGAGGCTCATAGATCGCGATTCTCTATTCATCCAGGTAACATGAAGATGTACCAGGATTTGAAGAGATCCTTTTGGTGGTCTGGCATGAAGAGGGATGTAGCGGATTATGTATCCCGGTGTTTAGTATGCCAACAAGTGAAGGCCGAGCGATATCGACCATCCGGCCTTATGCAAAGGATGGACATCCCAGTGTGGAAGTGGGAAGCTGTCACTATGGACTTTGTTTCGGGTTTGCCTTGATCTAGAAGGGGCAATGACTCGATTTGGGTAGTTATAGATAGATTCTCGAAGACTGCTCATTTCTTGCCTATGAAGAAGAAGCAGTCAGTAGAGAGTTTAGCTAGATTGTATGTTAGTGGTATCATTAGAATGCATGGTGTGCCGAAGTCGATCATTTCGGATAGAGATCCGAGATTCACTTCGAGGTTATGGAAGGGTCTTCAGGATGCTTTAGGAACGGAGCTGAAGCTCAGTTCGGCTTTTCATCCCCAGACTGATGGACAGTCCGAGAGGACTATCCAGATGCTCGAGGACATGTTGAGGGCGTGTGTTCTGGATTGGAAGGATGACTGGGAGTGCCATTTACCTCTTGTGGAGTTCGCATACAACAGCAGCTTTCATGCAAGTATTGGTATGGCTCCATTCGAGGCGTTGTATGGTAGGCCCTGCAGATCTCCTTTATGTTGGGAGGAGACTGGTGATAGGCAGTTGATCGGACCAGAGTTAGTTCAGGAAACTTCGGATAAGATCCAGCTGATTAGAAAGAGGCTTGTTGCGGCACAGGATAGGCAGAAGAGTTATGCCGACAACAGGAGAAAGGATTTGGAGTTCGAGGTTGGCGATCATGTCTTCTTAAAGATATCGCCTACTCGAGGTGTCGTTAGATTTAGCAGCCATAGTAAGTTGAGCCCTAGGTTCATTGGCCCATATGAGATTCTCAGACGTTTGGGAAGCGTGGCATATGAGCTAGCCTTACACCCAGCGTTGGCTAGTGTTCATCTTGTTTTCCACGTTTCGATGCTCAGGAAGTATGTCCGAGATCCGTCTCATGTGATTAGTCATGAGCCATTGGAGATTCAGCCAGATCTGTCGTATGTCGAGCAACCAGTAGCTATTCTTGACCGGAAGGTTCAGCATCTCCGGAACAAGAGTATTCCATCGGTGAAAGTTCTATGGCGGAACTTCTCACGAGAGGAGGCTACTTGGGAGCTTGAGGATGCGATGAAGAAGAAGTATCCCCTTTTGTTTGAGTAGCGTCGTTCTAACTTCGAGGACGAAGTTTCTTTTAAGGGGGAGAGGGTGTAAGGCCCTCGAATTTTGTTGCATTATTGTATTGCATGTAAATAATTCATGTTGTGTATGTACGTATGTAAATATCTACGTAAGTACTAGTTGGTATACTTATGTATGTATATGTATAATTAGTTGAAAATAATGTATGAATGGCATGATGGTAGTGTGTACATGATAACGTATACATATGGCACATATATAGGTATAAGATGTGCATGGTTCTGCATGTTTTAGAGTTCTAGCCGAAGGCCAGCTTGGCGTCAATATCAATCGACGTCGATGTTGTGTCGGCGTCAACCATATGGATGCCAACACTAACCCCAGCGTCCAGCGATGTGGACGCCAATTTCTCTGACCTGTATGCGTTGCAGAGCGGATTTCCGGGAGCAAGCTTGCTCACCCATTGGGGAGCTGTCCCCAATGGTCTGAAAGCCTTCTTGTCCAACCTGCGTGAGAGGATAGCTTCCTCTCCTATATATACAAACCCTTTTGCAACCCTCAGCCCTCTCTTGGCTCTCCTTGCAAGAGGAGAGGAAGGAGAAGAAGACAAACCCTAGTTTCTGTGAGAAGGACCTGACTTTGCAAGCCTAGATCCGGGAATTTGCAGCTTCATCCGACCATCTACAATGACTGGGAGATAGCTGGAGCATCAGGGAAGGCTTCCCCGATCTCGCTTTGGTGTCTACATCAGTCAAGAACTCGGAGGAAGGTGTCTTTGCAGGCTTCTTGGGACTGCCCAAAGAGAGCTTCACCGTCATTTTAGATCCCTTTGGAGTATTTTTCAGAGGCAAGTAACTTACCCCTACCGTCCATGTAGATGTCAAGTAGTGTTTTATAATTTTTATGTATTTTTCCTCGTGTCCTAGATCCCCCTTTCACCTTTGCATTTGGAGTTCGGTCTGTGTTTCTACACAGACAGGAACTTGGCGTCAATGCCCTTGATGCCGAGATCCCTGGTATGCGTCCAGCGATCTAGCCGTCCACTCCTGGAACGGCCAGAGACCGCCGTTAAGTTCTCCAGGACAGAACAGTGAGCTGTTCTTCCTGGCATATTTGATTAATTTCGACGTGTTTTGCGATGAGGATATAATGTAACTCTTACATGCTATGTATACTAGCTAATGTGATGAATGGGAGAATGAATGAACATTTATTTTGTGGGTGGTTGAGTTTATTCGTCTATCTAATGTGTATGCGAAAAGAATGGCAATGTATATTCACCATGATCCTAATGATCCGTGGCAAAGTTTTATTGCCCAAATTTGTTAGACCATGTATGTATGATCCTGTCTGTGTTTCTGACATTTTTCCCCATGCTTGTATGGTTATTGAAATTTCTGTTTTGGGAAATAGAAATCATGCGTAGGTCATGTTAAATTTTTAGTAAATTGTGTGTTGCTCGGAAAATTCGGGAATAAATTCTGTGACCCTGTGCATGCTAGGGTGTAGACAGTGAGCTATTAAATTTGTGATTATGTTCAACTCCATGTTAATTTGCACTATGAATAAGAATGTGAAGTTGATGTTCAATTTTCTGTAACTTCATTTTGAGTCAGAAAAATCTGAAAATTTTCATGTGTAATCATAAACCTGAGATCAGCATGTGGTTATATTTTCAAGTTGTTTGGACAACTATATAGTGAAATATGAATTTTTCCATGCAAAAAATGTGAAAAAAGAAATGCATGCTAATGTGGGAATAATGTGACGTGTGTGTGTGATCTGATTCATGCAAATTTCTGAACATGTAGTCCCTATTAACTGTAGAATCATGTTAGGAAAAACAGAGCTCTTGTGTGAGTGAGAAAATGAATGAGAGGCAAGTGATATGTGTAAAGATATGAGTTAAAAATCGGTAAATGTGTAAATTGTGCCAAGTGTGACACTGCTTCCATAGAGGGTAGTGGAACCGTATCAGGGAAAAGTCCCCCTGAGAAGGTTCATTGTGTTGTGATCCTAAGGGCATTAGGATGAAATCCTGGAGGTGGACAAGTACCACTGGTTAGGGTGGAGACTTGTTCTCCCGGTCTACGCAGTCCAAGAGTCGTCACTGCATTGCCTAGGTGACATCTATGTGTATGTGATGTGATGTGTCCTTCTAATGGTGGTTTGGACTATGTGTCACGGCACTAAAGTGTAAAATGTGAATGTGATTGTGATCATGTGCAAATTGTGTAGTGTGAACACTGTGTAAATGTGAATGTGTAAATGTGCAATGTGTAAAAAGTGAAGTATGTGAATTAGAAATTGTGTAAAAATGTGAAAACAAAATGTGAGGATGTGAAATTGAAAACCCATGATATGATGATCTGAAATCATGTTAGAACAGCAACATAAATGTGGTTATGATTTTGTGCTATATGTGTACAATGCGTAGAACCCATGATAGGGACAATCCTTACGTATGTGTGAACCATTCCATATGTGTATGCCTCACGTTGTGGTTTGAATAAGAACATAGCTTTCATGTGTTAGATTGTAAAGTGTTAAACCACATCAAAATAGCAAGCTTAAAGCATGTGAAATGGTTATGTGCATGTGTGCGAATGAGTAGTAACCATGTTAGCAATGTGTTCTTTCATGTATGTAAGCTAGTCATGCTAGATTGCTCTCATGTTTTAGTTTAAATGAAAGTAAAACTCTCATGTGTAGGAATGATTAGAGAGCATGTGATAGGAGATTTTGATTTAGAAAATCTGAAAGTATGAATCATGTGTTTAATAAGTAGAATCACCATGATAGGTTGTTAATTTCAATCACAAGCATGCTATATGTTGTGTCTTGCAAATGTGTATGTAAAACCTGCTATGACATGTACATGTATGGTATGTGTAGAGTTATTTGCTGAGTCTTTTAAACTCATTTCTTGCTTTGGCGTACAGGTGTAGTTGGTGACGACACACTTGCGAAGGAGGCAGTAGAGACCGACTCCGAGCGTGGAGATTAGATTGTCGGTGTACTTTGTGATATTTGATTACATAGTATGTAATTGCAACATTATACTAGCATTATCATGGAAAAAAATGTTTAAGTGTGGACAATTATGTATTTGATTTTCAGCAAGTTAATTATGTGGACTTTTAGTTCTTAAATGTTATCGAATCTTGTATGTTAAATGTGGATGATGAATGAAATGAAGATAGTGGTTCTTTTAATTCCGCTACTCTGTTCTTATACTCACGTGTATCTTAGTTGAATGTGATTGCTGGGTAAATGTCCCACTGTGATGACGCTCGCTATACCGACGTGTGTTAGTATAACCGTACTGGTATAATGAGGGTCGTTACAGAGAGTCAGTTCTGTGGACATGAGAACCAACTTCCAGGACTGAGCGGTTTGTGGTAATTTCCAACTCATCCTCGAATTTCTTGAGAAAGGGACCTTCTGTTGGAAATCGACTTGGGGCATCACATGCGCAACAGAAGTAAAACAAAAAAAAAATTGATTTCCATCTATGTACTTGATCGGGCTATGATGTACAGTGCATGTAAACATACATACAAATAAGGCGTGAGACAATCTCACCTAGGGGAGATCGTATATCCCCTGAAGCGCAGAAGTAGTCCTTGTTCGAAGGAGCTCTCGCGAGACTCCCTCTAGCGGTATCCTCACAGTGGATGATCGGCGATGACGATGACCCCTCCTACACCGGTGGTGCCACTCCTCCTAGTCGTGCAACACCACACAACAGCTAACAGCAGCAAGTAGCAGCAACAACAAGAGGGCTCGGCCCTCCTAGTTCTCCTCTTGCTTAGGGAGAGCACAGCAGGGAGAATTGGGAAGGGGGGGATGAAGAAGGTGGTTTCTCTTCTCAAGCTCTAGCCCAAAAATTTCAAGGAGAACCCTTCTATTTATAGAGAGCCTAAAGGACACCTCATCAGGGACACCTCATCATCTCATGATAACAAGGGACACCTCATAGGGACACCTCACTATGTCATGATGACAAGAGGGACACCTTGCAAGGACACCTCGTCATGTAATCATGACAAGGGACACCTCACAGGGATATCTCACCATGTCATGATGACAATAGGGACACTTTGTAAGGACACCTCATCATGTAATCATGACAAGGGACACCTAGCAGGGACACCTCACCATGTCATGATGACAAGAGAGACACCTTGCAAGGACACCTCATCATGTAATCATGACAAGGGACACCTCGTAGGGACACCTCACCATGTCATGATGACAAGAGGGACACATTGCAAGGACACCTCGTCATGTAATCATGATAAGGGACACCTCATCATGTAATGATGGTTAATGATGATGAGGTGTCCTCCTTCCAGAAGGGGTGAGGTGGCATGATCCTAGTATGCTCCCTTAATGGATCCTTATCATGGCTTATTGGGTCTTACCCAATAGGTCCATAATGGGTTAAATAAGGCTTATTGGATAACTTTTATCCAATCCTCTATTCATCGCATTATCCACCTTTTGTGTGTGACCCTCTAGGCCTAATATCGAGCTGGTCGTGAGTTGTACTTGTTAGAACTCCTTCTAACTTAGTGAATTATTATCTCCATAATAATTCACTCAACTCATCAATTATGAACATACTAGGCCACTATGCCATAATCCCCAGACAATACGAGTGATCAAATCCATTGGACCTGTCTGCCCACAGTTACCGTGTACCTGTAGTCCCTCATCCATCTATTATCCCAGAGACCATATATTAGGCATGGTGTTGTTAGGTCTATATGGAATCTGTTAAAGTACAACTCTTATCGGATTCTCCCGGAGAACTCCTTCTCACTAAATCCAATTGACCCTGGCCAGGGATTTGCCTGAGTAAGACAATATGGGATATTCCTCTCACGATACCGAGAGTGGATGATCCTTTATTGACACATAATTGCATTCGTAAGGTTGGCTACCATTCCCAATGACTGGCTATACTAGACCTGGAACATCCAGACCTATAAATCCAGTATCAAAGAATGGAGTACTGAAACAAGACATCTTTGGTGTCTCAAGTCTAAGGACCAGTTACACAACTGAGACTACGGAATCTCTATCTGACAATCAGGTATCATTAACCATATAGCATTCCGAGAATGGATCATTCAGTGAACTCATTCTCCAATGAGCACCTGCACCATATCCCTAGTGTCTCCACACAAGCAGCTATGAGACCAGCTGCTTCCATCATATGGACAGGTATATGGCACACCGGTCTTTCCGGTCATCTCAATGTCCTTCTTGATTAACCTATGACTAGAAATATTTAGGATCTGTGTTTAAAGAGGATTGACCTCATTATCATGATCTCATCATGATCCAATTCCCATTGCACAGACCCATGGACATCACAGTATACATACGCATGGAATATACAGTGAGAAAATACCATTATAATATTACCAAAAGATATTGTACATAATTACAAGTGCCATCACTCACGTGAATTGGCTTGCAGGGCACCTATAACTAGCAATCTCCCACTTGACCTAAAACCAATCACCTACATGTCTGATTCCCATCAGACCTTAGTGTCGGTCAAAAACAATTTGAGTCAATGGCTTTATCAGTGGATCTGCAATGTTATCATCGAATGAAATTCTTTTTACTGCTACATTGCCATGGGCCACAATCTCTCTCATCAAGTGGAACCTCCTTAGAACGTGCTTAGACTTTTGATGAGACCTAGGTTCCTTTGCTTGAGCAATCACCCTGTTGTTGTCGCATAACAAAGAAATTGGCTCTTCATGGCCAAACACCACTCCTAAATCTGTGAAGAACTTCTTCATCTAGAAGCTTCTTTTGTTGCTTCTGAAGCAGCAATATACTCCGCCTCGGTAGTCGAGTTAGTAGTAGTCTCTTGCTTGGAACTCTTCCAGCTTACTGTTGCTCCATTCAGGGTAAAAACATACCCTGAGTTAGACTTACTATCATCGATATCATACTGGAAACTTGAGTCCGTGTAGCCTTCAACCTTAAGGCTACCTCCTCCATATACTAGTAAAAGATCCTTAGTCCTTCTTAAGTACTTAAGGATACACTTTACTGCCTTCCAGTGTTCCAAACCTGGATCTGCCTGATACCTACTCGTAACACTTAGAGCATGCGCTATATCGGGTCTAGTACATAACATTGCATACATGATAGATCCTATAGCAGACGCATAGGGTATTCTATCCATGTATGCCCTTTCTTCTAGAGTCTTTGGAGACATACTCTTAGAAAGAGAAATTCCATGTCTCAGTGGTATGAGACCTCGTTTAGAATTTTCCATGCCAAATCTTTTGACTATGGTGTCTATGTATATGGACTGGGACAAGCCAAGCATCCTCTTAGATCTATCTCTATAGATCCGAATCCCCAAAATGTAGAATGCTTCCCCTAAGTCCTTCATGGAGAAGTTCTTTGATAACCAAGTCTTAACTGTGGATAGCATTCCAATATCATTTCCAATGATGAGAATGTCATCCACATACAACACCAAGAAAATGATTACACTCCCACTTATCTTCCTATATACACAAGGCTCATCATCGTTCTTAACGAAGTCATAAGATCTGATTACCTCATCAAACCTTATGTTCCAACTTCGGGAAGCTTGCTTCAGTCCATAAATAGACTTAAGCAACTTGCACACCTTATCTGGACTTTTCTCAGAAATGAATCCATCAGGCTGTATCATATACACCTCTTTCTCGAGGTTGCCATTAAGGAATGCAGCTTTTACATCCATCTGCCAGATTTCATAATCATGGTATGCTGCAATAGCCAATAAAATTCTGATAGATTTTAGCATGGCGACGGGCGAAAATGTTTCGTCATAGTCAATACCTTGCCTTTGACGATATCCTTCTGCCACAAGCCTTGCATTAAAGGTCTCTACCTTTCCATGTACTCCAATCTTCTTCTTGAAGATCCATTTCCACCCAATGGGTACAATACCCTCAGGTGCATCAACTAGGTTCCAAACCTGGTTGGAGTACATGGAATCCATCTCAGAATTCATGGCCTCTTGCCATTTCCTAGAGTCTATGCTCATAATAGCCTCCTCGTAGGTTTGAGGATCAATATTCCAAGAATCTTGTCCCTTGATATGCCCCACATATCTTTCAAGAGGGATAGGAACTCTACTTGACCTATGCAAATTTGGGATTTGTGTGATAGGTACTTGAACATACTCTTCTTGCAGAATGGTGCTTGAGCCAAGTTCCCCAACCTCACTCAATTCTATCACACTCCCACTGTTTCCACCAAGAATGTGTTCCTTCTCAAGAAACACTGCTCTCTTGGCAACAAAGACCTTTTGGTCCTCGGGGTGATAGAAATAATACCCACAAGTTTCCTTGGGGTATCCCATGAATATGCAACGCTCTGACCTTGATTCCAATTTATCAGGATTGTGTCTCTTAACGTGGGTAGGGCAGCCCCAAATCTTAATAACTTTAAGATCGGGCTTCTTCCTTTTTCATATCTCATATGGAGTAGACACTACCGTCTTAGTTGGAACTCTGTTCAGAAGGTAAGCTGCGGCTTGTAGGGCATATCCCCAGAATGACATGGGTAGGTTGGCAAAACTCATCATGGATCGCACCATATCTAATAATGTGCGATTCCTCCTTTCCGATACACCATTGAGCTGAGGTGTATGAGGAGGAGTCCATTGGGATAGAATTCCATGGTCCTTTAGAAATTGGGTGAACTTTGTACTCAAGTACTCTCCTCCTCGATCTGAATGAAGAATCTTAATACTCTTCCCAGTCTGATTTTCTACTTCATTCTTATATTCTTTGAATTTTTTAAAGGCCTCAGACTTGTACTTCATTAAGTACACATATCCATACCTTGAGAAGTCATCAGTGAATGTAATGAAGTAAGAATATCGTCCTCTGGCTTGTATGGACATAGGTCCACATACATCAGTATGTATGAGTTCTAGTAACTCAGAAGCTCTCTCTCTAGTTCCACTAAATGAAGAGTTGGTCAACTTTCCTTGAAGGCAAGATTCACATGTTGCATATGATTCATAATCAAATGGGTCTAAATATCCATCCTTTAACAACCTTTGAATTCTACCCTCATGGATATGATCTAGCCTACAATGCCATAGGTAAGCTTCGTTCACCTCATCTCTCTTTCTTTTAGACGTACTAACATTCATGACATGTGAAGCAACATCTAATGTAAACAAACCATTGAACAATGTTCCTTTACTAATGATCTCATCATCCAAAATTAGTGAACAACCATTATTCTCAAAAACAAACTTATATCCATTTTTAGTCAAACATGAAATGGAAATGATGTTTTTGATGATAGAAGGAACAAAGTAACATTTATCCAACACAAGTGCGGCTCCACGAGGTAGTAGTAGGTTGACTTAGCCAACAGCAATAGCAGTAACTTTTGCGCCATTCCCCATTCTTAAGTCAACCTCACCCTTTGCCAGTCTCCTACACTTTGTCAGAACCTGCAACGAATTGCAAATATGAGATGCACATGCGGTATCTAATACCCATGCATTATCATAATTTTCTGACAAATGGAGATCAATCATGAATATACCTGAAGCTTCTCCAAGCTTCTGCTTTGCCTTTTCTACTAGGTATTCCTTGTAGTTCCTCTTCCAATGCCCATCCTTGCCACAGTGGAAGCACTTTCCTTTATCCTTGGCCGGGTCTTTCTTGGCAACCTTTGCCTTGCCCGCTTTATTGCCTTTGCTTTTTCCCTTCTTAAGGGTCTTCCGTGGCTTCCTCTTCTTGTTGATCAACATGGAGAACTGGCTTCTCCTTCTTAATGGAACCCTCAGCTTCCCTCAACATATTAAGGAGCTCAGGCAGGGTTGCCACTATCTTGTTCATATTGAAATTCATAATGAACTGTGAAAAAAAATCTGGAAGGGATTGAAGTATTAGATCCACACACAAGTCATCCTCGAGGACAAGTCCTAGACCTATGAGCTTCTCGATCCACTCAATCATCTTTAGGACATGGTTCTGAACCGATGCCCCTTCTGTCATCCTCATCCTGAACAGACTCTTTGATATCTCGTATCTTTGAGTCCGTCCTTGCTCCTCAAACAAGGTGCGAAGATGCAGCATGATGGATTGAGCTTCCATCTTTTCATGCTGTCTTTGCAGATCGGGAGTCATAGAGGCTAACATATAACATTGAGCAAGAACCGAGTCCTCCTTATACTTCTTATAGTGAGAAATAACTTCCTCACTAGTCCCTTCCACTGGCTCGGCCACGATCTCATCGAGGACATACGCAATTTTCTCCTCCGTAAGAACAATTCTCAGGTTCCGAAGCCAATCAGCATAGTTAGGACCAGTGAGACGATTGGCATCTAATATGCTACAGAGTGGGTTTGCAAGCAACATTTTTTTGAAAAATAAAGATGTAGCAGAAATAAATAACATGCAGACTTTTGGATTTGTAGAAAATTAAGACATGGATTTTTATCTCAATTTTATCCCACTATTTTCTCGCAAGACACATGACACCCTCTAGCATGTGGATTGGATGTTTTCGGCAAACTCCTAGTGGGGATCGGGATCCAATTTGGCATCTTGACATGACCTCGAGAGACTCGACCAATCATACCAAGCCCAAATGGTAGGCAACTCTTGTCAATCACAACTCTTGTGATTCCTGTCATAATTTGGCCTCCAAATCACCATGGCCCAGAGGGACTCCGCCAACCATGATGTTTGGTTAAGTCAACACCATCATTACAAGATGAGTTTGATTCGGTGATATGCTCCCGAGGGACTCGGCCAAGCATACCATGTCCTCAAGTCACCGGTAACATCTCCATGTCGTAGGGCAGATATCAAATCCCAATATAGGTGAGCCCGGAGTGACTCCGCCAACCCATTCTATATCAAGAAAAAGACATCTGCCCTATAATGATGGAAGGCCACGTGAGTCAATCTTATTGCTACATGCTTGCCGACTTAATATATTAAAAGCATAGGGGTTTTTATTTTATTTGAGTGGTCTCGTAGCTAAATAATATACGCCCCACAAATATATTTAGCATATACTTACATCGCATGTAAATATATACCTAGTAGGTGCGGAAAAGAATATAAATCATATATATAAATAACCACACCGAATGATCATGGACCAAATTCTAGGATGATCAAGCCTGAGCCAAAGGACTTGATCACAAAACCCTATGTGTGTACCCAACGCATCCCATGCACGGTGTTCATCCTCCTCATCGTCATTAGCTCCATCGGTAATTCTACGCTTATGTCGCGCCTCCGAGAGTGATTTCAAATAATTACAATAATTACAAATAACTATAGGCACGCAAGCCCAAAAATGTACATGTAATCAATTAAGAATTCTTGATCATATCAAGGGGAATTACACCATTGGGAGAGGTAGAAATACACAACGATTTTAATGAGAAAGAGAAGGGGGCTCGCAGACCCCAATGAATCACCATCCACACATAGGTCCATGATCATCCGCCCACAATATACATATCACATGCATATATATAAGCTACTAGAAATTAATTAAACACTTTAAATAATAAAACTATTATATTAACTCTTAATCTAATACATGGATTAACTCTTAATCGATCTGAATTGATGAAAATATCAAAACCCGAACATCATAGCCTAACCTTGGCTCTGATACCACTGTTGGAAATCGACTTGGGGCATCACATGCGCAGTGGAAGTAAAACAAAAAAAAAATCGATTTCCATCTATGTACTTGATCGGGCTATGATGTACGGTGCATGTGAACATACATACAAACAAGGCGTGAGACAATCTCACCTAGGAGAGATCGTATATCCCCTGAAGCGCAGAACTAGTCCTTTTTTGAAGGAGCACTCGCGAGACTCCCTCTAGCGGTATCCACACAGTGGATGATCGGCGATGACGATGACCCCTCCTACACCGGTGGTGCCACTCCTCCTAGTCGTGCAACGCCACACAACAGCTAACAACAGTAAGTAGCAGCAACAACAAGAGGGCTCGGCCCTCCTAGTTCTCCTCTTGCTTAGGGAGAGCACAGCAGGGAGTGTTGGGAAGGGGGGATGAAGAAGGTGGTTTCTCTTCTCAAGCTCTAGCCCCTAAACTTCAAAGAGAACGCCTTCTATTTATATAGAGCCTAAAGGACACCTCATCAGGGACACCTCATCATGTCATGATGACAAGGGACACCTCATAGGGACACCTCACCATGTCATGATGACAAGAGGGACACCTTGCAAGGACACCTCGTCATGTAATCATGACAAGGGACACCTCGTAGGGATACCTCACCATGTCATGATGACAAGAGGGACACCTTGGAAGGACACCTCATCATGTAATCATGACAAGGGACACCTCGCAGGGACACCTCACCATGTCATGATGACAAGAGGGACACCTTGCAAGGACACCTCATCATGTAATCATGACAAGGGACACCTCGCAGGGACACCTCACCATGTCATGATGACAAGAGGGACACCTTGCAAGGACACCTCGTCATGTAATCATGATAAGGGACACCTCGCAGGGACATCTCATCATGTAATGATGGTTAATGATGATGAGGTGTCCTCCTTCCAGAAGGGGTGAGGTGGCATGATCCTAGTATGCTCCCTTAATGGATCCTTATCAAGGCTTATTGGGTCTTACCCAATAGGTCCATAATGGGTTAAATAAGGCTTATTGGATAACTTTTATCCAATCCTCTATTCATCGCGTTATCCACCTTTTGTGTGTGACCCTCTAGGCCCAATATCGAGCTGGCCGTGAGTTGTACTCGTTAGAACACCTTCTGACTTAGTGAATTATTATCTCCATAATAATTCACTCAACTCATCGATTATGAACATACTAGGCCACTATGCTATAATCCCTAGACGATACGAGTGATCAAATCCATTGGACCTGTCTGCCCACAGTTACCGTGTACCTGTAGTCCCTCATCCATCTATTATCCGAGAGACCATATATTAGGCATGGTGTTGTCGGGTCTATATGGAATCTGTTAAAGTCCAACTCTTATCGGATTCTCCCGGAGAACTCCTTCTCACTAAATCCAATTGACCCTGGCCAGGGATTTGCCTGAGTAAGACAATATGGGATATTCCTCTCACGATACCGAGAGTGGATGATCCTTTATTGACACATAATTGCATTTGTAAGGTTGACTACCATTCCCAATGACTGGCTATACTAGACCTGGAACATCCAGACCTATAAATCCAGTATCAAAGAATGGAGTACTCAAACAAGATATCTTTGGTGTCTCAAGTCTAAGGACCAGTTACACAACTGAGACTACGGAATCTCTATCTGACAATCAGGTATCATTAACTATATAGCATTCCGAGAATGGATCATTCAGTGAACTCATTCTCCAATAAGCACCTGCACCATATCCCTAGTGTCTCCACACAAGCAGCTATGAGACCAGATGCTTCCATCATATGGACAGGTATATGGCACACCGGTCTTTCCGGTCATCTCAATGTCCTTCTTGAGTAACCTATGACTAGGAATATTTAGGATCTGTGTTTAAAGAGGATCAACCTCATTATCATGATCTCATCATGATCCAATTCCCATTGCACAGACCCATGGACATCACAGTATACATACGCATGGAATATACAGCGAGAAAATACCATTATAATATTAGCAAAAGATATTGTACATAATTGCAAGTGCCATCACTCACGTGAATTGGCTTGCAGGGCACCTATAACTAGCACCTTCAAGTTGTGCACTTTCAGGTATAAAGGTAACAAAGGAGGGAGGAGTAGGAGGATGAAGAAAGGATTGATGGGTAGGAGGAGATATGATGGATGGTCCAGCAGAAGAAGGACTTGAGGAAGATGAGGCTCCAGCTGATGATGAGGTTGGAGGGTCTTCAATGGTAGGAGGAGGTGGAGGGATGGATGTGGAGATGGCAGGAGATCAAGAGGATTTAGAAGGAAATGGTGTTGGAGATGAAATGGAGCAAGGCGTGGGTTGTTTGAAAGGGATAGGTGTTGGAGGTGCTGTGGAGGAAGATGGTGGTGAAGGAGGGGCCGGAGTTGCAAGAGGAGAAGGATCACGGGCTTCTGGAGCTATAACTGGCTCTTCTACTATTGGAATCTCACCCTCGGAAACCACTGGCCCTGTTGGGCCCACAACATCCTCTGATGGCCCTTGTGGCCCAGCCTTCACAGCTTTAACATGATCCTGCACTGCAGTTGTTGCTTCTTCAACAACCTGTGGCCCAGATGGCCCTGCTGGTTCTTCTGAAATTGGCCCTGATGGCCCAGCATCTTGTTGCCTGGCCTCTGAAGGCCTAGAACTTCGGACTGGTTCTGCAGGAGAAGAAGCAGGAGGGGAATTTGAGGACTGTGCCCTAACCAAATCTCCAAGTGCGGCTATAGACTCCTTGATGCTAATGAGCTCACTTCGCACCCATCTCACTGCATTTCTTACCATGCCCATCTCCTTAGCTGAAGTACTCTGGCTTATGAAAATTGACTGAATATCTGATTACACAGAGCACATAATCATTCCTTGTTCATCCATTCTAGCAACTAAGGGCTTCAGATTGACCTTCAATTTCTTCTTTCTCTGCCTCTGATGAGGCCTCCTGGTCAAGAGAGGAATCCCAACAGCTGCTTCTTTCCCTTTGCTGCTTGCCCTTGCAACGGGCTCCACATTATCATCATTATCTTCTTCACCTGAGGCACTCTCCACAATACCTTCTCTGAACTGATCATCAACGGGGGCATTGGCAGTGTGCTCCCCCTAGATTTATGCTTCCTTTTCAACAGATTGCTCCACCTGAATAGGAGCATCTTCTACTTGCACATCTTTAGTTACTATTTTCTGCTCCCCCGGAATGGGAGCTTCCTCCATCACAACATCTGCAATGTGGCCTGATGCCACAACTTCTTCAACAATAGCAACCTCTTGCACACTTTGAGTGCTTGGAATGGAGTCTAGCACTCTTCTGAGGACTGACCCTACCATAGAAGTTGGAGGGACAATTACTTGCAATTGCTCTATAGGCTCAAGGTGCTCAGGAGGAATATCCTCTATCCTTCTTTCACTGGAGCTGATATCCTCAACAATTTCTTGAATAATTCCTACTGCTTGCTCTTCCTGAATGTCTGACACACATTCCCTGATATATGTTGCTGCTGCTTGCACTGTAGGCGCTGCTACTACTGCTGCTTCTCCTACATCTTGTTGAACTTCTTGGGCTTCGCCAATAATGGCTTCACCCTCAGCCACTGAGGTCTTGGTCCATATACCTCCAACCAATGAGAATCCACTTTTCTTTAAGTTTCTGCTTTGAATAGCCTGGCCCATTTTCTTTGACACTGCTCCAGATAAATTGATGCCAAAATGTTGAAATACCTTGGTGAGCAGATGTGCATATGGTAGGGACACATTTAGCTTGCTCTTCTTATCCCAAACCTGAGCGAATGCAAACTTCATCATTTCTATCATAACCTCTGCCATATTTATGTTCTGGTTCTGGATAGCCCAGAACATCATATCTAAGTCCGCCTTTGTACAAGTCGAGTAGGTGGCACTCCTAGGGACCAGAATCTGGCACACTATGAAATGTAGAATCTGGTTGAATGCATTCAGTTGGTTGATGCCTATCTTTCCATCCTTTAGATTGTACTCGGGACCAACAATCCCTAATCCCTTTTCCTGGATATCCATAGTGTGAACCCCGCTGTGACTGGTGGTGCAAACTCCAAATAGTGATTCCAATAGCCCATAGGTAATCTTAATCTAGGTTCCTTTGACAGTGGATGTCAAGGACCCGTCCTCCTCAGTCTTCAAACAAACGGAAAAAGCCTTCACTAGGTCTGGATAACTCACCTCTGACAGAGTTGCCATTTTCGACCATTTCATCCTCTCCTTTGCTGCAATGATGCTGCCCATTCCATTCTTCTAAAAATCTGCAACGTCCACTGCCTTGTTGCCATAGACCTTGATCTTCATAGAGGTGAACCTTTCTGCTGCTCAGCGGTGAGAAACTCAGCCCCATAGCCCCCGACGCTGCCGGAAACACCAGACGCGACCATGGATTTGGATGGGGAAAGTTTCTAGATGATTGGAATGAGGAAAGGAGCAGAAGCCCTTATGAAATTTCTCACGGGGAGGAGTTAGAAGCTTTGAAATCTCAGAAAGTTGATGCTGGAGTCGATAGGGTATCGCCTCAGGCAAGTTGAAGGAGATGAAGACGAAGGCTGAATCGTTGTACCACAGATTTTGGGTTTTTATCAAAAAGAATAAAGGTGACTTTTCAAAACAAGAGATGCCATAATGGTAGAAAATGACGAAGTGACCAGTTTGAGAGGAATAAATACTTTAAAAATAATCGAACCATCTCGGATAAGTAAGAAACAAGTAATATTTTAATGAGATTTTGCTTAACTACAGGGGAGAGAAAATTTGGTTATCCTGAAATAATTTATATTTCAATTTTATACAGATAAATCCTTCACAATTTACACATGCCTAGTTCCCTTCTAAGAGAAGTAAATCTCTCTTCAGGTAAGGCCTTTGTGAAGATATCTGCTAACTGATTTTGTGTATCTACAAAAGAAATGTCTATATTGCCGTTAGCTACATGATCACGAATAAAATGGTACCTAACCTCAATGTGCTTTGTCCTTGAATTTTGAACTGGATTCTTGGTGAGATTTATTGCACTGGTGTTATCGCACAACAAGGGAATTGTCTTGATATTTAGTCCAAAATCCTCAAGCTGCTGTTTGATCCATAAGAGTTGTGTACAACAGCTTCCAGCAGCCACGTACTCAGCTTCACTATAGATAGTGCTATTGAATTTTGCTTCTTTGGGGACCATGATATCAGACATCCTGCAAGAAATTGACAAAATCCATTGGTGCTTTTTCTATCTACCTTGCATCCAGCATAGTCAGTATCAGAATATCATACTAAATTAATTTCACATGAATTTGGGTACCATAATCCTAGATCATGAGTTTTGGCTAAATATCTAAAGATCCTTTTAACACAAATTAAATGAGACTCTTTAGGATCTGCCTGGTACCTAGCACACATACATACGCTAAACAATATATCAGGTCTGCTTGCTGTTAAATAGAGTAATGAACCTATCATACCTCTGTAAAGTTTCTGATCTACTTTCTTACCATTTTTATCACTGTCTAACCTTGTTGATGTGCTCATGGGTGTTGACAGTGGCTTGGCATTTTCAAATCCAAACTTCTTTAGTAATTCTTTGGCGTACTTGGCTTAACAGATGTGAGATCCTTCCTTTCCTTGTTTGATTTGCAATCCGAGGAAGTAGTTGAGCTCCCCCATCATGCTCATTTCTATTTCCCCCTGCATAAGCTTTTCAAAATACTTGCAAAGAGAATCATCAGTAGAGCCAAATATTATATCATCAACATATATTTGAACAAGTAACACATTTTTAAGTTTAGACCTAATGAATAATGTGCTATCTACTTTTCCTCTGATGAAACCATGATTTAACAAAAAAGAACTAAGCCTTTCATACCAAGCTCAAGGTGCTTGCTTTAAACCATATAAAACTTTATGCAACATAAAAACATGATTTGAAAAAACCATGTCAACAAACCAGGTGGTTGTTCTACATATACCTCTTCCTTTATAAAACCATTCAGAAAAGCAGATTTTGCATCCATTTGAAAGAGTTTTAAATTTGATGCAGAAGCATATGCAAGTAAAATCCTAATTGCCTCAAGTCTAGCCACTGGTGCACATGTTTCATCGAAATCTATGCCTTCCTCTTGGGAATAGCCTTGAGCTAACAATCTGGCCTTATTTTTTATGATCACACCAGCTTCATCCAACTTGTTCCCGAACACCCATTTGGTACCAATCACAGGATGATCTGATGGTCTCGAAACAAGGGACCATACTTGGTTTCTCTTGAACTGGTTTAATTCATCTTGCAAGGCTAATATCCAAGATTCATTAGATAGTGCCTCATTGATTGTCTTAGGCTCTATTTGAGATACAAAGGCAATGTAGTCATAAGGAATTATATTACCTCTAGTTCTTACCCCAACCGATGGATCACCAATGATGTTTTCCAGTGGGTGATCTTTCTTATACCTCCATTCTTTTGGAAGATTATTGTGAGATGTATCCTTTTGTTGTAGATCTTCCAAGGGTGGATCATCCTTATCCTCAATAGATGTGTTCTTTAGCTTCTTGGACAATTCATCTGTATCATCAATATAACTATCTACTTCCTTTCTCAAAAAAGGGTTAGTTTCATCAAAAATAATATGCACTGATTGCTCAATTAATAAGGTTCGTTTGTTAAATACTCTATATCCTTTGGGTTTGGAAGCATACTTCATGAATATACCTTCATCTGATTTTGCGTCTAGCTTACCAATGTCCCTTTTGCCGTTGTTGTGGATGAAGCATGGACATCCAAATGTCCTGAAATGGCAGATCTTCGGCTTCTTCTGCTTGTATAGCTCATATGAAGTCTTATTCAAGATTGGCCTGATCATTACTCTGTTGATGATATAGCATGCTGTGTTGATGGCTTCGGCCCAAAAATATCTTGGCAAATCATATTCTGATAGCATTGTCCTTGCCATATCCAATAGGGTTCTATTCTTTCTTTCAGCAACTCCATTTTGTTGTGGTTTCCTTGGTGCTAAGAAGTTGTGTTCTATTCCTTGGCTATCACAGAATTTTGCAAAGCTCTCATTCTGAAATTCTCCTCCATGATCTGATTAGATACTAATGATGCTATACTTCTTATCCTTTTAAACTTTCTTACTGAAACTAACAAAACTTTCAAATGTATCATCCTTGTGTTCTAGGAAAGAAACCCATGTAAACCATGACTAGTCATCTACTATAACAAATCCAAAGTTCTTTCCCCCGAGACTTGTGGTCCTCATTGGCCCAAATAGATCCATATGTAGAAGTTCTAAGGGTTTAGAGGTTGTTACCACGGTCTTTGACTTGAAGGATGACTTGGTGTGCTTCCCTTTTGCACATGGCCTACAGACACCATTCATTTTTGCACTAACCTTTGGTAGACCTTCCACCAAGCTTCGCTTGATCAACTTTCTCATGCCATCCAAGCTGCAGTGGCCCAGTCTTTGGTGCCAGAGATCTGTTGACTGCTCTTTATTTGCTGCTAGACATATGTCCTGATCCTTTAGTTCTTCCAAATAAAGTACATACAGGTTCTTTTCATTGCTGACTTCAAACACGACTGCACCATTATTCATAATACTGCACTTTGACTCTTGAAATCTTATCTGATGTCCTTTATCGCACAGCTAGCTGATACTAATAAGGTTGTGCTTCAGTCCTTTCACACAAAGTACATCTTCAACGATAACTTTTCCTTTGCAAATGAGAATGAAATCATAAATCAAGTGTTAGGAAAATAGTAGCAAGTCATTCAACAAATGATTATGAGAATATTGTCATTGCAAATGAGAATGAAATCATAAATCAAGTGTTAGGAAAAGAGCATGTAGGTAAACCTTGATGTTATGGTTTGTTTGTCACATCTACAGATGTTTATGGCTCAAAGAAAAAATGTGGTAAGCTAGCACATGACTGTCCAATACACATGAGATGAGAGAAGAATTTGTTTATATGAAAAGTAAGATGGTTAGATGGAAACAAAGTATGCAACTTTACAAAGTATGCAACTTTACAAGAACAGTTGCCAATTGTGATCAATGGAAGAAATGAACATGTATGTATTTTTGTATATATATTTACAATTTTTTCATAGATTTTATTATGTTTGCATTTTGATGTTATATTAAATTACAAAAAAAAATTGTCTTTGGAGCTTTAGGTTGTTGCTGGAAATAATGAAATGGAAGATCCAATAGAGAAATTTATGTCAATCATTCTGCAACAACTGAGTCTTCAGCTAGCAGTTATGTTGCACAAGAAGAATCAGTGTGTTGTATATACTTTTTAGAATCTATGCTCAAATAAATGTGTTTGATTATTAATTCTTATATCTTTTAGGAAAAGAACACATGTTATCTACTTGGATTTACTTTTGATCGTGTGGCGGGAGGAAAAATAATTAGGAAAGATCCAAGAAAAGATGTGGATGGACAACTTTGGGTGATGAATATTATGAAGTTTATGTGACTAAAGTCTTACATTCAAATATGAGGTTGCCATCAAACTTGCGCAAAACATTAAGACAATGTGAAGGAAAATCTATTCCATGGAAAAAAATCTTGTAAGTTCTGAATTTCTTTGTTTACAAAACATACCTCTAATCATATCTTCTATATTCCTTTTATCATTTTGTCATAATGAAAATTTATTTCAGCTGCTCGAAGGGAATGCTAAATAAAGATAGATATGTTGGTATAATTACATGATCTCTTATGCTAGTGTAAGTATTTTATATTTTTATGAAATAATTCTATTTCCTAGTAAGTTTGTACTTCCTAATTTATTAACAAAATTTGGTTAATCTTTTTTAGGTACTTTCAAGAGAAGATGATGATGGATGCTTACAAAGTTATGAAGATCATGTGGTCCTCACATTTGGATAGTTGTGGACAATCTTTTTCTTTTTACATTTCAAAATAGAGTTGTGTATCTCAAATGCACTTTGAGTGCATATTATCATAACAATATGGATGTTATACTTTCACTTATGACATTGTATCTTTTGTCATTTGATATCATATATTGTAATCTTCTATTGTCAAAAAATGTTTTCATTGTATATTTAACATAAATTTGTTTGTCATTAAAATTTATTTTTGAGAAAAGTGTTTAAGAGGATTTGCACTATACTTAATGCACTATACTTTTTGTCATCTATTCCTTTTAGATGGTAGAAGATTTGCCTTCTATACTAATATCATATACAAACTATTATCTTTTTAAAGGATCTGGTTCACTATATAACCTATAAAAGACTCAGCAAACAACCTATTGACCACATCCGTACACTTATCACATACACTCTACACAAGTATAGTGCATTAAGTAAACTATCACATGATTCTCATGGCTATTAGCAAGTACTATGTAACATGCTTAATCACACAAACTACACGTGGATTTCCTATAGTACATAGTGGTTAACATATGATAAATATGGCATGTTTCCACATATTCATGTAATCAAAATAGAGCACATACCTACTCATGATACTAACATGATATCTTCCTCGTCTAATGCATTCATATACCACAAAAACTTACTCTTCGCTTGTTGTTTTAGCATAAACATAACACATTCACATGGTTTCACATTATTTCACATTGGATCACATTAACACATCAATTTCACATGATCACATTGCACATTCACAATGTTTTCTTATGTTTCACATATTTGCCACCCAAACCACCATAAAGAGGGACACTATCACACACATATCACATACCCGTCACCTAAGCAACATAGAGATGAATGTTGGTAAACTATGCAGAACCAGGAGAAGCACTCTCCACCCTTACCAGTAGTACTTGTCCACGTCAAGGATTTCATCCGAATGCCCACAGGATATCACATACACATTGAGTCTTCCCATAGGGACTTTTTCTATAGTATGGCTCCACTGCATTTTATGGTAGCAGTGTCATAATCAGCACATTAATTACTTTATCACATAACCATTTATTTAACACATCATTCTAATGCACTTAATGACATATTCAAATGCTTATGACATAAACACACATTTCAGTTTACAGAAATAATCCTTACTATATAACAGTGCTAAAGCATGCTTAACAGAACCTAATCACGATACAATTCACTAGGAAGTCATCACTTTAAGGTGTTCAAACCAGAAATTGTTTGCGTAGATCAAACTCTACATGCTCCTCTCAGGATTGGGCTTGACATGTCTTCTTAGCTTGCTGGTTAACATCTGATTGTGTTTCCATCATTTTGTCTCCTTCTTTTGGTATCTTTGGGTTGTTCTTCTAACTGTTGTACCGGCCCTTGTCCCATCTATAAGATAGGGCACCTCTCTCTTTAGCCGTAGTTATGTTGTACCTTTCCTTTCTGCACTATATTATAAAATTCCCTGGTTGGTTTATGGCACTGGGGCTGCTGCCACAATGCCCTCCTTCTCAAGTATAAGAGCCTTATTAAAAAATAAACTAATCATGCTTAACATGGTCATTATGGCTGCATACCTGGAAACAATAATTCTGAATGTCAGAACATGCTTAAATTATTACCACAGATCATATATAAGGAATATATCATATGTATAATATTTCAGAGTAGTATACCTATTTTTAACATTTAAGACAAGTTTTAGGTAATTAACATGATGATGCACTAAAAATAAGTTTAACAGTGAACCGACGAATCTAAGTATCTGAAAACATGTTCACAGGAACCCTAAATCCAAGGAAAAATATTGAGAAATAGATTCATGACCTAACTAATTTTCCCAAATTAAACTATCATAACATGCATATTTACCATCAATAGAAATCTTAATAAATTGCAGAAGTAATCAGCAAATATCAAAATTACATACACTACTCCACAGTACGAACTTGTTATGACAACATGTAATGATCTCGAGAACCCAATCCTCGGCCCAAGCCGAGGACCTGATTTTCGCGGTTGCCACCCATGGATTCGGGGACCCGGAACGGCTATAACACAAGTCTAACATAATATGTAATGAAGATAAATGTCAACCATAGAACTAGAAGCACACACGCGAAAGTAGAAAGGAGAGCGAGACCGCAGCGTGTCGCTCTAGGTACAGTCCCAACATATGCAAAACTAGTACAAATAAAAGGGGAAGGACAGATCCCTTAGGGACATACCCCAAGGGTGATGTATAACTAAAAAGGGGGGAACCACTGCTAGCTGCGAGGACGACGCCTACTGCCCTGCCTACTTCGCTCGACGCCCGCCTGCCGCTGCTGAGAAGTCTCACTGGGAAAAAGAAGGAATGAGCTTCACAAAGAAGCTCAGTAGAGACTACCAATCTCCTACGGCTCGAACAGGCAGAAGATATATATATATATATATATATATATATAATAATTATTAAATAAATAACAACACTTATATCTTCTACTCTACAAAGAAAAGTGCGGAAGCGAAACTACAACTAGCATGGAACGGAAGAACACAACAACCGAAAACTCTGTAGAACCTGCACGTCGTGACCACCACACGGCTGGCAACACAGACAGAGAGAACCCTGCTTAGACAAGAGACACTAGCTATGGAAAACACTACCACTAGTCAATCGGTCAGGTGCATCCACTGACGCCTTATCCTCGACCCAGGTCCAAACCTCCACTCTCATCAGAGTGGGGGAAGGAGCACAACGTACACAACAGTAACCGTCGTAGTCTGGCTGGAATAAGGCCATGCCTGGCCTCTCTTAGTGGTTCCGGGGCCACAAGGAGCGAGGCAGTGAGAAAAAGGGCTGGTTGGCCTACACCGGGTAGAACTTCGGCCATCCTAGGAGTCCCAGACCAACCAAAAGAGCTGTGCAAATGACTCAATGTCGTTGTCCTAACCACCATTTTCCACTCAACTCTAGAGTCTGTGACTTGAGTACGCTCGTCGCCCCGAATGCTCCCTCTAAGGTGCACGAGGATGGGGTCCCAGGCAGACGGTAACAACCTCTCTCACGAGACAAGCCCTCAGGTGCCGAGAACTTGGAAAATGACTAGTGTAGGACCGTACTAGGAACTAGCACTGGTGCCACAAGTATAGAAAGAACCGGAAACAGCGAAGACTCCATGGGAAATGGAACTCCGTAAGAACTTACCTGTCTCTGGTACTGTCACGACTCCCAGGGCCATCGTAACATTGTCACGATGCCACAGTCCGTCGTGACACTGTCGCGACACCTCAGGCTATCACGACACTATCACAACGCCTTAGAGCGTCGCGATGATGTCGCGGCGGCCGAGCCGGTCGCAACATCATCGCGACCTCTATACCGGTCACGATCTCAGCCGAGGGGCATCTCGGTGCAGTCCTCCCAAGGACCGCCCCCAAAACTGATACAAACACATCCACACGGGGGAGGGGAGCATGGGAAACATAGGAGAAAGCTTATAAACAACCAAACCACCCTCAAAGCCCCATAAAACATGGATTACAAGGAATCTACGTTCGATGGAAACCTCACTCACCACGAGCATGATTCTCACACCCCCATGACCCCAAACCACGGAGAAACCAAAATCTCAAGGGGGAAGGGAGCATGCTAGAATGAGAGGAGTCAAGGGTCCCTACCTCCAAAAGTAGAGCCGACCCGTTAGGGCTTTCACGTCGGAATGACCACCTCCTCCTCGCTCCAAGCACCACGAGCACGTCCCCTACAGGAAGGAGACATCACCTCCTCACCACAAGCACCGTGAATGCCAAGAATCACCGGAGAACACAAGAGAGCTCGGGATAGGATGAAGGAAGAAGAAGAAGAAGGAAAGGGAGAGAGGGGGAAATGGGGTGTCAGCCTCGGTTTTAAACCGACGGGCCTTAAGTTGTGACGGGTCGGCCTGGTGCAACAACAAGCATGTCGCGATGCCCCTGGGTGTCGTGACCATGTCACGACAGCCATCCCCAGTGCGACACCAAAAAGCTATCAAACCTTGAAAATCGAGAACCCAAAACGCGACGGTCTGCCTGGTCGCGTCATCGTTGTACGCACCTGACACCCCACAAGGCCATTATGACAGAAAGGACAATGGTCAAGTCGGTCAGAAAAGTAGTCGCGACGCCTTCAGTTGCCGTGACAAGAACGCGACGCCCTTCCCCGTCGTGACCATAACACGACGGACAAGGCCGCCGCGACCAAGAGGATAGGGCTAAGGCCCCTAAGAGGATCGGGTCTTGCACAACAACCTTAAATTCCAATCTTCCACTCTAAATCCTCGAAAAATCACATCATATGATCTTAAAATAATTTTCTTGACTGAAAAAGTTAATGGCAAGGGCATTGCCATCAAGGGTGGTTGGTAGCAATGTCGCTTGCCGACAAACCAAGAACTTGGCAGTAATGTATGTTGTTGTCAACTCCTGTCTGTAGAAGTGTAGACTGAAAACCAAAGAAAATAGAATTTGGGAGTCTAGGACACTAGACAAAAATCTGTAAAAATCTTAAAACCCTAAGTGATGGACACAAGGATGAAATCCCTAAGTTATTTGCCTCTGAAAAATTCCCTAAAGATCAAATTTAGATGATTAAGCCCTCCTCAGTAAAGCTAAAGAGATACCCTTCACCGGCTTGATTCAACCTCCATGCCTTTGTAGACGATCTTCCCATGAACTAGGAGCCTTCCCTCGTTCTATTGAGCCTTCCTCTTACCCAAAAATGCCGATGTTGCTTCTATTCTCGCTAGATTGCTCACCCAAAGTCTCTCTCTTTTCTCTCTCTGAACACTTAATAAAACCCTGGCTAATTAAAAATTCTCCCTTTATAGAGACGACCATTATTTATAGGGGTTTGGGTCATGCTCATTGTAGGAAAGAGAAACCTAAATCAATTCGGGCTTCCAATTCTATCCATGAAGAAATCGAAGTTGGTTTCAAAAATGAAAACCGAAACACACACAGAGATGTAGATGACAATGTTGTTGTCGCCAACTCCAAGTTGACAGAAATCAACTATGTTGTTGTAACGTCGCGTGCCTTTCGTATCCATGTGGATCATGTGTGTGTTGGTTGTGTAGGCCGTTGTGAGGCCAATGTGAGTTAGTTGTGTGGAATGCGTGATGTGGATGCGTGGCTTGAGCAGGTGAAGAGCAGAGTTGGTCCTGAAATGAAATAGGACCTGCTGTTGTTCAGTTGGAGTTGGCGGCTAGGGGTGGCCGTTGACTGGTTGGCGTCCAGGTTAGTGGGACTTGACTTCTTGAACTTGGCGGCAGTTGTTGTGGACGCTAAGGGTGGCGGTTGTTATTGGCAGCATAGGGGGTGACGCCAACCTGAGAATGGTGCAGGTTATAGGCTCACCCGAGGGCAGCTCTCTCAGCTCACTCTCTTCCCCTCTTGCCCCAGCTTCGCGCCCCGGTGTTTCTAAAGCTTCTAATAGGTGCCGAGGAGTAGTTGGACGATCATAGAACGCGTGGCGTCGCCGAATTGCGCGAGGAAACGCCGTATCGTGGTGCAATTCCCGTAGGAGCTCGCGGAGGGCTCGGCGTGAACCGGGAGATTGCGGGAGATTCTAACGCGCTCTGAGGTAGGGGACAAACCCGTTTAGCTCCGTAGAAACATTAAAACATATCATAACCACTTGAACCAGCATGATAATGCATGTTTGGATAGAGTTGCACCATATGGGGATATTGGGTGGTTTGAGTAGTTTAATGTACGAAGCATGTTGGAATGGGTTATGTTGGGTTCCTGCATGTTAGAAGAATCGTTCTATATGTTTTTCTGTAGTTAGAATGGTTAGAAAGCCCGCAGAGCGGATTAGGGTTTCTGCAGGGTTATGGCCGAAGAACTTGGCGTCAACATCGCTTGTCGCCAAGCTCCTCAGCCAGGATGTTAACGGCCATGTCCCTTGCCGTTGACTTGGTGTAAGCGGTAGTCGATGTTGCCGCCTACTGGCTATGAACAGCAAAGACTGAATTATGATATTTATCGAATGCATGTGTGTTGACGCATGAGGTGCATTGAGTGCACTTGGTTCTGTGTTTAGCATACAAGGTATGCAGTTAGTTGCTTACTTCAGTGACTGCGTGTTGTTTACGCGAGTCAGTTGGGTTCACGTGTGGGGACCATGGTTACTTGTGTTTACGTGAGGTTTCACGTGGTTGTGTGTGACGTGCACGTGATTTGTGTACGTGGCGAGTAGTACGACGCCTACCGTGGTACATCTCCAATTGGGTGCCCAGGTTCTTTGTGAGCCAGGCTGTTAGCTCGGGGCTTTGTCCCGGTACTGTGTTGTACCGTCGAGGTATGTGTCGTTGACCTGGACACCCTCACTCTTGTGTTTGAGTTGTACGTCCGGCTGAGGGAAAAGACGACAGTGGGACAGTGACACTTGTGTTTGTTTTTAGTCACTTGTAGCACGCTCGTAGTGGCGGTACGGACACCAGTAGTCGACACTGGTCCCCAGCTAGTCCTTTCCAGTGCTCACTCTAGAGAGCCCGGGCCAGGGTCTCCTGAGGTGCCAGGCATGGGCCTGTGACCGTGTGGTGGCAGGTGGTGGTGTTTAGTTGGTCTCCACAGTTGCTTGACCTTTTTACGTGGAGCGGTAGCTGGACCTTTCATCTGTGGCTGCGAGACTGAGAGGTAGACCTTTGTTAGTTGTCCGAGTCAGTTTCTGATGTCGCGAACCAGTTCACGTGGATCGTGTTGGCTGTCTCTACTTTAGCTTGTACACCTGTACTGGTTTGCCGTTTAATTATTACTGTTGTTTCTCGTAGTCGGCAGACGGTGAGTACTTACAGCTTTACTTACCTGCTTAGCTGTTCTATAAATTGTTGGTATTGTTTACTATTCGTACTCGTGGTGTTTGTTTCGCTCGGTTTGGGGGAGTTCCCTACTGAGCCAGTGACTAGAGAGGCTCACCCTACCCCCACAGGTGAGAGCGAGGAGGACGTCTATCGTCCGACGTCCACTTCTGGGCCGCGTCGTAGCGGTGCAGGGTCAGCACCTCCAGCAGAGTAGCTCCAGCAGTGTAGTTTTATAGTTGTTTACTTTCTTCAGTTGTACCTTGGGGTATGCCCCAAGCTCTTGTACCTCTTTATAGTTTTTGTGGAAATTTGGCTATGTAAAACTTTGAGATATATATGAAATGTGTGTGTTCCTTTATGTTTACACGGACTGTGGTTTGGTATCCCTTGCGAGGCTTCGGCCCGTTCGCGGGAGGCGGACTCGGATCAAGTACGTTATCAGTTTAACGGGCTTGGCGAGGCGTTCCGTCACAGTGGTATCAGAACAAGGTCCGTGTTAATGTGAGGGAATTAGAAAGATACATAGCCTTATTTCGGTCTTTATACACTGCTGGTAGGGACCTAGTTTGATAATTGGTTGGGTTTTGATTTTGTCTGGTGTTTGTGTATGTAGAAATTTCTAGAATGGCTGATAGAAGAGATTGGGGTGGTGGAGGAGATGATCCGGAGGAAAGCACCCAGCGTATGATAGAGAGGATTTGGGAAAGCCTCATGGATATTCGGGCAAGAATGGATCAGCAGGCGCCAGTACCAACGGTTGCAGTGCCACCGGGGATGGAGAGGCAATACCTGTTGCTCCAGTTCCACCAGAGAGTGGAGGTGCCTTTTGTAGCACCTGTGCCACCACCACCACCAGTATTGATAGCAGAAGAACAGTGATGCAGGTGGAGAAATTTCTGAGATTGCAACAACTACTATTCAGGAGGGCCGAATCTAGATACAACTGAGCATTGGGTTCATGAAATTGAGAGGGGTTTTGCAACCATGAGGTGTCCGGCAGCAGATAGAGTGGTATTAGCTGTTTATCAGTTGAGAGGCTTTGCCTTGGAATGGTGGCGCTTGAAGATGCAAACCACTTTTGCAGGCAGGACGGAAGAAGCTATCACTTGGCCGGAGTTTCTTGATGTATTTAATGATACATTCTTTCCGATCCAAGTACAGCAAGTGAAAAGGGAGCAATTCCGAACTCTTCAGCAAGGTAACTCTTCAGTCTTAGAGTACCAGATGAGATTTATGGCACTTAGCCGTTATGCGCCATATGTGGTTTCAGATAATAATATGATGGTTGAGTATTTTATCAAAGGTTTGAGAGTGGAATTGCAGGATGCGATAGTACCTCTCATGGGCAAGACAGTGGAAGAAGCAACGCAGAGGGCAGCTACTTGGAGAGGTCTATTCGGACTCGTCAGGTGGGCGAGTCAGGTTCAGGTAGTTTCCGGCTACCGCAGCAGACAGTAGGTGCAAGCAAGGGCAAGGCACCAGCAGGACCTTCTCATCTGGTTCGGGAAATGGGGCCAAAAGTTAAAGCAAGCATTAAAGGCAAAGGAACAGGATGGGGAGGTCGTCAGCAGTTGCAGCAGGGCGAGGTAGGCCTGAGGTGGAGGAGTATTGCAGCAGAGCACTGCCAGGCAGCCTATTGTTCCTCCAGGGTATAGATGTTATAATTGCAATCAGCCAGGATATTTGATCCGCAAATGTCCCTATGCAAGAGATAGGGTATGGCAGAGGTGTGCAGCAGCAGCAGCCTCAGCAGTTCCAGCAGCCACAGGCAGGTCGTGGCAGAGGAGCACCGCAGCAGCGAGGGAGAGGGGTTATGGCTATCACCCGAGCCCAGGTAGAGGCGTCAAATATGATAGAAGGTACTTTACCTCTTTATGAATATTCGGCAAGAGTCTTATTTGATTTGGGTGCCTCTCACTTTTATTTCCGAAGAATTTCTGGATTGCATAGCTCATCCTTTAGAAGAGAAGTCTTGTGAGTTAGTGGTGGAGGTTCCTTCAGGTGAGTTCTTACTCACTTCGAGCTATATAGATGAAGCTCCTGTTATAATTGAAGGGAACCAGATGCCGAGTCGGTTGTATGCTTGCAGTTGTCGATTATGATATCATTTCTGGGTATGGATTGGCTTGAAATGTATGAGCAATGTTAGATTGCAGAAAGAAAAGGATCAGATTTTGTCATCCTAATGGTGCAGTGTTTGAATATCAAGATATGCCTTTTTATACCTCCAAGTTTCTAATTTCTGCAATTAAAGCTAGAAAGTTGATAAATGATGGGTGTGTGGCTTATTTAGCCTCGGTAAGTTTGGTAGAGGCCAGTCAGCCATAGAAGCAGTTCCCGTGGTTCAGGAATTGCTGATGTTTTTCCAAAAGATTTGCCTGGTTTAGCTCCACACAGAGAGGTGACTTTTCTATGAGTTATGCCAGGTACCATGCCGATTTCCAAAGCCCTATATCGGATGGCACCAGCAGAACTTAAAGAATTGAAGAAGCAATTAGAAGAATGTTGCAGAAGGTTTTATTAGACCGAGTCATTCTCCGTGGGGAGCGCCGGTTTTATTTGTGAAAAAGAAAGATGGAAGTTTTCGGATGTGCATGGATTATAGAAAATTGAATGATGTGACCATCAAGAATAAGTACCCTTTGCCGAGGATAGAT